>OX940811.1:12851796-13319363 GCA_954870605.1 Acer campestre | reverse complement strand
CCAAAACACAAAACCAGAAAGCAAAAAGAAGCAGAGGAGCAAAGAAAACACTGACACCAGCCAGCACCACACAATGAAGAATTAGAGAAAGTCCTAAATAAACACATCCCCAGCCTGAGCAGAGCCTTTTTTAGCCAAAGAATCAGCAAAAGCGTTGAAGATCTAGGATTGAAAACAACTCTCGCATTCTGAAGAGAGAGCAGCAGAACCCGAATGTTGTAAATAAGATGCACATGTTTAAGACTCCCAATACCTTCCGAATTAATACAGTCCACCGCCACTTTGGAATTGCTGATAAAATCAAGCTCCTTTCCACAAAAAAAGCTGGAGCCAGCACACAACGCAACAACTCTATGAATGGCAAAAAGCTCAACAGAAGCCGAGTCATGAATCCCCAAGAATTCAGAAAAGAGACCCAGAACCTTGCCTCCGCAATCCCTGAGAACCCCAACCCCCCCCCCCCCCCCCCCCCCCCCCCCCAATCCCTGCAGCACCAGGATTCCCCATAGACGAGCCATCCAAATTAAACTTCAGGGCCATACCTAAGGGAGGAGACCACGTTTCACTCACTCCTTTCTTCAAAGGCTTGGAATCAACACAACTAGCTTTAAGATTCAGGAGAATGGTGGAAATGGGAAGCTTGGACCCTTTGCTATGGAATTTAAACCACCAAGCAACTCTAAAACCAACCATATCAGCCACCTGAGAAACAGAGACTTGAACATTATGAAAAATATTATGGTTCCTAGATTCCCAAATCGACCAAAGAACAGCCACAAAAAGAGTATTTCAAGCCCTCCCATATTTAGTTTCTGGACACAAACCCTCCCAGCCGAAAAACCAGTCCAGCAGAGAAACATTGGGACACCACTCCACCTCCCACCACGCCAAACACACAGCCCAAAACTTCCTGGACCAGCTGCAATGCAGGAAAAGGTGGTCAATGGTCTCCGGCTCGTTAGAACAAAACGGACATGAGGAAGGAAGGTGAGAATTCATGCCAAAATTCTGAAGGACTTGCCTCACCATAACTCTGCCCCTTAACGCCTGTCAGGAAAAAATTTCCACTTTGGGAGGGCAAATGCCTTGCCACACAGATTTCAGAACATGAAAACGATCCTGCAGGAGAGCTTCAAGACATTTGCGGAAAGAGCCCACTGAACACTTACCATCCGGTTTGTAAGTCCACACCAAGATGTCAGGGAAAGCCCTCTTAATGGTGATATTCTCCAGAAAACTCAAGAAAATTCTCCACTGAGACAGCTCCCAATCAAACAGGGGTCTACAAAGGGCTACCTTCCATTTCCATTGAGAACCTTGCCAAAAACCAAAGTCCTGGATCACACCACACTTCTGGACAGCAAGAGCAAAAATTCTTGGACACACCACTTTGAGCTGCACCATATCACCACCCGTCAAATCCCAAAAGTCAGCCCTACCACCATTCCCTACCACCACTTTCAAACCACTTTCAAGAGCTCTAAACACCAAAGAAGGACCTTCAAAAAGACTAGCAACAGCCTTAACGAAAGGCAATGCATCGCTGCTGCACCTCCAGTCCCAAACCAGACTAGACGAAGCAACCCCATAATGTGCACAAATAACTCTTCTCCAGAGGGCCTTTTCTTCCGTTCCGAAACGCCACACCCATTTAGCCAATAAACTTCTATTCTTATCCACCATTCGGCCAATACCTAAACCCCCAGAACTCTTGTTCTTGCACAGCGACTCCCACCCCACAGCATGAATCTTCCTTTTCACAGGCCCATCCCCCCCAGAAAAAAGACCTTTGAAACTTTTCTAAAGCCTTAGCCACCCCCAACGGAACAGAAAAAAATGAAAAGAAGTACAAAGGGATACTAGATAGGACAGACTTAATTAACACCAGTCACCCACCTTTGTTCAAGAATTTACGCTTCCAGGGCGCTAGCCTTTTCTCAACACGATTTAAGACAGGATTTCAAAAAGATTTAAGTCTCATCTTCGCACCTAAAGGTAACCCAAGATAGGTAATAGGGAGGTTAGCCCTCTTAGCTCTAAAAGCTTCCGCCCAACCAAGTTCAGAACTCCCATTTTTGCTCACACAGACAACACAGGATTTATGAAAGTTGATCCGCAACCCCGCCACCAACTCAAAGCACCTAAGGATCCTTCTAACGTTACTCAGGAACTCCACCTTAGGTTCAAGGAAGAGGATCGTATCGTCGGCGAATTGGAGATGGGAAATGTGAACCTGGCTGCCACCAAAACACGCCCCCTTCATCATGCCCATGTCACAAGCTTTCCTCAACAAGCTACTTAAGCCCTCTGAAACAATGTTAAAGAGAAAGGGAGATAGAGGGTCTCCCTGCCTCAAGCCTCTACCCATGCCAAATTGATTCGTAGGGCTCCCATTAACTAGAACAGAAACCATCGGAGTCGAAACACAACTCATCATCCAGCGCCTCCACCTCTCCCCAAAGCCCATCGCCATCATCATGGAGTTGAGAAAGCTGTGATCAACACTATCATAGGCTTTCTCGAAGTCTAATGTAACCATAATCCCTCTCATATTATCTTTCTTCCACATATGAATAATTTCCTCAGCGATAATAAAGCTGTCCAGAATCTGCCTGTTCTTCACAAAAGTCATCTGGGCTTCACCAATGACAGTATCCATGACATTCTTGATGCGATTAGCTAACACCTTGGTGAGAATCTTGTACATTGACCCCACTAAGCAAATCGGTCTGAAGTCCCTCAAGGATTCCGGCTTATCGTTATATTATTTATCATAAATTATCAAATTTTATAACTAATTGTGACATTTATTTTTAAAAAGTTTTAATTGAACAAAACATAATGACAAATAGTAAAAATTTTCATAAAATAATACCAACAGTAATACAATCAAAATTTGTCATAAAGAAATGTGTCACTACAAGTCACTTTTTTTTATAGTGTCATCTCGTTCATCAGGAAGTATACCTTTAGAATAATGATAGATATCTTCTTCCTCTTCTGTATCAGAGAAATTTCCCCTAAATTCTTGTTGAATTTGTTCAATCTCCCTTGAAACTTTTTTTTTTTCAATTGAGATATTTGAAATTTAACTTCTGATAGAACATTTGAGCATACTTTTGCATTTTTATACAACTCATTACCTGTTAAATGAAATTTAAATCGGGTAATTCCTCTACTTTGGTATTATTTTGTATATAGTACCATTTTTATTATTCGGTATTGGTCTGCAATACTCCCATGCTGGATCATTTTTAGTACTATACATCTTATGCAATATAATTCCCTATCAAAACAAAATTAAATTTTGTACCTATCAATTTATAAATATGAAAATTCTAAAATTTGCATACAATTATAATATCATTATTTTTTATAAAAAAAATTATCAAAGTAAATATTTACGTACCTAATTATTTGATAAAGATATTGTGAATTTGAGATAAACTTGTGATGTAAAATTTTGCTATGTAAAGTGTAATCGTGTAGGATAAAAACTTGAAAGAGAAGAGTGAAGATTATTTTTTAGATGAAGTGAAAACAGTGAACAAATAGATGAATAATTGAAGGAGATTTTCACTGTTGCATTCATTTATATTCACTGCAATGAATAAATAATACATGATGCATATGCATTCATTTTGTTTCTATTTTTCAAAATTTTATCACTATTATTCTCTGCCATACGGCCCATACCAAATAATTGACTTCTTATTTATTTTTTATTTTTATTTTTTGATAAAAATAATTGAATTTCTTTAGATTCTTTACTCAAAAGAAAAAATTATGGGTATTTACACGTTTTGCACAAACAATTTTGAGATTCCTTTATTTGGAATGTCGGCACAAAGTTACAAAAAAAAAAAAAAAACCAATTCTACATATTTATAAATTTATTCGTACATATTTAATAATATTTGGAATTAGTTTTATATGTTTGAGTCGCAAACAATTTTTTTTTTTAAATTGCTTTCACAAAATTTTACATATTTTACACATCCACTCTTTGGTTCTTTGTCCAATTTTACTTCAAGTTCTCAGTAATTTTACTATTGAATATTATGTTGGAAATTTTTATAAATTTGTTAATGCTTCTTCAAAAATAATTTTCAATCTAAATTATTTTAACAATAATTTAATTGTTTAGGATTAAAAAAATTATTTTAACAATGTACAAAATATCCACGGACTTTCGAAATGAAATTCGTGAAATTTTGGGAATATTGGGAAATTTTTATGGATATTTTAAAATCGGCCGTATATTCTGCGTGATATTGTATATTTGTCTGTTTCGATATCGATCCTTTCAAAATACGAATATATCGATGGATATTTCGTAATATCTATCGATTTTTAGTTCCTTGATATAATTAACATATATATTCGCTTTAATAATTTTCATGTTAATACAATCCATATCATTCCGTTGGCTACTTGGCTATGAAAAAGCTTGTTGAGCCAGCTAGAAGTCGGATAAGGGACCTACTTGTACCATGTTGCCATTTATTAATCGTAGGGCTAAGTATAATCAATATCGTACCAACATGGGGTCACTAATTACTTTTTTCAATATTTTCTAAAATCGGAGATCCAAATATATTTATTTCTGTTGATGGTGGGGTGTGCTAAGGATGTGAAGCGATGTGTTTGCTGGTTAAAATCACTGTACTGGAAAATAATTGAATATCCAACTATCTAAGTATCAGCTGGCTTCATCCAGAAGACAAAAAAGTTTCACATATATTCTTAAGGTTAATAAATAGGTTTGTATGTAACGTTATATCAAGGGATTTGTAGGTGAGAAGTTATATATATGAGGGCTCGTTTGGTACATTATATTGTACGTATTACATTTTATTCGACTGTATTGTATTGGATTGTACCACGTTGTATTATTGTTAGTATAATCATGTGTTTAGTAATATATTGTATTAGATTGAATTAAATAATACACTATTTGGTAAGTTATTGTATAGTACGGTATTGTATTTAATAAATATTAATGATTATAAATTAATAAATTTTAATTTTAAAAAAATAAAAAATTATAATATTAACATTTAAAAGTTAAATAAGGAATAAAAATGATTTGAAATTCTAAATATGTGTAATACGTATGAACAAAAAATTGTTGTAAAAATAAAAAGTATAACATAATAATAAAAATTCTATATTTACACCAAATATAATTTTATAAGTTATTTTTTTAAAAAGGAATTTTATAAGTATTTACACCATGCAATCATATAAAAAATAAAAAAATTCTTATAACTCCAATTTACGTTAGTTTAAAAATAATAGTCATCATCATCATACGGTAGACGTAAGATTTTTTATTTTTTGGAAGATGGATTACATCTTATAGTAGAGATTTGGTTTTTTGGGAAGTTGTGAAAGAAAAAAAATTGACAATAGCAGATGTAATACATAGTAAACACACCTCATACTATTGTATTGTGCGGATGCGTATGTGGGTGTATTAGATCGGTTATTATGGATTAGCTAGTATAATATCCACCACTACCAAACACATATATTGGATTATTTAATATAAAATGGGTTCATTATTCAATACAAATACAACAAAACAAACATGCTTGAATGCATGGGGATGTATGTACATGCAAAAAAATAAGCTGCTTTGATCAAGCAGCTAGTGCTTTTATATATAAAAATCATCTAATTAAATAACTAAAACAACCATAGTCAATATAGACTTAGCTTCCATCCACTAGACCAATAGGCTCCCCTGAAGGATTCCTAAATGTCCATAAATATAAATATAATATTGATGGTTGATTTCATTTATCTCCCTTAAAGTAAGTCTAAATATAGGTATACTCTAAAGATTTTGACAAAGGGCATTTCTAATAGCCCGTGAAAGAAACAGATAATATTGGAATTTGAGCAAATATTATGTTATTGGAATTGTCTTGATGAGTCCTACAACAATCACAGTCTTGTGATCCGCAACTGCTTTCTCAAATTCACTCATTTTTATTTCTGGTTTATTTTGTTATGTTTGTTTAGAATCTGTCGATGACTCAAATTAATTTGCTTCCGTTTTTTTTTATAAATTACAAAGATTTTCTTATTTTAGTCAGTTTAAGAAACCTAATATCCTATTTGGAGTCAGGTGTTTTTTTTTCTTTCTCTAATTAAGCATGAATATTCCAAAATCTTATTGTTATATTTGAGTATTATTAATGATCGAAAACATTCGTTTAGAGATATCATTGGTTTATAAAATCTTCATTTGATTATTATATTTTCAAAATTTTGTCACAAACCTCTAAATTTCTAACATTCCTTGTATCTCTTGGAAAATGTTATAATCTTTTTGAAATTAGTTTAAACCATATTGATAAAAGAGATAAGTAATGAAAAATCAATCATCAATATTACATTAATTACATCATTGAAATTGTGAGTTTGAATCGTATCTCCCTCTTATAAGCCCCAAATTATAATTGTAATAACTCTTTTTTTTTTTTTTTTACATAGATTATGTCAAAGAAATATGTGGCCTTTATCAAAATAAGGAAAGAAACCATTTCGGTTTAGAATAAAAAAAAAATTATTAAAAATTCAAAATAACAGATCCCATTATTTGCTTTAAAATACAAATATAAACATGTGCAATTAGCATGGTCGGATAAGTTACACATGCAAATCAAAAGAACCAATAGATCTCAAGTTATATTTAAAAAATAAAATAAAATAAACTTTAGTTTAGAAAATTTATCATCTCGCCACTACCTAATCATCATTCTTGACTCTTGTATATAATATATTCAAAACAAAATAAATCACTAAAAAAATTAAGTATTTGTAGATTCCACTTCTCTCTCTCTCTCTCTCTCTCTCTCTCTCTCTCTCTCTCTCTCTCTCTCTCTCTCTCTCTCTCTCTCTCTCTCTCTCTCTCTCTCTCTCTCTCTCTCTATATATATATATATATAGAGGAAATAGGCAAAAATAGCACTAAATTTGTTTGGCTTTATGGTAATATCACCAACTTAATAATTCTATGTTTTATAGCACCAAAGTATAGAGGTGGACAAAAATACCCTTATTTCTTCTTTCTTCTTTATTTTCTCCTCTGAAACGAAGCTTTCTTCTTCTTCTTTCTTCTTTCTTGTTTCAGATTTTCCCTTATTTCTTCTTTCTTCTTTCTTGTTTCAGATTTTCGTTGCCCTTGATATCTTCTTCCTTCTTTCTTCTTTCTTCTTGTTGGAGAAAAACAAAGCTTTCTCTCTCACTCCATCTATTTCAGATTTTCGTTGACCTCACAAACCTCTGAAAATAGTCGATCTGGAGCTTACAAACCTCATTGGAAAGGCAACTTCTCTCCTCAATAAGGATTTTACAAGCTCATCACATTGTAAGGTAATTCATCTTTTGAATAAACCTTTTTTATAAGTTCATTCAAGCTCATTTGTTTCTTTGATTAGTGCTGGCACTTGGAATCTGTTGTTGTTAAGCAAACTGTTGTTTCTCGCGTTTCCAAATTCTTGATTCTAGTAAGTTCGCAAACTTCCAGTAAGTCTCGGGTATCTTCTAATAAGTCTCGGGTATTGTCAAATAAGTCTCGGCTACGATGGAATAAGTCTCGGTTAGTTACCCGAGACTTATTCCATCGTAGCCGAGACTTATTTGACAATACCCGAGACTTAATAGAAGATACCCGAGACTTACTGGTAGTTTAGCCAGACTTGTGTTCCCAAAAATTGAAAAAAGTTACCCGAGACATATTTGATACTACCAGTGGACCTATTTCCCAAAAACTGAAAAAAAAAAAAATTTGAAAAAACCTGTGTTCCCAAAAATTAAATTTTAGTATCTTGGACTTTATTAGAGACTTAAATTCATAGTACCAGAAAAGTATTTGATATTATCCAATGGTGTTGTTTTAGCTTTAATTTATGATACTTTCAGCCGTATTTTGTAAATGTTGACGTTTTGTTTTGGTAGGACAATGGATTTGGTTAGAATGTTGATATCATATAATGGACGGTGGGAGGAACTACCACACGGAAGCCAACGGTATGTTGGTGCAGTAAATAAAGGAATTTTGGTGCAGAAGAACTTGACTTACGAAGAACTCTTGGGGGTTGTTCAGTCTATGTTAAACATGATCAAAATAAATACGTTATTGAGATGCAATCAATAGCTGTTGCTCCAGGCAGTACATGTCGCACGGTGATAAGCGACAATGACGATGTTCAATTTGTACTTCGGGAAGACAAGGCAGTTCCGCAAGTATGTGTCACTTTGGTCGAAAGAAGATTCGAAGATCTGCAACAAATACGGGATGAGCACTATGGATCATTCAGTGGCAGTAACCAAGTGTTCACTCAACGAAGTTCGATATTTCCAGACGGAATTCACCAATGTTCAAATAATGTTTGCTTAGAACCATACGAAACAGTCAACCTTGATAGAAGTTATGCTGCACCTAATTTCGATGATGGAGACAACCGTGTAATTGTTGTTAATCATCCTCAAGAACATCAGACATTTGAAGAACCTACCCGTGGTAGTGCACTACCACGAGATGTGCGTGGGACTCCAACTGATACGGAAAACGTGAACATGGAAAATGTCAACGCGGAAAATGTCAACACATAGAATGTGAACACGGAAAATGTGAATGACATGACAGAGTGGACTATCCCAGGATCCGAGTCATATTCTTTTGGTGATGCGACGACCACCATGGCATCGAGCTCTTCCAACACTCTGATTTTCAAGGGACAATTTTTTCCAAGGAAAAAGGATTTAAAAAGATTAGCTGGCCTTTATGCTTTGAGATAGAATTTTGAATGGAAGGTGAAGAGGTCAAACAAGTCTGTTATACATATGGTATGCAAAATAGAAAATTGTTCATGGAAATTAAGAGCGGTGAGATTAAAGGAAGGGACATATTTTCATGTTAGAAGTTTTGTTAATGAACATAGTTGTCCGTTGGAGGTGGTTCATCGTCGACATCGGCAGGCCAGTGCAGCTGTAATTGGGGAAGTGATAGCTCCTAGAATCCACAATGAAGATGGGCGTATTATGCGTCCGAGTGATATCATCACTGATATGAAGCAGATGTATGGCATCCAAATGTTGTACAGTAAGGCTTATGAATCTTTGAAATATGCGTTATCATTGACTTATGGGACGCACGAGGAGTCGTTTCCAAACCTCCCCCGGTTCGCTTATGTGTTGGAACAACAAAATCCTGGCACAATAACGGACGTACAGTTCACGGATGACAATAAATTTCTATACTTCTTCATGGCACTCGGTGCTTCAATTCGAGGTTTCCGTCGGTGTATGCGTCCTGTAATTACTGTGGATGGTACCCATTTGAAGGGGAGTTATAAGGGAACAATGTTTGTGGCAGCAGCTATGGATGGTAATGAACAAATATATCCTCTAGCATTCGGTTATGGGGATTCTGAAAACAATGAATCATGGGAGTGGTTTTTAGAGAGTTTGAGGGGTGCCATTGGACATGTTGAAGATTTGGTAATCATTTCTGATCGACATCAAAGCATACAAACTGGTGTAGAAAAGGTCTTCCCATATGCAGCCCATGCTTTCTGTATTTGGCACCTTTCCGAGAATGTTAAGAAAACTTTTCACAGAAAGGATGTGGCGGAAATGTTCCAACGTTGTGCCAGAGCATACACTCAACAAGAATATGATTTCGAGATGGAAGAGTTACATAGGGTGCACAAGAAAGCATACGATTATGTTGTTAAGGTCGGGCCTCCTAAATGGTCCCGGATCCACTGTCCATATAGGCGGTTTAACTTGATGACATCCAATGTATGTGAATGTCTTAACTCATGCATGAGATTTGCCCGTCGATTACCTGTAATGTCCTTAGCTGAGTTCATTAGGAACTTAATGCAAAAATGGTTTTACAATCGTCATCGTGTTGGCCAATCCATGCGTTCACAACTAACTGATGCTGCACATGAGCAGATTGCGAAGCGAATAGGAGAGTGTAATTATATGTCTGCAACACCTGTTGACTGGAACATCTTTCAGGTGAAGCTAAGAGGAGAACAATGGACAGTAAACTTGCAACAAAAGACATGCACATGCAAGGTTTTTGATCTTGATCTTCTACCTTGTGCTCATGCACTTGCAGCGGCTAGGTAGGTACATTTATTTGTTATGTACATGTGGCTTTTGTTTGTTATATTTTAATTTTGTAAGTTCACTTTCGTTTCTACTTATCAGGGAGCGACACTTGGATTATATCTCCCTATGCGCGGACTACTATAAAAAGGAAGTCCTCATTGATGCATATTCTATACCTATCATGCCCGTAGGGCATCCTAGTAGTTGGGTAGTACCTGAGGACATCAGAAATCATCCTGTCATACCGCCGGATATTCGAAATCAACCTGGTAGGCCTTGTAACAGCCGACACCGCTCAGCTTCCGAAAGGCAAAATAGTCAAAAATGTTCCCAATGTGGGGCACAGGGACACAACAGTAGAAATTGTCCAAATCCACCAATGATTCGGATGGTCAACGATGCAAGTACTAGCAACCCTATCCCAGCCCAATACCGAAGGAAATGTAGTGTATGTCACAATGTGGGCCACAATAAACAAACTTGTCCAAATAAAGAGCAAGACATTTGAGTTTGAGTTTGAGTTTAAAATGTGGAACTATTGACTTTATGTTAGACTCCTGTAATGTCAAATTATGGTTGTATGTTTGATTACATTTGAGTTTGAGTATATTATGTGGAACTATTGACTTTATGTTTGACTCCTTAAGTTAGAATTATGGTTCTGTTTGACTACATTTGTGTATGAGTTTATTATGTGGAACAATTAAATTATGTGGAATAATCAAATTATTTTATGAAAATTTGCCTACAATCAACCCAATAAGGCGTGGTATCTTTTTTTAGTTTTTAGGAACACAAGTCTAAACTACCAGTAAGTCTCGGCTATCTTCTAATAAGTCTCGGTTATTGTTAAAAAAGTCTCGGCTACAATGGAATAAGTCTCGGGTAACTAACCGAGACTTATTTGACGATACCCGAGATTTATTTGATGATAGCCGAGACTTATATATTTTAGTCGAGACTTATTGGAAGTTTGAGAACTTACTGGAATCAAAAAATTGGAAACCAGAAAGTGAGTTTTTGGAAACATAAGTCTCGGGTAAACTACTTAAGTCTCAGCTATTATGGAATAAGTCTCGGCTACAATGGAATAAGTCTCGGGTAACTAACCGAGACTTATTTGACGATACCCGAGATTTATTTGATGATAGCCGAGACTTATATATTTCAGTCGAGACTTATTGGAAGTTTGAGAACTTGCTGGAATCAAAAATTTAGAAACCAGAAAGTGAGTTTTTGGAAACATAAGTCTCGGGTAAACTACTTAAGTCTCGGCTATTATGGAATAAGTCTCGGCTATGATGGAATAAGTCTTGGGTAACTAGCCGAGACTTAATTGAGGATACCCGAGACTTATTTGATGATAGCCGAGACTTATTGGAAGTTTGAGAACTTACTGGAATCAAAAAATTTGAAACCAAAAAGTGAGTTTTTGGAAACATAAGTCTCGGGTAAACTACTTAAGTCTCGGCTATTATGGAATAAGTCTCGGCTATGATGAAATAAGTCTCGGGTAACTAACCGAGACTTATTTGAGGATACCCGAGACTTATTTGATGATAGCCGAGACTTATATATTTTAGCCGAGACTTACTGTGAGAAATTTGAAAAAAAAAAATCAAACTGTAAACACCTTTTTTAGTAATGTTATCTGGTACTTGTTTTGTAATATTTTTTTTTTACTTATATTAAACAAACTATTATTCTTTATTTGATGAAACTTATTTTAACTATAATATATATATATATATCCACAGCTGCAACTTATATAAAAGAGGCTTCATATTCTATATTAACTGCTGTCAAATATAGTAAATAGACTTTAACATTGCACATCCAAATCCGAGACTCATTAAATTTACAAGTATGTCAACAAGCCACTTCAGTGGAGTTAGAAAAAACTTCAACAGCCATTTTCAATCGTATCTGAGACATGTCTTCATCTGTCCAACCAAACTTTTTTTTCTTTGCTACTGTGTACTCGATCATTTTTAGTGTATGAGGACCGCAGTTACCCCTGGAATTTGGACAAAGTCCATCAGATACGGAAACATATTAAATCATAATGAAAATTCATTTTACCAAAGTAATGCAGTTACCACTTGGGCTGCTGTGGCACATGTGATTTAGGTGTTATCGACATTTGCATCGGTTCTGCCTTAACCTTCACGCCCTTCTTTCTTTTTGTGTAAAATCCGATCTGCGACAACATTGATGGTAAAAACCATCGTAGGCATGCAACCTCCTTATTCCTATGGTTGAATTCCACTTCCTGCATAAATGGATCGTAGAGGTGGATTCTTTGTTGTGTGAGGTCAATTTTGGCCATTATCCAGTGACAATTTCCAAAGTTCAATGGCGCCAAAAGCTACAATTAATTGAAATAGGCATATTTGTTATTAAGTAACGTTGAAGTATTTTAAAAATACAAGTTTCAAAACACTCACCGTATCAACCTCGTACCATGGCCGACATCCATGGGGACGCATTCCTCTAGCCCATGAAAGAACACTATCGGGCCACTCGTACGTCAACATGGGCCATGCCCTTGGTGGTGTGTCCATAACTCCTGGAGGCATCATCTTATCCCACTGGATGACAAGGTGTGACTGTGCATTCATTCAATCAAGAAACAATCATGAAATTGTATTCAATACATTATAGTCTATGTTTTAGAGAAATCGATAACTTACATAAAATTGCGAATCAAGAATGTTTGTTCTCTGGTCGTACACCGCAGGGTAAGCACGTTGGCGCTTCCGTATGATTTGCAGATATGCATCAATGTGCTGAGATTGAAAGCGTTGAAAACATATGTAAAACAAATTATCTCTATTACAACAAAAAACAAAGTGTTGGTATGTATAAATAAATACCGTATCGAAGGTGTCCATGTGGCAGGTATCCAATTGTTTGAACCACAGTACTCCGACTGAGGTCTCTAGGTCCACATCTCGCCTGCATCGGTGAACAATAAGTTAAATTGTAAGAAATAAAACTTGATTTATAAATGTACAAAATGTAGAAGATGTAGTCATTTATACATTGCCGTTAGATTGTTTTTAAAGTCTTCGTATTCTGCCCTGTGGCCATCATCAAGCAAGTCCAAAGGTTGAAATTTATGGGCGTTGGTCCTAGCCCTCTTTGGCCTACATGGGTCAGTGTACGGGGTATTCAATTGCCAACCCCGTTTGCGTATCCGGATTGATCGTTGAATTGCCAAACATGGGGATGATGGTGATGGGACAAGTGGAGCAGCAGGTACGTTATCAAATGACAAGGGTGCAGGCTCTGAACATAAGACTGGAGGGTGAATCAAGTCCGTAACTGTTGTAGGACCCTGAGAAAAGGATGGAGGGTCAATCGGGTCAACTGGAGGTGTAGAATGTTGTTCTCGATCCCGCTGAATGTCTGAAGGTTCCTGCGACAAGGATGGAGGGTTAATTGGGTCCACTGGAGGTGTAAAATGATGTCCGCTATCCCGCTGAATTTCTGAAGGATCCTGAGTAAATGATGGAGGGTCCATCGGGTCCATTGGAGGTGTAGAATGCTGTCATCGATCCCGCTGAAGTGTACGCAGCATACACATCACCTCATCATGTTGTTTTTGTCTACCCCGTTCACTTGCTAGGAACTCCTGTTGTAATTTTTGTACGGCCTCCGTCACTTCGTCAAATCGACGAGTCCAATGGTCTTGTACTTCCTGTAAAAGAAAATCCAATGTAAAACTTATTGTTCATATTTATTGGACAAATTAAAAAGAAAAACAATTTGCATACCTCTCTTAGCGGAGACCGTGCATGCTGTACATCATCATACCTTTCACCAACAGAAGCAGGATTAGGACACTGAGAACCATCTCCATTATCATCATACTCATGTATCTGTGACGGTGCAACAGGTTTCCTGTTCAATTTGACTCTGATACGCCTCTGTCTGATACGACCACGATTCTCGACTATCCTTGTTCTAGATCTGGTGCGGGGCATAATGTCCTCGGCCTCCGTCCGATGTTCGGCGTCATCACCATCAGGTTCGATAGACACATCTTGCATATTCCCCAATGAATTAAGAGAGGGGTACAAATTGCCACCCTCATTTATCCCCTGATAGTACCATGTGCCAAGCTCCTGATCTGTTGGTGTCAATTGTACTTTCGCCAACATCTGAAATTGTCGAATTAAAAATGTTATTGTTTTACATTACACCTAAGATTATAACAAAAGGATACAAACAGGTTCTTACCCTTTCCTTAAACACCTTTGATAGATTTTTTGACCGGGGTCGCCTAGTAAACTCCCACTTAAGAATACGTGGGATTGGGTCAACATTCCTACGAGTGGCGAATGCTGTTGCAAGTTCTGGAATAACTTCAAAAGAAAAAATCTACAAAAGTCGATTGGAAAATTAATTTAACAGTTAGAAAACATAATAAATCAATAAATAAAATAACGACAATAATAAAGTTTCAAATCCTCACCAATAGGGCATATGAAAACCCGAAAATACTGTATTTCTCTTTCTTGTGATTTTCAATACCCTTCTTTTGTTGTCTTTGTTGAAATCGTTGTCTTCGACCATGTAAAGCATTAATGAACCCATATAATGAGTATTTGTACACATGTGAACCCCACGGGAATGCTTCAAACGAAACCAAGTCGTCAACGAGGCGCAACTGCCATATAGGGATGTACTCCCTCTCATCCAATCCCATCAAAAAACAGTTCAGTACCAACAACAAACAAAGCTTAACAACATCGTACTGCTGCTGCCATTCACCCTGTACAATCCTTGCTTGAAGTTCCTCCAAAGTTATTGAATCGCGAGAACTGAAGTACCTTTGGTGTAAGCCATTCTCCACCTCCTCAATTTGTGTCATGTCGGGGATAACTCCAAACTTTAACCCGGTTATCAAGCAAAATTCGATCTTAGAAAACCGGACACTACGACTACCCAACATGAACCGCATCTCATCAGTTGGTCCGTCGTGGTGTAGCTCACGTAGTAGCAACCGATGCACAATACCACCGGAAAATTGTAACCCTCGATGCATGCGTAGAAAATGACCAAAACATGACTCAAGGAACCTCCGTTGTTCGTTACCCCCATCTACTACTCCGTTAATTACTGGTTCATTAATTCCAGCCTCAATTACATTGAGCAATTCAATGTGGTTGTGGCGAGTGATTGTTGCGGGGTACCAAGAACTCTCGGGGGTTTTCAACCTGGACTTCAGGTTTACCATATGCAATTCACAACTAAATTAACAAGCAGAAGATACACAATAATTATGTTTTTTTTAAGGAAAAAAACAACAACGCAGAAATCCAAAAGACAAAACAACAAAAGCCGAACTTGAACCCATATAACGTAGAAAACTAAACTTCAAAACAGTCACATACGACAAACACAAAATAGCAACACAACGCCAAGGCATAAGACAAAACAGCCACATACAAACTGCAATTCAATTGCAAATTAACAAACAAACAATCATTATAAAATAATATAAATATAAGGTCTTTTAATACTTAAGATAAAGAAACAAACACCCCCTTAAATTTGTAGCTAAGGGCTCAAATAATAATATTAAGCTCTATCAAACCTTTGCTTTAAATAAAATTGGAAATTGATTAAGTAAACTTTAAGTTAAAAGTTCCTTCTCATATTTAAGTCAGATATTTGTTTTTTTCCGAAAAAGGTCCGTCTTTTGTGTGTGCTTCTTTACAAGATATTTGCCACTAACATTGACCATCATTAAACATATGTTGTATAGTTTTAATTAGTTACATTACAGCTTAAATTGAAAAAACTATGCTGGTTCTTTTGGTGGAAAGTTAATTAAGTTTTACGGCCTACAAAACATAAATGATAAAATCAAATGAAAATATAGTTCGAGTCAATTGGATTCTCCTCTTGCATTGAGTTGCTTCCTTACATAAGGGTTGTGTACATATACTGCTGCTTCTGTTATGTTACTAGTTGTGTTGCTTATTTCATATGATTGATGGGTGACTTGCATGTTTCTATTGCTTACAGGGAACAAATATGCTTTCATGGCTTCTTCATGTACACAGCAAAGCAGACTTTTATCACAGCTATTGATTTACTAGGTTAGCTGCTGTTTTAGTAGGAAATTTCATATATTTGTCTTTTATTTCAATTACAAATTTCAGTTATTGAAAAATGAGAAATTAAGATCAGCTTAATAATAATAATAATAACATAAATATTCCTCAAAGTTCTCATGTATACATACATCCTGTTAGCGAACAAACCTTTCACTATATGCGCGGAAGCGTTGCCGGATAGAACACAAACAAACACAATAACAAAGAAAAGATAGATGAAGAGAATTAAATCAAATCCAAGCACACACAACACAAGAATTTACGTGGAAACCCAAATCAGGGAAAAAACCACGGCTGTCAGGACGACAAGAGAAAGTTCCAATATGTAGTAAATTGTTACAACCACACACTCAGGATCTCTCTCTAAATAATACCCCAAACCCAATTACACCCAATGCTCACTTTGAGATATCTCTAGTATTTGCTATTTTGCTCCACCACTAATAACCTAGTTATTATGGTCTATTTATATGTATTACAGGGAGTTTAAACTAACAAGGAAATCTATCTCCTAGTCATACAAGATTTACTTGTTCCACATAAATACTATTTCCTATTTATGACAAGTCTTTACTTCAAGGAGAAATCCTTTTCCCATTCGAACTCTAGAAGCAACATATTTCCTGTTCCATAAATATTTCCTGATTCAACGCGTGCTTGTGATTAACTACGATTCAAGTTGCAGTTGGCCACCTGCTTCCTAAACCGTGTTGAACTTGACCACTCAGAAAACCGTGATCCACGTGCCAAACCATGTTGTCCGCTGCCGATGTCACAGCGCTCTCGCAGCGCTTCGGACAGCGTGCTCCTCTGTGATAAAACCGCTGCCTAAACGCTGCCTGAAAAAATCACAGCGCTCTTCCCTGACGCCTGACCGCTGCCTTGCCGCTGTCAAATGCGCAGCGCAATGCGCAGCGGTTGGCCGCTGCACACACGCTGCCATTGCAGCTGCCATTGTGACAGCGTTTTTTTCACTTTCAATTTGCTTTCTTCTTTGTTTGACTTTGCTGCACCAATTTGTTTTGCTTTCTTAAATTTCACATAAGACAAACAATATCTTTGCATATTAATATCATATAAGACAAAAATTAACTTTTAAGCTTAATTATCTTTTGTCTTATTTGAAAGGTCTTCATGCAATAATCTCATACTTCCAAACGCTCTCACGTTTCCAGGAAGTCTCCGCATTGGTAAATCGTGTTTGGTAATCATTGGTAATTCGAGCCATATCCAACAATCCTCCCTTATGGCGAGAATTCCCAAAACTTGTCCTCAGCTACGATCCTCATCACCAAGAGTCAAACATACCCACCACTAGGTATAACCACTTAGGAAACAACCATCCCAAGATTTCACCGGCACATGTCGAAATTTACCTTGCTGAAAATTGTGGTGCAACTCCTCAAGTTAGGTTCCCAGGGAGTTCGCTCAGCCATCGACATCCTTGTCCACCACACACCTTGCATCACTTCCTAACCAATGCCCGTGCGTAATTGTGGACCCGCTATCAGCTACATCCTTTTCACGGCAACTAGCGGTCATGCCATGAGGATGTTTATGCCCCTTTAGAGGGCATCGCTGTAGTCGTCATACTCAAGAGAGGCGATTGCCGGATCACCCTCTTTGGAGCCCTTAGCCACACTTGTCTTCTTATTTTTGCAATCCTTCCTGATGTGTCCAGACTGTCCACATCCCCAACAAGTGACTTTCCATTTGGAGTTCCCCTTTTTCCTGTCAACCAAAAGAGCCAAGTTATCATAAGATTTACCTTCACTTTTTAGCCTTCGTTCCTCAGAGATAAGTTTGTTCGCTACATCTCCAAAACATATGGTTGAACTCCCATGCATCAAGATTGGCTTCATGTGCGCATAGGACGGTGGAAGGGACCAGATGAGTCTAAGACCTTTGTCTTCTTCATCAATCTTCACTCCAATCGACTCTAATTCTGAAACAATTCCATTGAGCACTCCTAGATGATCAGAAATTTTCGTACCTTCAGTCATATGCAGCATGTGAAACTGCTCCTTCAGGTAGAACCGGTTGCAGACGCTATTCGCTTGATACAATTCTTCAAGCCTCTCCCAAAGTTCTTTCGCTGAATATGTTCCATGAATATTTGTAAGAACGTTCTTGGCTAGGCACAATCGTATCGCACTCGCAGCTCTCTCATCCAAATCCTCCCAATCATCATCGCTCATCTTTTGTTTTCCAGAACTAGTACTAGCCGTTTCTTTACTAGAATCTCCAGAGCCTTCAGGGTTTGCAGGGGTTGACTTGCCCTTCAACGCCTTGTGTAAACTGTGTTGGATTAATATATCTTTGACTTGAATCTGCCACAAGCCAAAGTTCATCTTTCCGTCGAACTTCTCAATATCGAATCTCATCATCCTTGCCATAAAGTTTGTTAAGACCACTATCAAGCAACCGGGGCTCTGATACCAATTGTTAGCGAACAAACCTTTCACTATATGCGCGGAAGCGTTGCCGGATAGAACACAAACAAACACAATAACAAAGAAAAGATAGATGAAGAGAATTAAATCAAATCCAAGCACACACAACACAAGAATTTACGTGGAAACCCAAATCAGGGAAAAAACCACGGCTGTCAGGACGACAAGAGAAAGTTCCAATATGTAGTAAATTGTTACAACCACACACTCAGGATCTCTCTCTAAATAATACCCCAAACCCAATTACACCCAATGCTCACTTTGAGATATCTCTAGTATTTGCTATTTTGCTCCACCACTAATAACCTAGTTATTATGGTCTATTTATATGTATTACAGGGAGTTTAAACTAACAAGGAAATCTATCTCCTAGTCATACAAGATTTACTTGTTCCACATAAATACTATTTCCTATTTATGACAAGTCTTTACTTCAAGGAGAAATCCTTTTCCCATTCGAACTCTAGAAGCAACATATTTCCTGTTCCATAAATATTTCCTGATTCAACGCGTGCTTGTGATTAACTACGATTCAAGTTGCAGTTGGCCACCTGCTTCCTAAACCGTGTTGAACTTGACCACTCAGAAAACCGTGATCCACGTGCCAAACCATGTTGTCCGCTGCCGATGTCACAGCGCTCTCGCAGCGCTTCGGACAGCGTGCTCCTCTGTGATAAAACCGCTGCCTAAACGCTGCCTGAAAAAATCACAGCGCTCTTCCCTGACGCTTGACCGCTGCCTTGCCGCTGTCAAATGCGCAGCGGTTGGCCGCTGCACACACGCTGCCATTGCAGCTGCCATTGTGACAGCGTTTTTTTCACTTTCAATTTGCTTTCTTCTTTGTTTGACTTTGCTGCACCAATTTGTTTTGCTTTCTTAAATTTCACATAAGACAAACAATATCTTTGCATATTAATATCATATAAGACAAAAATTAACTTTTAAGCTTAATTATCTTTTGTCTTATTTGAAAGGTCTTCATGCAATAATCTCATACTTCCAAACGCTCTCACGTTTCCAGGAAGTCTCCGCATTGGTAAATCGTGTTTGGTAATCATTGGTAATTCGAGCCATATCCAACACATCCATAAAAACTAAAATTCTCCACACAAGCTGGAAGACCCCTGCCAAGACTGATATGATCAATGGCAAAATAAGTCTCGGCTAGCACAAAATAAGTCTTGGAAACAACTTTTTTGAATTTGGGTCATGTTCATCTTCTCATATAGAACACAAAGAGTATATATAAGCAAGGAACACAAACACCAAATCATAAATATTATAAAGCTGGAATTGCATTAACAACTATGTAAAATCAATTTCAGTTATTGAAAAATGAGAAATTAAGATCAGCTTAATAATAATAATAATAACATAAATATTCATCAAAGTTCTCATGTATACATACATCCATAAAAACTAAGATTCTCCACACAAGCTGGAAGACCCTGCCAAGACTAATATGATCGATGGCTGATGGTTATGACAGTCCTTGTTGTTGCTCTTCCTTCTTTAAAATCTCAAAAAAATGCAAACTAATAAACCAAGATTTAACCAAAAGCAGTAGTATTTGAAAAATCTGATTAAATCTAAAGTTCTAACTAGAGATGAGCTATAACTACAATTGCCTGACTCCATCCTGTCTACGAGATAAAGAGTATTTTTTTTTTGAACATCGAAAATATTATTCATCGGTCTACAGACCGGCAACAACAACCAAAAGAGCACCACAAGCAACAAGCAAACCCAACAAGACCCCCAGCAGAGACATCACCCAAGGACAGTGCACCACAACAAAAAAAAACAAAGAAAACAGAGGCTAAGGCAGAGATAAAGAGTTACAAATACCAGCAGAAAAGATAAAAATACCAAAAACGCCTTGTAACGATAGGTAGAATACCTGCGTCCGGATAGTTTATATTCCAGCTATAGATATGACAGTTTCCAAAGAAGGATTCATGTGAGCATCAAATTGTTAAAGAGGGAAGCAATGTTAGTTATTTCAAGGTGAAGATTAAGCTACTGTGTTGCATTTACCTGTTAGATATTACTGTTTATGTGATTACTTTTTTGTTTCTGCCAAGAGAGAAAATTGCTAACTTTTTCGGTGACTTTTAAAAAAAAATTCGGATACATTTAAAATCTGCTTTTTGTCGACAAAAAAGATAATTTGAAACGTTTTTGGTATATGCATATATGTTTTTATGTTTACAAGTTTACAACTATAATAACAATGGCATTCTTTTCAGTGTTTAGCAGTTGTTCCAAAGCCTTGGTCCCGACATGAAAACTCAGTGCTCCCTTGCGTGTTAATGGTTTAAGAAGGAACCATATATGTATAGAACACATTTCATCATAAAGAAAATATAATCAGCAGTTTGAAGTCCTTCTATTTATAAGCATTATCGAAAATTACTACTTGGAAGTTAAATGCTACATGAAAAATTGAAAACACAAAAAGTTGAGAATTAAACAGAGCTACACCACATATTACTGGGTCATTTTTTCAGCCATTTAGAATTTCATGCTCTAATATTCCTTTTTGCTTGTTTTCAATGATGCAATTTCAAGAGAGTTCGATCTCTCAAGTGAAAGAACTTGATGCATTGTATCCTAACAATATTCTAACAAAGTACTTAACAGAAAAGTGTCCATAAGTGTTTATTCATGACTTCAATTACTCCAAATGACCCTTCCACATTGATCCCAAACCAGCAGAAAAGATAAAAATACCCTAACCTAGAAATCAAACCTTAGAAACTAAAATTGTAACTCTAACAACAATCAAACACTTCCAAACACAAATCAACATCTAATCTTAGACTAAACATGTCCAATAGACAATTTGAAGAATAGCAAGCAACATACCTTCACTTCTGATTCGTCGTCGTCGTTGTCAGCTTCTCCAATTTGTCGTCGTCGTCGTCGGCTTCTTCGTCGGCTTCTCCAATTCTTCGTCGACGGCAGCTTCTCCGATTCGGCAGCGGCGGCGGCTTCTCCGATTCGTCGTCGTCGCCCCTTCTTCGATTCGTCGTCGTTGCCCTTTCTTTGATTCGTACGATATGTCTCTCTTCTGGTGGTCTCTTTTAGACAATCAAAAAGAATTGGAAACAAAATCCCCCCAAATTCAAAGGTAACGTGATATTAGGGGCAAATTTGGAAGAGCACAATAATTGGTGCTATTTTCAAAAGACTTAATAACTTGGTGTCATTTCCACAAATAGCCTTGCAAACAGTGCTATATAAAAAAAGAGCTCTATATATATATACGGTCTCGTTCTAGTCAGTAAGTACTGATGTAACTACATCTATATATATATATACGGTCCCGTTCTGGTCAGTAAGCACTGATGTAACTGTATCAGTACCAATGCACGTGGACCACTGATTATGAAGAAGTTTTGACAAAGTATGTAAATCTAATGGTCCACATCCAACACTGATGAAATTATATCAGTACGTACTGATTTGAACATTTATATATATATATATATATTCTAAAAGCATAAATAAATGGGTTGTTGGCACTAGTTCCCCTGAACTTTATGGGAGTTTGCATTTTACCCCCTTAACTTTTTTTAGGCGTTAAACCCCCTGAACTCTTATTAATTGGTAAATAGTTTGATTTATTGCCCCATGAATGCCTGTTTGAGTGGGCATCTACAATCACATTTTGCCAATAAATGAAAGTTCAGAAGGTTTAACACCTAAAAAAAAAGTTCATAGGATAAAATGCAGATTCACATAAAGTTCAAGCAGGAATAGTACCAATAACTCTAAATAAATAGTAGGGTTTGTTGATTAGTTTTTAAAGGATTGTTCTTGGTCAAATAAGGTTCGAGAATAAATATGCATCATTAATATATAGGGTTCAATCAAAAAGACAAAATCAACGATAAGATCATTTAATGATTAGAAGATCTGCTCCCATAAGATATTTGCCTTTGCCTCTATGGCCTTTGCTCTATGTTTTTCAATCTCTCTATATAAGCAAATATTTAATACTCTCTAAGAAAAATATCATCGAACTGTATATATATATATATATAAGAGACAAGTTCATTTCTAACCATTTAGAATATCGAGTAATTGTTTATAATCTACTTTCAAATTTTAACTGTTTATAGCCTATTTTTGTGCTATTACTGTAATGCCCCTATATAAAAGCCCCCATCTAAAAAAAAAACCTTCTCTCCACTCTTCTTCTCTTCCACGACCTCCCTTCTTCTCCTCTTTCCTTCTTTCTCTTCTTCTTTCATTTTTAACTTCAAAAAAACTTTGATTCCGACTTTTACAAAATCAATTTGGAAGGAAAGTTTTATTTCGACTTTGATTCCGACTCTTCCGATTTGAGGGAGATTGCTTAGGGAAGTTTTTTGAGAAAATCAATTGTGGATTAGCTCTTGAAGTGGTTAATGTTTGTAAAATCTTTAAGTTTTTGCATTATTTTTTATAATTATAGTTTATATAAACATGGGTTTTGTGTTATTGTAAAAATTTGGGTTGGATTTGGCAAGATCCATGATTTTTTCATGGAATTGGAAATTTCCAGAAGGTTTCACGAAATTTTGAAAAAACCCAAAGGTTTCACAAAATTTTGAAAAAAAACTGAAGGTTTCAAAAAATGTTGGAAAAACCCAAAGGTTTCACGAAATTTCGGAAAAACTTAAAGGTTTCACGAAATTTTGGTATTGTGAAACCTATGGGTTTTTCCAACATTACCAAAATTTCGTGAAACCTTTGGTTTTTTTTCAAAATTTTGTGAAACCATTGAGTTTTTCCAAAATTTCATGAAACTTTCTGAAATTTTCTAAAATTTCGTGAAACCCTCTGGAAATTTCCGATTTCTTGAAAAATTCATGGATCTTGCCAAATCCAACCTAAATTTTTACAATAACACAACCAGAACCAAGTTTACTTGATGATCTCAGTTTTCAGGACAAAATATTTTGTAAAAGTCGGAATCAAAGCTTTGTTGAAGTTGAAAATGGAAGAAGAAGAGAAAGAAGGAAAGAGGAGAAGAACATGTCTTGTGGAAGAGAAGATGAATAAAAGAAAAAAAAAATTTTAAAAATTATGTTAGTGGGGGTATTTGTGTAATTTTGGCTAAGGATTGCAAGAATTTATTACAAAATGGTTATAAACAATTAAAATATGAAACAAGGCTAAAAACAATTTTCCAATAATCTATTTGGCTATAAACAACAATTTTCACTATATATAATGCTACTTTACCTAAATTTGGTGTCCAAATCTGGTGCCCAAAATGATGTGGCAACATTACATTATAATCCATTCATTTAAATTATATTAGATTTGCATATTTTAAATGAATGGATTAAAGTATTGTCACATCATTTGAACATCAGAGAACATCAAATTTAGACAAAGTAGTATTGTATATGCAACATCATTTTAGCACTAGATTTGTACACCAAATTTAGATAAAGTAGTATTACTGTATATATACACCGATTTGTTAATTAAGTTAAACATAAACATATTTCTAATGTTCTAATTAAGTTTATTCGCATTTTTTTTTAATAAATTATAAAAATAATGGTATGAGGTTGGTCAAGTACTAACCTTTTACGACTACATCATAACGTTATAGGTTCGAATCATATTCATTCATCCAAATCCTAAATTTATGATAATAGTTTAAAAAAAAAGTATAAAAATTAAAAATATGACTTAATTTAAATGAAAATTATCAAGATCAACCGCCCGAATCCATTTGGAATCTAAAACAAGAGTGGTCAATGATGATATTGACCCTTTTTTCCCATTCTTTGTGGGATTGTGAATGTGAGGATTATTGAAATAATAATAATAAGAGTCACATGAAAACATAAGAAGTTGAGAAAAATGTTGAAACAATAAATAAATAAATATTCTTCTTCCCCACAAGCTTCGATGGCCATCATTTGCGCTATAACACATTGTGTTGTTGAGAGACTGGAGAACCTTTTGATTGAAAACTATTAATAATTTACAAATCACATAACCCATTATTTGACTTTGTGATCTCCCATTTGGCTAATCAGAAAACACCAAAATTAATGCTCTCATTAATCATGCTTAAACAAACTCAACTAATACAATAATCGCTAGTAAGATATATCTTGGCAATATTATATTAGTTTCCTCACATCAACCGAAAAATCATAATTATTAGGTAACTAATAATTCCATTTTTTTTTAAAAAAAAATTCCATTTTTCATCATATTTTAATTTCGTTTCATTAATTAGCTATTTGGTTACTACCCTTCCAGAAAATTCTTATTATAGAACTGAGAAAATTAAAATAAGTATAAATTATATGTTTTTTTTTTTTTTGTTTTGTTGAAATATTATAATAATTCAGGGTTTGGAAAAGGGAGAGACTCAAACCTACAACCCGGTGGCGTAGGTCTGATGAGCATATCACTATATTCATGGGGTCAACCTCATCTTGTCTATAAATTATATATGTCTTAGGAACCAATTTTTGTTTTAGTTACTTCAAATAAATTATATCAAAATATATATTATTTAATCTCTTTAATCTCTACATCTAAAAACAATGAACTTGTGGCACGTTTACTAATCAGAAATTGAGGGAATCAAAATCAAGTTCCACCAGAAAGGGAATGGAGGAGAATCAGAACTAAGGAATCGAAATGATATATAATTTATTACAAAAATAGCCTTATGTATATAACATATTGAAATATATATATTTATTATGAAAAAATATTTTTTATACTGCTCATAACACTATAACTATAATAATTAGCATCTTTATATTGCAAACTTTCATCTAATTAGTCAATAATAATTAAAAATTGAGGAGTAATTCAAATTTGAAAACATAATTAATTTGATGTCGAATTAATTTCTCACATTTAGGTGTTTTATTTCTTTTCTCTCGAATGCAAAAATTAAAACACAAAATAACTCAACATATACAACCATTAGCTTACATAGTACTTGATTCATTATTAACTATTAAAATAACATCATTAAAAAAATGAAATCATATATATTTATATATATATAATACTTTTCTAATCAAGACCGTCACCTTATAATTTCAGGACGTCCAAGTGTCCAACCATAGCCATACATTCATAGTGGGCCCACAACCCCCACATTAACAAATACCCACACCCAATAAACCAATAAGTCAAAGCTTTCATTAACATCATTCATCAACATTTTTTTTTTTTTTTAACGTATACAATATATACTAGCCATGATTCATACCAAATTCAATATTTGTAAATATAGAATCAGTGCAACAAATCAATAATAATCATCAACATGGTTTTTATGTATATTCATGAAATCTATGATTAAAAAAAAAACGTACTTGTAGCAAGATTCGAAGAAAAACGATAAACAAAAAATAATAACAGAGAACAATCCTTAAAATAGAACGATAAAGTGGAAAGACAAGTTTTTTTTTATTATTATAATTATTATAAGTGAGGATATTTTAGTAAAAATATATAAATTCCCCTTTTCAATTAGGAAATGGTACTTGATTTCTAGGGTGGTTGGGAGGAATCAAATTCCCTTTTTATCAGTAACTTAATTATTGATTTGAGAGTGGGGTTCACATAACTTAATTCCCTTTCTTAGGTTTGATTACTGTTAGTAAACACGTCATTGGGGTTATTGATACGGTTTGATCTCTATTTGGAATATAAAGTTTAGTACAATTTTATATAGATAATTTTTTTATACAATTATTTTTGTGACATTGAAATTTGTGAATTTCACATGATTAATAGAAAATATTAGGATCAAGAAATTATAATTATAATTATATATATATATATACAGAGAGAGAGAGAGAGAGAGAGAGAGAGAGAGAGAGAGAGAGAGAGAGAGAGTATAGTTGCTACTTGCTAGGCTTTGGGGAACCCATTGGTCTTTCCTAATTTATTTAGTTTTCATATATATATATATATATATATATTATAATATTTGACCTTTTTCAATTATTGGATCTTAATCCGACAGAAATACTAGATCTAATAGTATAAGACACACAAAATTAATACAAGATTTGCCGATTTGTTTTCCTATTTACATGTGACCTAATAATATTCAAACAAGTTTGATGAAACCTCAACCGATCAATCATTTGGCCTTTTTATTACAAGTATCATTTTGATTAAAGAAGAACATATCGACAATCATTTCCCTTTTTGAAAGAAAACAATTTTTTTTTGTTATATATAACTTTTTAGAATTAGTTTGGTTAGAATTTAAGTTATTAATTTATTTTATATATATATATACACACACATCACCAAAAGCAAAAAGAAAGTATTATATAGAGAGTTAGGTAAAGACGTAGTTAGTATTTAAGGCGAAGCATGATCTACAAAAGCTGTGGTATAATATGGGTGAGGCTCATTTAAAGAAATAATATTCATTCCCAGATTAATTAATAAATTAATTAATATGAATATTGTAAAGTCAGAGTTCCCAATGAGAAGATTATGTTAATGAAGTCGGTTGCAATTAAAATCATCCAAATACCATGTAGAGATATTGCACTTGCCTCAACTAAAACCAAAATCTTTCTTGAACTTTGTTTCATTTTTTATCAAATTCTTCCTCCCGGCCAACTTTCCCTGCATCTGGTGGCGAGAGAAGAAGAAGGACCCAATACTTGATACAGTAAATTTACTTTGTACCTAATAGGTAGATTCTGGTCATGTGATGATTACTACTTAATTGTAAGGGTCATTTCATTTTCTTAATTATCCAAATGAACTTTGAGTGTATTTGAGATTAACTATTACAGTGAATGGAGCTAAAATTAACCAATAACAAATCCTATACTTTCATGGGTGACGTTTGTAGGTAATTAAGGATACACATTCTGAGAGTTTCTTATTATTGTAAGAGTTGCATGAATCGAGAAACAAAACTGACTCAATCATGCAGCAAAGATGCAAGATTTCTTGCAGTAAAACATAAGATTTCACTTAGCAAAAAAATAAGATTTTACCTAGTAAAGAAACAACATTTCATGTAGCAGGGCCATGATTTCACATAGCAATAAATGTTTGAAAAATTACAAACTTCGATTATCATTTTCTTTTCGGTTTTTTATTAGGTGTTTTTTTTTTCCTTAAAAATTTTAGTATTGCACGTACCACCAAAACCCATAAAATGTATTATTCTACATAGACGATGAAAGATTTTCGGTAAGAATTGTACACGCCTAAAAAAATATGATAACAAGATTTGACTATATCTTTTCTCAAAAAGAGAAGTTCCTAAACAAATAAGAAGTTTTCAAACACTTGAGCAATGCGACACTAACAACAATTTTAGATAATTGTTTGAGCCTAAATAAAATTAAGTTTGTATTTTGCACAAATCTAGTGAGAGAGTAAGGGATACTTGTTTGTATTTTCCATTTAACAATGTCTGATCTGAACAGGTGTGCTTTTGTTTTTTGTTTTTTGTTTTTTGTTTTTTGTTTTTTGTCAAACAATTTAAAAATACTAAAAAATAGAACAACTTAAGAGTGATTAGTGATCCAAAGCTAAACCACTAAAACTTTCCTCCTTGGGGCTCTGCACACCGGGAAAAGGCACTAGCGACGGGAAACCGGCCACTCTGGTTACAAAGCTCAAAAAGTAAAAAATCTGACTTTTCACTTAATTCAAAATCACTAGATTGTATTAACAATTTTTCTTTCTAAGATTATCCTCTCAAATATACATTATTTCCAATATTACTATGATTTTATATAATACAATTTTTTTTAAACAAAAATATTACTAATGATAAATAATTATAATTTATCATTATTTATTATATTTTAACCATGGATAAAATCTTATCAATATTTACATAAAAATAGTTTAGGATTTGTTAAATGTTATTTAGTTGTTTGCATCATATCAAATTAATGGCTAGTTTGGTATTGATTTTGAAAAGTTAAAATCTACTTATTTAATAATTTTGACTTAAAATGATGTTTGGTAAAATTTCCAAAAGTGATTAATTGATAATCTGACAAGTTTTGACAGTAATTTTGAAAAGTAGGTGAGAGGTTACTTTTTAAAAGTGATTACGGAATAATCCATTTCAGCATTTAATGAATCTTTTAAAATATCATTTTTTTTTTTGACAATATCTATTAATTCAGGACCTATGTGGAATAATCTATTTCAGCATTTAATAAATCTTTTAAAATATTATTGTTATTATTATTATTATTATTATTATTGACAATATATATTAATTCGGGACCATATATGTTTTTGAAAGCTTTCGTCATTGGTAGGATTCAAGCCATTGACTTGTGAGTCATTTGCCCAAGCTCCAAGCTCGTTCATTTACCAGTTGAGCTACGCCTCTATTGGCTTTAAAATATCATTATTAACCTTACAAAATCAAGATAAAATTATTTATACCTTATTTCATCTTAAAATTAAATATTCTACTCAAATATTGATTTGATTTATGGAAAAAAAAATAATTCTAATTTAAATATTTTACTTAAATATTAATTTTATTTATATAATTAATTAAAAAAAATAAGTATTGTTCTAAAATCATGTCTATTTTAGTCGTTGTAACCAATCTTATCACTTTTGTAATAAAATTACCAAACGTATATATACTACTTTTGAGATATATAGTAGTTTTAAAACTACAAGTAACTAAACATATGTTGATTAACTTCACAGCTGATTATTTCTTCAGCATAGCTAACAACAATTATTCTATAAATTACAGCAATACGCCCTAAAATATATAACAATTAATAGTAATAAGGGTATACATGTTAAATTATTTGTTTTTCAAACAATTTTATCTTTAAAAAAAAAAAAAAAAAAGTTGACATTATATTCAGATGTGAGAAAAATAAAAAAAATAAATCATTTTTGTTTCAAATTTTATTCAAAAATGCTAAAGAAAGGCCATTGACCATATACAAAAGAAGCCAAAAAGGCACGTTCCAAAGACACCACAAAACCCCACCCCTAGCCTGACCCAACAAGCCCTAAATAGAAACACACGAAGATGCAACAAAAACCGAGAATCCCCCAAGAACAAACAAAACACAGCCCAAAGTCCAAACTAAAACAAACCAAAACCAAGGAAAAGCCCACCCATCGAGGGAAATCCTTGGATGATGACGAGGGAAATCCTGATTCGCATATTGCTTCTCATGCTCGAGACATGGGAATAAATGTTGAACAAGTGATTAGAGAAGAAGTTGGTGTAGATCATGGAGTTATTGTTACCAACTCTTCCGATGACCAACATACCTCTGATGTAAATAGTGGATGAAAAGATGATGGAGATGATAGGGATGGTAAGGATGAAGCAAGAGGATGGGATTGTGGTGCAAGAGGTTAGAATGCTGGTGTAACAAGTTAGGATGTTCGTGTTGGAGGTTGGGATGCTGGTGCAACAGGTTGGAATGATAGTTCGGCGAGTTGGGATGCTCATGTAGGTAATTTTGATCAAAATCATGGTAGACAACATGGAGGAACAAGTCAAATTGATGAAGATTCTTTGAATATGACTCTCTCATCAATGAGTATAGACACATAAAATAGTTCTTTGGGTGATTCGCAGACAATGTCAGGTTCTCATGTACCATATTATGGTAGTTATGGTGGTTGCAATATATTTGATTATCCTTCTCCACAAATGCAATATGCAATATCTATGCATGCAAATTTACAATATCCACCAATTTGGGTAAATCCAAACTACCCAATTCATGGATCAGTTAGAAGAGATCAAGCAACATACGTGTGGCATGTTAATAATTACATTGAAAACTATGCAAACACGTTTCTTGGGAAAATTATTGTTCGAATCAAGATAGAAATATATCTTATGTATTTGAACAAGCAAGAAATTTATTTTGGTTTTAAATTTCAAACACGCAATGTTTTATTATGTATGAATTATGATTTATGATAGAATCTTGGAAGTGTGGAACTATATATATATATTTAATGATAATTTTGTTTGTTATATATTTAATCTCTTTATATTGTATATAATATTGTAAAAGTGAAACAAAATATTATTCTATTAAATACTAAATTTTAAAAATTATATACAGACTCTATCTATGTTATAATTTATAATAAACTCATAACTATGCTAATTTATTGTTGAAATATGATTAATTTGATGTATAATTACTTGTTTAAACTTGTCCTAAAATTTCACCAATAAAATCCAACTTTAGATGTAAATATCCATCATTTTTAAATAATTTGACAGAATATCCACCGATATCGATAATATCCGTAAATTTAGAAGCTCGATATTGATACCGATACCGATATTAAGTTCCTTGCCTCCTAGCAATAATCTCAAACAATTCCTTCTTCCTCCCATTGAAATTGAGACCAAAGGCCATTCCTTTTTCCAACACATTCGCGACTTCATCGTCCAAGTTCCACCCCTCATTAATATTTAACTCTGATTTCTGATTCTTCTGATTTGAACAAACACTATAGCTCTTTAGAATCATGTTGTGACTCTTCAACAAAACCTTACCACACATCCCTCTTCCTTTCTTTGTAATACCAGGCGAAACCAGTGATAAACCTCTTACCATGGACCTATCTTTTCGAACCAATCTTTCACAATGGCTACCTCTAGTTGGGTTGGTCAACACCCCATTTCTAACAAACGAAAAAAATCTCTGTTGGGTCATTCAAACTCACTCAACACAATAAGAAACACTATCCATGAAACCAACATGTAAATCTGTCAACGGGCCTTCACAGCCCCCATCCTCTTCTAAACCATATTCTAAAAGGCATTCACAGCCCCTATACTCTTTTAAACCCTCTTTTAATGGGTCTTTCACTCTTGAGTCTAAAGAACTAAACTCCTGGCCCAAATAAGATTTAATAAACTTCGCCATTTTCACTGTACCACCCCTCAAGAGTTTGGAATTAGAAAACAACCCCACTCTTAATTTATTTTCAGTAGCAGACGACAAAAATCCCTCCTCATAAACCTTTCTATTGTCTGGTTCTAATGGTGGCCAAAATTCGGTTTCGGACCGAAACAAGCGGTTTTGGTTTGGTGGCCACCTAAAACCGAAACCGAAACCGGAAATTCAGGTTGGTACATGGTTTCAAACCAGCGGTTTTGCAGTTTTGCGGTTTCGTTTTTTTTTTTTTTTTTTTTTTTGCTTTTAATTTTTTTTATTATTATTTTTTAATTACAAGTGAGATAAATCATAAAGATTGTTTGTAAATATAAAATCTTGCCAAATAGTTATTCCAATTGAACAAAGTTTAAAATAAAAAAATAATTACAAACATTTTCGTTGAAGTATTTAACAATGTTTAAAAGAAAATAAATTGACATTTATTATTAAATACAACTTTACAATTTCACAAAAATAAATAAATTATAAATTGGCCTTAAAGGCTTGAATTCAAATATACAATATTACAATGTAACAAAGTTAAAATAAAATATAAAATAAAATAAATGCCAGCCTTGCACTTAACTTTTTACCACAGTTAAGCTGCCTACGTATCCTCCACTAATTTAGAGGAATCAATGGCCACGTAGTTCTTTTACCTTTAATTAGTTGCTTGGTGTTGGAGGTTGGAAGTTTTGACGGAATTTATTCGCTGCCTTCCGTTCCCGTGGTTTGGTCATCTTCGAAGAAGTCGTTCACTATCTTTGGCTGGAGTTCTTGTTGTCTGTATTTTACCTTTGTCCAATCATCAACACACATCTGCATTTCAAGTGATTGTGGACACATAACCGACCGTCTTGGTTCTAAAATATTGCCACCTGCACTAAATTCTTGTTCCACGACAACGGTAAAAACCGGCGTTCCAAGAATTTGTTTGGCAATAATAGCCAAAATTGGATAATCTTGTTGATGACTCTTCCACTAACCCTGGAGACTAAATGTTTCTTCTAAAAATTCATGAGTGTCTTCTAAATACCGGTCAAGCTCAAAGACAGATAAGGATGATGAAGATGTTCGTAATTTTTTTGCTCTTTGGGAAAACAGTCGATCCCCTAAACCCCTTAATTGAAATTTTGCGGAAGAACTAATACCACTAGATGTGGGTTAGGGTTATGAAACCGGCACGTTCAAAGATGGACCATACATTCTAAGATATTCATCATATAATTCATAAAGCAAAGCCTTAACAGAATTACAATAATTAAGAGCATCAACTTATAATCCTAAACACTTGTAATAATTAGTTAAATATTCCTACAAACATTCTAATTTAAAGTGTGGATCAAAACACAATGCAAGTAAGTAAATATTTGGAATCTCCCCATAATGTTGTACCTATTTTGTTTTTATGGCAGCAACATATGGACTCAATTGAACATCGAATTCACCTAATCCACGACCGAAAAAGGGATACCCATCTTTTATTGAAAGTAGGCCTGAGATTTCCTTAAAACGGAAAAGAAACTGCCTTTACATGACCACTCACCGAACCAAACCCCAAAAGCTCTCCAACCGTGTATTATCAACCAAAAAAGTCTCTTATGAAATTAGGACTTCAAACAAAACCCCCCTCTCATCTTTACATTAATCTTACAGGGACATTGCCAATCAAGAGGAACCAACATTAACAACCTCCCTCTGTCCAATCTTCTTCTCGTCTCTATATCCTCCTCCATATATAAAACTTCTCCAAAATATCTTCCCAGCTTCATGAAAAAGCGAGAGTTCAAACACAACAGAGGAACCCTCGAGCACTTTATCCAAACCAACACAGTTTTAGGAACTAAAGAATCTGACCATTCCTTCATAGAATAAAAGCAATCCTCCCACAAAGAGATGTTATTCATGAACATAACCTTCTCATTAACAAACTCAAAGCACCACAAAATGTGCTTGTCCCCTAAATAAAACGATTGGAATGATAAATCTTTCAACCATAAACAAGAATTCACCTTGGAAACCTCTGGAAGAAGAAGAAGAAGAACGAAGAACAAAAAAATATATATATATATATAAAAATAAATAAATAAATAAATAAATAAATAAATAAAAACTTAAGATCTCTTATTGTACACCTTGAAAACCAATCCTCCTCACTTTTCTAGCTCCATCTCCCAAGACATAGGCAGACTCTTCTCAAAACCTTTCGAACCCTCTTCATGACAATTGATATGGTACCCATTTACCACCTCCACAAAGGTTTGCTTCCTTTGCTGCCCTTCCATGTCACATTTAACTTTGCTAACCACGTGATTTTCCTTTCCATTAACCATTCTCGAATCTCTCTGTCTCAAAGCAAGAGTACGCCGATTCTTCCACCCAACTGTAGCCATCTTCGAAGCTATAGGCCACCCACATATGTGACTTCCATTTGCCTTGATTGCCACCATGTAGTTCAACGAATATGCCTACAGAGTAACTATTATAAATTGCAGTCAATTTATTTACCAATCACTTTTCAAAACTTTAAAAAAAAACTGTGTGTGGATCGATTCTTTACCTAATTCATCATCCAACTCTTGACCATTGAATGTTGTTGGAAAGACTCTGGTATATGCTTATTATTTAAAGGTTCAACACAAATCCAAAAACAATATTAATTATTTTATTTAGGTAGCCCAGAAGTAGAAAAGGAAAATGAAAGCTTACAGGATTAAGCAAAGCTTTGTAGAGAGAATCATCCACGAGCAAAGTATTAAATTCATTATATTTTCCCTTCACCAATTTATCATTCTAACACTCCTCCAGATTTTTAAAAACCAAGAGCTTTTTGCCAGTTTCCAAAGTATTGAAATTTGTTGGGGTGCATTTGGATCGACTCTGCAAAATAAACCATTCCATTATGAAATCCATCAAGATTTTGTAAACCATTATACACCACACAAATACTCCACCAATTCGAGAGATTAACTAATTTAAATCCAACGTAAGACCAAAACCACAAGAAAAAAAAATTGAATATAATACAATTGGATAAAACTACTTGCGTACCCAAGTAAAAAGCAACTTGTCCTTAGTATCTTTACCCATCAGAACATCAAGCACCAGTTTAATATTTCTTCTATAAATTAATAAACAGTCAATAATTATTCATAATATGGTTGAACATGTATCTAAAAGAGATGCAACATACATAATAGTTCTTCCTAAATTAATACTTAAAATGTAACTTTACAAAAAAGAAATGAAGAAAAATATTATAGAGGGTTACATTTCTTTTGAAGACCACACAACTACTTTGAAATTCTGGAAGCAACACTCAAGAAATTCACGTAGCTTCGGCCTCCCCAAAACTGAACAGAGAAAGTTGATTAATACTTGTGTTAAATAGTAGTACAAAATTAGCAATAACATAAATAAATACTCATCTAATTGATTCCTGTTAACTATGTATTTTGAAAGTAAATATTTTGAAATATTTTTTTTGTTCTCTATATGCGCAAGAACTTCATTAAGATCTAGATTAATGAATTTTTTCTGATTTGTACCTAGCAAAAACATGTTATCAATCGTTAATATCTCTTTAAACAAAATAAATCCAGATCAAAAACATAAGATCAACTATATAAATTACGATCCACCACCACACCCACATCATGAGCCCCTATGTCAAAGGCATTGTTTAATTTCTCGGAAACAAGTTGGGAAATCCGGAAATATAATTAACTCACAGTTTCAGGGTTGTAGTCCATATGTAGTAAGGGTAGGTCTCCATACCCCCATTTTTAAGGAGTGTTGACTTGGGATATGAAATTGTAAGAAACCAAACCCTTTTTAGGTTATTAGGCCTGGGTCTGAGCTGTTGGAGGATCGGTCATATGCTTCTCATCATGAGCTGGAGGATCGGTTTGTATATATGTCTTATCATAATGGGTTGATGTTGGAGGATTAGTCAGCACATGCTTAAGGTCACGAATGGCAGTCACTAGCTTTGACTGCTTGCCTAGGTTTGCATAGTCTCTAATGAATCGGCTACTGTCATGCCTCTTCTTCGTCCTCTGCTTTGTATCCTGTCTCTATATCTAGCTCTGAACAATCCACCTCTGCTGAAACGGCTACTGAAGGAGATGCTCTAAAAAAAAATCTACTAGTCGAGTACCAGAAAATATAATAAAAAAATATAGAAAAACCCTACGAATATCTAATACAACTATTAATCAAACCTATTACCTCTCTTTGTAGAATAATGGTTTGACCTCCTGAACCCTCAAAACTCCACAATCACGGTCTTGACGCTCTGGACCAACTTCCACCCCCAATCGGGCATCTGCTGGGTCTCATTCTCAAAGTCGTCTAAATCTTATAAGTCATCTAACTCAACCTCCTCTGAGTCCTCTCCTCTCTCTATTAATACGGCCTTTTACTCCAGCCTCCTCTTCTCTGCTCTTTGCTTTGCCTCAGTGAGAAGTTTTAAAACCCCTCTAAGCCTAGTAGCCTCGTTGTAGGTTTTCCGCCCATGCATGTGGGAACCCTTGATGCCATCAACCGGGTCATCAACTACCAGCTTTGCCTTCTCCATAAAATGTGTTATGAGACATGGAAAGGTAAGGACTATGGATTTCTTCTTCTCAATCTCCACCATCCTCCAATGGATAAGAGTCTCAATATTGAAATTCAACTTCTTACACATGTAGTAGAGTTTGATGGCCATATCAATAGGGATAGAGTTACGGTGCTTGACTGGAATCAATGAGTAGCTAAAGAAGATGTTCCAAAAGTGTTGTTTGAAACTCAGCTATCTTTGAGTGATCTTTGCCTCTTTACGCCAATGCGAGTTGGGGCTGTCTTGGATCACCTTGGCTAGGTTCAAATTATGCATCTTGTAATCCTTTTTATTCTGATACCCGTCTTCAAACTCCTGGTAACTCTTGGTGCCAAGTTAATCATTGATGTCCTTGGGGTTGATGTAAATGTTCTTGCCCCTCATAAACACTAGACCTCCCTACTCGAAGACATTGGGGGATCATTGTATTATAAAATTGTCTTACCATCTGCTAATTGCACTAGTTCCTCATAGTGATAAAAGTGTATCACTCCAGCCCATCAAGCTCTTCCATCATGAACGTTTCAGCTAACTCTTTCATGTTGACCCCTCTCTCCATGAGGATCTTTCTTTTGAAATTTGCCTTTAACCTCTTCTTGTAGTTAGGGTTAGGCTACCCACCACTGGGTACCACATCCTTGCCCTTTTTCTTTCATTTACTCTTGACTATCTACACACAACCGAAAAACATCACTAACAATTGAAAAATTCAAAAATTTAAAAATTTATGTTGAGTTTAAAATCTAAAAATCTGAAAACCAGAGTCTAAAAGCAAAAATGCATCAACATTTTTGGTCATTGAATGAGTGACACAGAAGTCATCATCTATTGCAATATATGGAGGCTAGTCCTATAGTTGGGGCTAACAAATGTTAAGTTGTTATTTACTTGAGAGATCGTGCAAATGACTCTTCCAATTGGGTCCAGATTTCATTTATCTTCAACTCAATTGCATTTTCTAGAGATTGGTCCATGTCCTTTAATCCATGGATAAACGAAGACAACACCCCCAATTCATTTACCTTCAATTGTTGTATCATTTAAATCAGTATCGTAAAGCCTTAGCCTCGCTTTCAGAAAAGTGACATTTGAACAAATTTAAGAGTTTGTTATTTTATTCATCTCCATATGGAGGAAATATATAGGAAAATACATGAGTAGGCATCAAGAAAACAATCTCCTATAATCAATCTAAATCCCCTACAATCAGGATAATCAATCTAAATCCCCTACAATCAGAATAATTAATGTAATCAATCAAATAAGTCAACTATACAATCTTCCTAATTAATCACAATATTCTAACACTCCCCCTCAAGTTGGTGCATAGATGTCACTCATGCCCAATGCTAATTGAGTCATGAAAGTTCCTTTCATTAATGGCCTTTGTAAGGATATCTACGAGTTGATCCTTACTTGGTACATGCGGAAGCTCAATTATTTTTCCTTCTAATTTCTCTTTGATGAAGAATCGATCAATCTCCACATGTTTGGTACGATCATGTTGGATAGGATTATTGGCAATCTGTACTGAAGATTTATTATCACAATATAGCTTCATGCTATTCTTTGGGTGAAATCCCAAATCACCTAATAAGTTCTTCAACCACAGTAACTCAGTGATTCCTTGGGCGATCCCTCGAAATTCTGCTTCAACACTGTATCGTGACACCATAATCTGTTTCTTACTCCTCCAAGTGACTAGGTTACCTCCTACAAAGGTGAAATAACCGGACGTAGATCTTCGGTCACTGACATTCTCAGCCCAATCAGCATCCGTGTATCCCTCGATGCCCAAGTGTTCATGTCGAGAGAACATTAATCCTCTGCCAGGAGCTCTTTTCAGATACTTTAGAATTCGAAGAACCGCATTCATGTGGCTCTCAGTGGGAGCATGCATAAACTGGCTCACCACACTCAATACATAAGCAATATTAGGACGTGTATGTGAAAGGTAGATAAGCTTACCCACAAGTCTCTAATATCTTTCCTTGTTTGTTGGGGTTTGATCAGGGTGATCTGGACACTCACATAACTTGTGATTCTGATCCATAGGGGTATCTACTGGTTTGCTAGCAAGCATCCCAATTTCTGTAAGCAGATCAAGAACATACTTTCATTGACTGAGGAAAATCCTATGTTTTGATCGGGCTACCTTAATTCCCAGAAAGTATCTTAGAAATCCCAAATCTTTCATTTCAAACTCCGTAGCCAAGTAACTTTGAAGAGTAGTCATCTCTAGATCATCATTTCCTGTGACAATCATATCGTCAACATAAACAATCAGAACAGTGATCTTATCACCTTTTCTTTTGAAGAATAATGTGTGATCCGAGTTACTCTGATAGTACCCGAATCTCCTCATGGATGTACTAAATCGCCCAAACCAGGCTCTAGGTGATTGTTTCAGTCCATAAAAAACCCTTTTTAGATTACATACTTTGCTAGTTTGAGACTTTAAACCGGGAGGGAGCTTCGTATAAACTTCTTCACTGAGTTCCACATATAGGAAAGCATTCTTCACATCGAACTGTTTCAATGGCCAATCCAAGTTCACTACTAGTTATAGAAGTACACTAATAGTGTTTAACTTGGCTACTGGAGCAAATGTCTCTTGGTAGTCAACCTCATAAGTCTGAGTATAACCTTTGGCAACCAACCTAGCCTTGTACCTTTCAATTGAGCCATCTGCTCTGTGCTTAATGGTATAGACCCATCGACACCCAACAGCCTTTTTTCCTTTAGGTAGATCCACTATCTCCCAAGTACAATTTTTCTGTAAGGCTTTCATCTCCTCATCCATGGCTCGGACCCAATTCTAGTCTGTCAGTGCATCCTGCAATTTACTAGGAATAGATACAGAGGATAATTGATGTGCAAAAGTTTTAAAGGTTTCAGATAGTTTGTGAGTTGAGGTGTAATCGGTAATAGAGTAAAGGGCCTTACTACTTACCGGAGGTCGCTCAGGGGAAAAACCAAACCATATACGTGGTCTATGTTCTCAACTAGGATACCGTCTAGTAGATAAACTAGGGTCAGGATCTGTGTGATTTTTGCTAGATAAGTCATTAGATAAAGTGGAGGGTTCAAGAGTTACCTCAGGAGCATTTTCAACCTCAGAGTCTGATTGACGAACTGGTGATGGAGAAGAGGAAGGTTGTACTACCTGTATGAGAACCAACTACCCCTGTTTCTCTTTCCCTTTATTTTGCCTTTCATACACTCTCAAGGTTGGTTCTGTCCTTTCTGTGAGACTATTAGAAATCTCACTTTCAAGAGATAGATTGTCTTCCTCGAAAGATTGACTTTCCAGACCAATGGTTATACCATTGTCGATTTTAGGAGACTTCTCCTCATAGTTCGAATTCTCCCCCTTAAGAGAAGTCTCGGAGGTAAAGTATGCCTCATCTTCCTAGAACGTAACATCCTGTGACACAAATACCTTACGGGATGGAGGATGATAACATTTGCACCCTTTTTGTAAGCTAGAATACCCTATAAAAACACACTTAAGAGCACGTGGGTCTAATTTTCCTTGATGATGAGTATGCATATGTACGAATACCACACAACCAAAGACCCGAGAGAGAATATGTAATGCAGAGTTAATATCACAGTAATGAGACAAGGATTGTAGTGGAGTTTGAAAAGACAGAACACTGGATGGCATACGATTAATGAGATATGTGGCAGATAGTACTGCATCACACCAAAAAGATTTAGGCATATGCATTTCGAGCAGTAAGGATCGTGCAACCTCTAAGAGATGACGATTTTTACGCTCAGCAGTACCATTTTGTTATGGGGTATGTGCACAAGATGTTTGGTGGAAAATACCATTTTTTAAACAAAAAGTTTTGACACTATGGTTCAGATATTCACCACCATTATCTGAGCGTAGAACCTGAATTTTCTTTTGAAATTGTGTGAGAATCATATGATAAAAATTTTGAAAAACCACATACATCACTTTTATTTTTTAAAAGAAAAATCCAAGTCATGCGAGTACAGTCATCAATAAATGTAACAAACCAGCGCATACCAAATATAGACACAATGTTAGATGGACCCCAAACATCAGAATGAACAAGAGAGAAAGGCATAGATCTCTTATTATCATTACTAGGGGGGAAAACAGTGCGATGATGTTTAGACAAAACACATGTCTCACACTGCATATTATTGTGTCCAATAGTTTTAAATAAAGAAGGAAATAAAAACTTAAGATTTCCAAAAGAACAATGACCTAAACGCCTATGCTAAAGAAAGATATTACTCTCGTTGTCAGCTCTAACTTGCACTACTCTGTAAGGATGACTGAAAACACTGTCTGCTGTAAAGTAGTACAACCCTCCTTTTTCCCTACCAATTCCAATCGTCTTCTTGGTTGTGATGTCCTGAAACACACAATAAGAAGGCCAAAACGTAACAATACAATTTAGAGATTTAGTGATTTGACTAATCGAGAGTAAGTTGTTAAATAAAGTAGGCACATGTAAAACAGATGATAAATTTAATGACGAAGTTAGAGATACAGATCCAGCTCCATGAACCGGGGTTGGCGTACCATCAACATATGACACATTATTGGTTTCAGTTGGACTACGATAGCTAAAGTTTTGAGAATTAAAAGTCATGTGATCTGTTGCACCAGAATCAATTATCCAAGTATTATTACTAGTAATTGTAGAAACACTGAAAGCTTTTTCTTCATTGAAACTTGTCATTGTAAAGTCAGCAACGGAAGCAGATAGACAACAATGAAGAAAAGAAAAAATACCAAACAAAAGGCAGAATGTAATCTGACAAGTCAAGTCTGACAGTAGTAGTAAGTAGTAAGGTTTGGATGCTCCGGTCGCTTGAAAAAGGAAGAGAGGCAACGTGGATCGCTGATTGAAGTAGAAGATGTGACGTGGGTCGCTGCTGAAGAAGAATTGACCGGGTCAAGTCGGGTCACGAAGAAGTCTCGCAAGTTGAAGTGACGCGGGTCACTAGATGGGTTTAGAATGACCGGAAGAGGACCGGCGACGTGATAGGCTGTCAGGAAGTCCGACAAGATACCGGTGGTAGGGTTTCCGAGGGTAAGGCTCACCTAAAAAGAAAGCAAAAGGTGTAGAAAAAAAAAAGCAGTAGATCAAGAACCCTAAACAATTTGTTTTGGCTCTGATACCATGAACAAATTTAAGAGTTTGTTATTTTATTCATCTCCATATGGAGGAAATATATAGGAAAATACATGAGTAGGCATCAAGAAAATAATCTCCTATAATCAATCTAAATCCTCTACAATCAGGATAATTAATGTAATCAATCAAATAAGTCAACTATACAATCTTCCTAATTAATCACAATATTCTAACAACATTGCCGAATAATGAAACAAGTGCAAACAAATGATAGAAATCAATCAAAGTTTATGTTGAAGTAGCTATCCCTCCACCTAGCGTCAATCCTCAATTCAAAACTCAGAGAATTAAAGAAAGTTCAGAGCCTACTCTTGATGCTGAAAGGACTCCTTGGGTGTTGACAAAGACAAACCTATACTTGAAAAACATCACATGAATGAATAAATTAAAATGCTACATCCACTTATATGTGTATAAATTACGATGCCTAAACCAAATGAACATACCTAGCATATATTCAAGCATCAAATGAAATACACTGTCAATTTTGACAGGAAACGATACTCTTAATAGATCATTCATGAAATAGATTAAAAAGTTTTCCGGATCGATGTCTGTATACTTCGGAAAAGTAACTTGATCACAACATCCATCCAGGATAGTACAAGTAAAGGGCAAACAATCTAAATAAGGAATACAATTCTATTTCATAATTTCAAAGGGAGTTAGTGATGCATCGGAAAATTGAACCAACCACCACTAATAATAACAATAGTCCTAAACTATTCAACTACTTGATATACAAAAATACATTCTAGACAAAATGGAGAAGGAGAGAACTTTCTAACCTCCAATGAGAGAACTCTGTCATCACCAGCTTCGTCATTCTAAAGTGACTCGGAAACAACTTCCTCATCACCCAATGGCTCAACATTGTCATCACCCAAGGATATATATGAACCGATGTTAGAAGAATATGTACGGCTCATGGTTAATTGTTAAAGGGTATGTTTTTGAGTAGTCGTGGATGACAGTGACAATGTAGCCGATGGTGATGATGAAAAGCAGGAGCCCTGTGTCTCCAATGTGGTTAGTGTGTAACTTAAAACTAATTGGAGGTACCTTTTGCATTTTTAATCGTCTAACTTTTGTTAGGTTTTTAGTTTGTGTTGACATATATTCCATATCAAAACGTTGTTCATCTTGTATTGTTTAGTGGTTATATTGATGATAATCCAAAGCTTCAAAGAAAGACTTGACTACAATGTATACAAGATGGTGGTTTGATAAGGGGAATTAGCTTCATTGCTCATCAAAGGTATAATTGACCTCATTCCTCTTACAAGGCATATGCACACACACACAAATCATTCATAAATGTCCCTGCATTGTTGTGCACCATTTATATAACACATTCACATGTTTTTGTATGCTCATGCATTGAACTCAAATGCTCATACATTGTAGAGTTGCATATTCTAAGACTATGTCTAGGAAATGGCATTCATATGTGAATTTGTGTTTGATTGTTTATGTTTCTTGTGTTTTGGACTTGTACTTGATCCTAATTGATTCCTTATTGAGTCCCGGTCATTTTGGTTACTCATTCATTTAGTTTCGAGTCCAAACGATGTAGCTACGCTACTTTTTATTCTCATTCGTTGAGTTGTGTTTGTTATCGTTTTTCGAGATAAATTCTCAACCTTTTGTCAAAGTTTCATAGTATTCGTTGTGTGTGAGGGAGTTATAATTCGTAATCCAAAAATGGATTTGAAATCGGAGTTCGGAGACCCGAATACGGTCAAAGAACGTGAGCGGTGCGCGAGAGGAGCGAGCGTGGCCGAAGGCCAAGCCTTGGCCACCCTGTGTGGAGGCTGTGTGCCACACGGCCAGACCAGCTCTCTGGTCCCGTATGGCCCACGCCCCCCACACGGCCCAAGGGTGATGTTGCCTTCTGTGATTGGTCGAAATCTCTTCTTCTCTCTCCTCCTTTTAAATATCTCATCTTCCCTCCATTTGTTTTCAAGAAGAAAAAGTTTGAAATCCCGTCAGATTTTCTCTTCAATTTTTCTCAACTTCCAAACACCATAACTTTCACATACGAAGTCAAAATTGAGTGATTCAAGTTGGAGATTGTTCATAATTGAGTCCCCTACCTTTTCCAAGTGATCTTGTAGCTGTTTGATTGATTTTCGGAGTGGCTTTACTCAAAAAAATGAACCAGCTCGTGAAATCAAGGTAGTGTTCATATATTGGTGATTTCATCTTTTTAAACCTTCAATTTGCTTGGGGTTTCTTCTTCTATATGTATGTGTATGTATAGTGAATGCTATTGAGAAAGATAGCTTCATAATCAATCTAACTGAAAAGTCTAATTAGAGACACATGTGAACTAGATTCTTGGATTCTTTGATTTTCACATGATTGAGAGTTGTATTGTGATTAAATTGACATCTAGGATTATTTGAGACTTTATTGAATCATTTTATGATTAATAATCCTTGAAATGTGTTTTTGATCCTTTGATTGATGATATCTAGGATTAGAGCCTTTATATGTGTTTTTAGAAATATCTAGGATTGAATTGTTTTAACAATATATATATATCCTATCTCTAAATCTTTGGCTAGAATACTTATTGAATATATTTTGTGATTCTAGTATTTTTATGTATGTTTATAACATCTTGAATTTGTGCCTCATGTATATGAATTGTTCAAGAGTTATTTGTGTGAATGAATCTATGAGTTTTATGTGTTAGTTGATTTCACATGCTCTAGGTTTTCATTCATGTTTTTGCATCTAGATTTCTAATGCTTGTGTTTTCACATCTATAGATCTAGTTGTTCCATGGAATGTATTGATCACATGTTCTATGATGTTTTGATTGTTTGCATCATTTGCATTCACATGATCACACTAGGAAGTCCTTGTAAAATGCATGAAGTCTTGGTTAGAGTCGGGATGACTCGGATAGCCAAGCAAGAAGTCTTGTCTAGAGTCTTGAGTCTTGAGGACTTGGATAGACAAGCAAGAAGTCATGGCTAGAGTCGGGAGGACTTGGATAGTCATGCAAGGGAGGCTCTCTAAAGGCAAGTGTGCCTTGGATAGAGAGTTGGCTTATATATTGGTAGGCCTGGATGTTTGGCTAGACATAGAGTCCGATAGAGTGGGGTACATGAGATATGTATACACTCTTGAGGAATTTCTAATCTACCAACGATGTTGGCTAGGTATGATTTCCAATATGTGGTGGTTTCGAATTATTGAGGGATTTTGTATCTTCCAATAGGGTTTGGGTAGACATAGACTCCACATGGGTTGGTGATCTAGGATTGGTCACTTTGTGGAACTTCTAATTTACTTTCCAATATATATAGTACCCAATGGTTGTATTTCAACCCGTGGATGTTTCCTCCTTGGAGGTTTTATCATGTTAAAAAATCCTTGTGTTAATTCTTTTTATCTCTATCTCTTATATTTGTTTTTGTGTATGTTGTTATCTTGTAACATATCATTCACTTGTGAAGTATATTGGAACAAGATATTGTATAGTGTGTTTTATTAGTCTATCCTTTTTTATTACAATTGTAAGTGCATTTCTTTTGTATATTGATTAGTTTTTGTGTATAGTGATATTTGTATATACTTGTAATGATTAAACATATATTGAAATACAAGTATTCTTGTTGATTGATTTTATGTTTTCTTTATACCTCATACAACTTGTTGATACTTAGACAATGTATGAACGATCACATGTTATCTTGTCTTTGTATGATTCCGTGTTTTTGTGTTGTATGTAAGGCTACCTTGAGGGACAAACGTAAGTTTGTTCAAGGGAAAGGAATTAGGCGAAAAACCTATTCACCCTCTCCCCCCCTCTAGGTACGTCTTAAGCAATTTAACCTTGTTTATATACGTTCAACTTTGTTTGTCAATTTTGTGTAGTTTGTTCTTCGTCGCTGTCAATCCTACAATATTCAAAATTTTCATCTTGATGCCAAATAAAAATCTGACAATATAATATGTTATCCAAAAAATCGAGTGTTGTTCTCCAAACAATGCTTGGACCAAATGGAGCGATGTTCCGCGATCAGAGGGGCCTAGGCGTGGTCTGGGGTAGTCGAGTCTCGCTTCTATTGTGGTAAGGATATACTGGGGGAGAAGCAGTCATGTGAGGATAGAGGTGTCAAAAGGACTGGATAAATCCGGTCCGGTCCAGTCCAGGTCCAGCCCGGTACTGTAGATATTCTGAATATGGACTGGACTTAATATCCCAAAGCTCGAATAAGAGCTGGGCTTTTATAAATTACTGTGAGAGCTAAGCTCGGTTCGAACTCGAAAAATCCGGCCCGCATAGTAAATAATTAATTTATATATTTTTTGTTTTATAAAATAATCACAGCAAAAATTGAAGTTAAAAAAGAAAAAAAATAAAACATAATAAAATTTCGAAGGTAACAGGTCTGATTTGAGCATGGGTTGTTGTATATAATGATTTGTCAATATGTAATATATAAATAAACTTGAATCTAGACATCAGGAAATGATTTCAGTAAAGTGGTAAGTGTTACTCAAATGAAGAAATAGGTCAGGGGTTCAAATCCTTGTATCTTTACCCAAAAAACATATTTTTATAAAAGACCACTTTGATTGGGGCCTATGGGCTCGAAAATTTTAGGTCAAGCTGGCCCGGCTCGGCCCTTTTGACACTTCTATGTGAAGACAACCGGGGGGTTGTGACCATTAGGCAGACCTGGCTGCTCCAAAAGTTAGCCGAGACCGGTTCTTAAGTGATGAGCTCTTATATGAAAGAAAAGAAGTGACATTTCTCATTATTCATGATGCAGTTACAATTTTCAACAGTCGAGATGAGGGGTTACAATGTTACACACTTTCTCTCTATGGTCTATAAATGAAAACTAGTCACTCTATAATAAAAGATGAAGGAAAGCATTTTTGGTCTCCAATCGGAGACTAATCGTTTTATAGTATAATTGCCTCTCCTTTTTTCTTGAGTCTAACCTCCTCTTCTCATTTCAAGTGGGGGTATTTATAGAGGGTATATGATTTAGTAAGTGGGGACGATCCTCCCTTGAGGGAGCCTTTGGCAAGATCCTCACCGCTCTTTTGCTCTGAGCTCACCATGACACGTGCCTTGGAGGAATAGAATTTCTCCAGCTAGGCCCTAAGGCTGACGTGGAGATCTGGTGGGTAGGTGGGAGACCCTTCTTTAGGCCGAGTAACCGTCAGGGGATCTCTACAATTGGTTTTCATTGGGGCTAGGTGGCACACACTCCATAGACGGCCGGGGTGATGCAATCTATGCCGTAATGTCAACGTAGGCGCTTCGTAGGCGATTAGGTAATGTTTTCCTTGATTTTGGTTGGCCCTGGGGTGCGGTCCCGATTGTATCAAGGACTGAAAATCTTCTAAGGATACCAGAGGCAAAGGAGGAGGCTTGGTGGATCTGGTTGGCTCGAGACAAGGACCTTTCTTGATGACTTAGGAGAGTCCTGCTCCGGTTTCAATCTTCCTGCAGTGTACCGGGGAAAATACTCATTTGATTTCTTAGGCTGTTTTTGGCAGTTAACATAATGTATAGTACAAGTTTAAAAATATCATTTTGGAATTTAAATAATGAATTGTATCTTAAAACTGATTGTATGTATCCCTTGCATATAATGATGTTTTGATCAGTTTTCCCACATGGATTCCAACGTTGGCATAGTTCTTTTTTTTTTTTTTTTTTTTGACTTGACTTGACTTGACTCTAACTAAAAACGACGGCGTATTGCCTTTTTAGAAGACTTCCAACTCAAACACTTCAAAGAACCGAAAATTACCTTTAAATAACCCTAGAAAACACTTCCAAGAGCCGAAGCTAGTTAATCTTTCAACCTTTCTCCCTAGAAAATCCGAAGTGGGTCCTTTCTCTGCTACGAAAGGGAACGGGGTGCTCAAGGTCCAAAAATTTTGAATTTTTCAAGAATTTGAAGGAAGAAGACAAAGTTAGTTCTTTGGGAAGAGAGTGTTGTCGTTATGGGGTAGAGGCTAATATTTTTATCTCGATAACCGATAAGAACCCGAATCAAAGGTTTTATGGATGTGGGAAATATGAGGTAGGCTTTCATTTTGTTGAACCAAAGGTTTCTGCTCAATGACTTCGTTCTTAGCCACGGCTACAATTGAAGTTGGAGCGGCCGGAGACTTAGTTTTCTTGAGTTGCTCCTCTGCCATATAATAGATTGAAAATAGACGTGGCTAGTATGTAACTTAAAATTAATTATAGGTACCCTTTGCATTTTTAATCGTCGAAGTTTGTTTGTCAATTTTGTGGAGTTTGTTCTTTGTCGTAGCCAATCCTACAACATTCAAAATTTTCATCTTGAGTCCAAATGACAATCTGACTGTTGGGGTTTTTGCCCTAAAGCTTGTAGTTTGTAAATGTGAATTGAACAAGAAATAAAAGAAGTAGTTTATTCATTCAAATTGTCTCATACATTTATAATAACATGTGTACTTAACATCCAAGATTGCCGGATGTAATTTCAAACTGAGTATATGAATGTCATATATAGATGGATTCAGTTTGAAAGGAGCAATCTAAAGAGTCCGTAGATAGCAAATAAAGCTGGGTACTTTATTTATGGTCAATCTACAGCTGTTGTCCATTCCGTAATGTACGGTTCAAATCAGGAGCAGACCGTATTAAAGTGAAGGAGCCTCCTACGTAGGTATGAAATAGTTTTCATCTCCTTCTTATTGTTTTCGATTATTACTGTACAAATGGGTTTATTTGATGATTGCTTTTAAAAATTTTAAAACTTTTCCGCTGCGCAATCTGTAACCCCAGGTACCAACACTGACAATATAATGTACAGTGCAATTTTAAAAATACCATTTTGGAATTAAATGATTAATTGTATCTTAAAACTAATTGTAGGTATCCTTTGCATATAATGATGTTTTGATCATTTTTTTCCCGCGCAAGGATTCTAACATGGGCAATGTGCAATGATGATGTTTTGATCATTTTTGCCCCTGTGTCTATGGTTGTTCCTCACTAAGAGGAAAACATGTCTCACGTCACTCTCACTCTTCCATACACCTTGAAAAAGCTCCGCAGATCCTTCACCTCCACATCCGGATTCAGATTGCCGATGAAGATGGAAAACAAAACATCCCAAAAATCCTTTCCTTTAACCCTGTCATTGATTTCATCCTGACTCTCTTCATGGCCAAGAGAGTCAGGTTTTCTCTCACTAGAACTCTCTCATTCGTAAAAGTTTCATAAAATATTAGACGTGTTTTTCTAAACATGTTATTTGGTTTCAGATTTAAATCACTATTTATTAAAATTCAGTATTGTTTAGTCTTCGGATAAAAAAACAAACGATCCCTAAGAAATTAGTGAGATAAAGAGAAGGGAGGAAAGGCGGAAAGTAAAAGATGGTATTTTTATGGTGGACTTTTTGTAATTTTCTTAGTTGGAGTGAAATTATTTTTGAAGAAGTGACAATCAAAACAGTGGTTAAAAACAAATTTCCACAAACTACTGTTAGGTTAAACTTGACAATTTTCACTTAAATGTTTTCCCCACATTTGTGTTTTTATGCATGTATCCATTCAACCAATTATATATTATTTTGTGCTATATTAACTTCTAAACATTAGTATTTCACCATGAGATTGTCCCACGCAATTAATTCTCGAGGAATTATATAGTATACTAGATTCCAACTTCATGTTTGGATCAAAATCTATGTGCTTCAAAAATACCAGAGAATGAATAGATTATAACCCTAGGTATGGTGTATGGGTAAGGAGAACGACAAGACAGAATTGATTTTATTTCAAATTTGAGAAGTAGTTGATGACTAAATTAAATTTGAACACAAGTAGATAGATTCATGTTTGATTCTTTTCTAGTAAAGTATATCATAGAGAAATAAATGTTTATTTTTATTTTTATTTATTTTATTTTATCTCTCTGACATGACATGATCTTAACAGAGATTTAGTTTAAAGATGTTCCATGCATCCCCAAAAAATTGATTCAATGAATGGGTACGTTAAGTGAAGTAGGTTATATACATGGTCCATCCCACCATGAAAGCATATCAGCTCTGCAGGTCTCTGCGTTTCTACCAACTCCTAATCAATTAATTATATATTAAACAAGAAGAAGAAGAAGAAGAAGAAGCATCCCAAGAAACACGAGGCCTGCACATGATATTATTTAATATCAACTAACTCCACAACGGTAATAACTGGAAATAATATTATTCAGTCAAATATTCTCTCACTCAGAGAAGAATATGTGAAACATGGCTACACATGTCATCACATGATGATGATGATGATGAATATATATTGCAAACACTAGTTGGGTGAGAATGAGCAGCAAATTAATTAAAGAAACGGTCAACAGGGAATCTCAGTATCATCTTTAATGATAAAATGAAATTCTGAAACAACAACACCACCTCCATGTGCTAAAAATAATACTGGTGGTCTCTGTCATGACTCATGACTCATGTCCTATCCTCTTTTCTGCTTTGAAGCTTGAGCTTACCCATACCTTCAACTTTCTTTTAATTTCCACTTTTAAATCTCATCTCTTCTAAAGGAATGTATCAACATAAAAGCCGAAAGGGTTATTCAAGAGCTTACTCTTCTTAGTATTATTCTTCTTCAAAGTTCAAACATGCTTCACTTTAATGGTGATCATAAATTCATAATATCCAAGCACATAGCTACTACTCACTTTAAGATAAGACCTTTATTCAACCAATAAACACCATACAGAAAATTCTTAGTTTTATCCTTTAAATTATGGGAAATTTAAAATTTATCCACACCAATAACTTTCCTTTTCTTGTCAACTTTGGTTATGGTGTGACCAAAATACCCCTTTGTTTTACTTTCTCTCTCTTCTCTTTTTCATCGTTCTCTCTCTTTTTCTAATTCTATCTCTGCATTTTTTCTCTATTTTCATACCCAACTTTTTAGTTTTGTTATGGTATTTAGAGAGCGAGAAAGTTAGAATTTAGAAAGGAAAAGTTAAAGAAGAATTGGAAGAAAGAGAAATTTACTAAGGGTACGTTTGGTAGGGAGGAAAGAAAATATAAAGGATGGAAAGATTTAGAGGAATAGAAAATATGAGAGAAGGAAAGAAAAATGATTTTCCTCGTGTTATTTGGTAAACAAGAAGGAAAGAAAAAATCATTTTATCAATTTTACTATTTTACCCTTATATTATATTTTATATATTAAAAAAATTTTTGATAAAATTGTAATTTAAAATTACTCAAAACTTTCCCCTTTCTTTCCCTCCCTTTTCCTCCCACTTTTGGGAGGAAACAAAATAGTGGGTCCCACACACATTTTTCCTTCCTCATTTCTCTTCCCTCCATTTTTCTCTCCATACCAAACACCCACTTCTCCCTTTTCTCTCAACTCTTCCCTCCACCCCTTTCTTTCCTCTCCCTTTTCCTTCCTACCAAACATACCCTAAACATAGCCTAAGGGTATGTTTGGTAGGAAGGAAAAGGGAGAGGAAAGAAAGGGGTGGAGGGAAGAGTGGAGGGAAAAGGGAGAAGTGGGTGTTTGGTATAGAGACAAAAGTGGAGGGAAAAGAAAAATGGAGAGAAAAAACCATGTGGGGCCCACTATTTTCTTTCCTCCCAAAAGTGGGAGGAAAAGGGAGGGAAAGAAAGGGGAAAAATGAAATGTGGCCCACCATTTGGGTAAATTACAATTTTATCTAAAAAAAATTAATATATAAAATATAATATAAGGTAAAATAGTAAAATTGATAAAATGATATTTTCTTTCCTTCCTGTTTACCAAACAACACGAGGGAAAATCATTTTCCTTTCTTTCTTTTATGTTTTCTATCCCTTCAAATCTCTCCATATCTTTCCATCCTTCCTATTTTCTTTCCTCCCTACCAAATGGACCCTAACACTACGTTTGGTTTGATAGAAAGGAAAGGAAAGGAAAGAAAATGATAGTGAGGAAAGGAAATGATAGTGGTCTTAACGATTGTTGTTTGGATGGTTATGGATGGAAAGGAAATGAAAGGATAGTGGTTTTATTTTATTTATAAAAATACCCTTCTTTTAACAATATGAATACAAACAATATATAAGGTTATTTTGGGGATTTTGAAAAAAAATTATTAATGGTAGATTCCTTTCCTTTCCTTTCCTTTCCCTCCCTTAATTTCCTCCCAAATTTGGATGGAAACCAAAGTGTTTAAAATACAAAGAAATTACTCCACTCATATCCTTCAATTTCCTTTCCTTTCCCTCTCATTTAACCATCCAAACAAGAAATTAGAAACCCCCAAATCCTTTCCTTTCCTTTCTCTTCTCTCCAATTCCTTCAAACCAAACATAGTGTTAAGAGAATTGAAAGAGAGTTAAGTTAGAAGTTAAACAAAGAAATTGACAATTTATATCTGACGTGTAAAATTTCATTTATAACTTACATGTAACAATTTCATTTATAATTTGAGTGTAAAATTCTACCAGAGATTAATTCGAAAACATGAGAGAATTATAATCCAAAACGCCACATTTATAGCAGCTTAAACACTGGATTCATCACCCCTAATCCCAACCGGATAAAATGAAAACTATAATCGATGAAAAGAAGAATATACTAACCCCATTTGTTCTATTATAAAGAAGACAGAGAGAAGAAGAAACAAAGAATGTTATAAAGTTTCAGAATTACATTTCCTTTGTCCACAGCATCTTCTGGAGGCACCAAAAGGTCCAAATACAAATACAATGAGCAGTGACATTGAATGCTTTATGCCTTTATGTGCATATATATATCTCAAATAGATCTCCAGTAACCACATTGTTATGATTGTGATTGTTATGTGTACGTGGGAGCACTCGTGTATGTGTTCTTGGTTTGATAATTAAATGAAAAGAAACAACACAGCAAGATTCGATGGAATTATTATAAAACTATAAAAATCTAGGCCTATTCTGTTACTTTTATACAATAAGAAACTGAGGCCGGAGAAGTAGTCATAACAACAGCTCTCTCCCATCATACTACATTTTCCTTCCTATCATCCCTACAAAGAATGCTAGCCCCAAGTGACCAACTTAAGAAACAAAGATATCAGAAAAACCATCCTTGCCTGCCCCTTGAACTAACAGAACCGGCCTAATGAAATTATACAATTGTAATTTGAAGAATAATATTACATCCAGGGGGGGCAATGGATGCGATCAAGTAAAAAAATACCTAAATGAAGAAAAGAATATCGGGGTGGGGATTTACAGTGCGGCATTTACTGGAAGATCAAACATCAATTTGATCTTGAGCAGAAGTGGAACATGGAGAGATAAAATTGGCTATCATGGCCTTATTCCTGTAAAAATTGGAAGTCTGGATTCTCTAGAAGTTCTGCAGCAGGTTTTACATCTGAAAATTCTTTCACATCAAGAGCACCAGAAATTTCATCGATTGAGAAAGGAATGCTGCATTTACAAGGCAAAATCAATAGGAGTTTGAAACATTAGTTTTCCATAAAAAGACAACATTATTCTCTTCTTTTACTTTGTACATTTGGTTTACCTAGAATTGTCGTCCAATAAAAAGGAGTTGGTATCATCATCATTGGAGTCGTCTGTCATTATAACTTTCATGCTAGAAATAACCTGTCGAAAGAAAAGGTGAAAAACCAGATAAAAAATGAAAATAAACCTCTCAACCAAATTTGGAAAGATATTCTAATTGACTAATTTGTTCTCCATATATAAGAAAAAAATTTAAATTGCCTTACGTCTGGGGATACACTTGGGGTATCGTAGTTCTCATCGCCGTACAGTACACATATTCTATAAAGCTGCTGAACACTCAAGACCTGAAGACAGTAAGCACCAATGAGAAAGAGAATCTTCAAATATTATTTTATATATTTAACCCTAATTTATCATATTGAATATAATAATGTCGTAACTATTCAAAAATACATTACTTCAGGAAAACATTATTCACAAAATATCTAGCATGTATGCAAAATTGCTTGTGAATAATTCCAGGTTTACATCAGCATTTTTGAATATCTTGTTGCAAGAATCCGCGATTCAATTGTAAGCAAATCATGCAATTGTTGTTGCCACTGGCTCTCTATTTATTAAACATGATAATGAAGCTACTGCCACATACACACACACACAGAGACTTACTGGGCAGAGATCATTTGTAATTTCATCGTAGGATATTCTAGTCTTCTGGTGTATTACCTGAAATCAAACAACAAAAATGTTTAAAACTATTTTAGAAATGCTAATTAATAGAGATGAAATAGTCATAAAGACTTAAAATCATTGCTGTGTGAACATACTGCTGATAATCACTGCATTATGTTCATATATAACATATTTCCAAACGCTTAAAACATATCTAGATGCATATAAATTATGGAAACTAAGAATTTATAGCAGGTTTTTTGAAATCAGTCCAACACAAAGTGAGAAGTCCCTTTCTTTCTTTCTTTTTTTCTTTTTTTCTTTTCTTTTATTGAGTGTACACAAAAGAATTTTATGAATGAGAAAGCATTATAAAGTGAACAAGCTGTCCATAAAACCTGGAATCTCTTAAAAGAAATTCAAAACCTGTACAAAGTTAAGACGCTTCAAAACTATAAAAAGTACAACTTACTCTTTGCACATTATTTAAAATCAACAAAATACCTATGATATACAAAATTAGTGATGAATCCCATATTAAGTGGATGAAAAAGAAGGAATGTTTAAATTTTGAAACAGAGACCCACAAAGATGTTCAAAATCGAACGCTATCCCATAAATGTGAACCTCTTCATCCCTATTGTAAAAGCCCAATTCTTCTAATTAACTAACAATTACGACAATTTCATAAATCGCAAACCCCAGTTATATTGACGTGCATATCCAACTGCATATAAATAGACAAGCATAGGCTAGAATGTATGCTACCAAGTTAGAAATCAATATTTGAAATGGATTAATATATAATAGATCAATATAAAACTTAAAAATAAATATAAATAAATAAATAAAACTAGCTTTTTGAGTTGCAAACCAATTAGTATCTTGAAATTTTTTTTTATTTATACTTCTTCAATGTGGGATTTTGTATCACACGTGAATTTCAACATAAAGAATTCTTGAAAGATAGTTCTCTCACTAATTAGTGGAATTTCCTGTCAATTCAAAAAGACATAAAGACTTCAATCATAAGAAGAAGACATATGAAGACACCAATTATGACAAAATTCTGCATACATGCCCATGACAGCTTCATCACTGCTTGATCAAAGCTATTGACTGTACATTTATGATCCTATTAGAGTCTTCATAGTCAAAAGAAAATCTTATCTTGATCAAAGGAAGGTGTCATACAACAAGTCTCCACTACCTAATCCTTTAATTCATCAATACTTCCTAATAGATCTAATAAAAAGAACTCATCAATGAAGGTCAAAAAGTTCATTGCTTATTACAGGTTGGCCCTAGGCAGCTATCCTAACACCAATCTCAAAACCCAGATAAATAATGAATGGATTGTATTTCAACAACAGAGACTGGCAATATTCTAAAAAGCTGATACTCTCTTAAGACAATTCAGCACGTCAATGACAAACCCTTTTTCTATATATCTTGGCCTTGAAACCCCCTATTTTGAAGGAGGGCACCACTTTATTCCTGCAATACCTAGTCTCTGGAAACCTCAAAGCATATGAACTTTTATGGAGTGTCATAGCAGCATAACCTTCCCAAGATATAATGAGATGAAATATAATGCATCAGACATGAAGAGTACAGAAAGGAAGTAAATAGGAAGTATTTATTTTTTGTTTCCTATAAAAAAAAATGAAGAGTACAGAGACAGTAGATAACAAGGCATACAAAATGAATGCAGACATTTAAAAAGAATCATATATCACAAGATACAGAACGCATAAAAGATAAGTAACCTTGTTTGTGTTTTGTCATACATTGAATAAAGAAACATACCAAGAATACAACAGCTTCTCTTGTGTGCCTGAGTTCATTCCAAGCTGAACCTGCATACTGCAACAAGAATTTTCAAGCAAGCAATACTTGACACTTCAGATAGACTTATACACAACTCTAAGATACCATCAAGATTGGCAAAAAAGAAACTCATGCAAGGAGGATTACTCAAAAACGTGAAAACGTGCCATTTCACAGGCACCTATCAGCAACTCAAAACAGTACCTCATCTTCTGCTTGGGCACACCAAAGTTCTAATTCATCCAACCCCGACTTCACATATTCTCCATTGCTGAATGTGCAGCACTCTCGATGAAGAAGAAGGCTGTATCAGCAATAACGCGACATTAACAAGTGAATGGAGGCATATAACTTCAAACAAAGATAGGTAACTAAGATTGGACAAAACTTTTACCTATTAAAGAGCTGTACATTAATATAAGAAAAAAGTTGTGTGAAGATCTTCTGTACTAGAACTCGAGGAACCTAAAACATTGATAGCCATTAGTTTGACATGCATCGAAAACAAGATCATCATTGACTTTGATATCAACAAAGGTGGAAATCCCATACAAAATTTTCTTTCAATGTAGAGAGCTGTCCATTAAGGTTCTTAATAATGTCATTCCACGGACTAGATGGCGGACTAGATGGTGGACTAGATGGTGGATTAGATGATTGTAGATCAGTTCCTTGAGATATCTTTGGTGCCTGGTCATCGAGATGAAACATTAATGGAGTTTAACAATTTCAGTTCTAGGATATAAGTAATTGACCTAAAACAAAAGCACTAGCACATAATTTCAATTAAGAATGACATCATGAGAATAAATAATCTCAAACCCCATTAATATAACATCAACTTCAATAGTTTAATGACCAAAAAGCATTCAAATGTAGTACGACAGACATATCTTTGAAACTACACCAATCCAGCCGCCAGCCAATCAAACTGGCATCATCAATTAGTCAGCAATTAAACATTTTCACAAAAATTTACACACCATAAACAATGTTACATGTTTTATGAACAGAAACCTACCACAAGAATGGTGGATAGCAAAGAAAGAACTTCAAAGTTAGAATTGAAACTAATCAAGATTGTAGATACAATGTCACAATCAATAAATCAATCATCAGTTGATCACACAATAAAATCTTCTTTTTTTTTCTCTTTTTTTTTTTTTTTTGTGAATGCTTTAAAACACGATATATCATAACTTGTATGTGAAAAGGTAACCTGGAAATACTAAAGCACAACAATATATAACACAGAAAACAGGATGAAAAGCTAAAGTCATAGGAAAAATCAAACAGTAGAAAGCTAGGATACAAAAAAAAAAAAAAATCAGATGATAAAGAAACTAAGTAAACTCAGGATCGTTTTACCTCAATACAAGAAGTAAGAAGTGGTGACAAATCCTTCTTAAAATTGTCTCGAATGATTCCATAAAATGTCTCCACATATGCTGAAAGCTGCTGCTTGAAAAGCAAAGCTGGATACTTGGCCTCCACTTGGCGCATTGCATCAACTTGAATATTGGAAGAAGAAGGGGATGAACGGAAACCCTGAGAAACATTATATAAAGTTAAATGATATTAATTATATGACAAATGTATTAGATGCAATCATAGTCATGCACAAACTGGTTTATAGAAAATATAAATGAATAGATAAATATATATCTACTTGGGTCATCCTCCCAAAAAATGACGTTGGTTGGGGAGGCTTTTGTGCAGCCTTCAAACTCCATTGAAGCAAGAACAACAGCGTAGATGTAGTGGATAGCCAATAAACCATATGACTATTGTTATCTTGGTTCTGCAATATATTGCACACAACAAGCATGTTAGACTTCAGTTCACTGAATCAAAAATAATTTATTTTTCCTTCACTTCATGATTCTTCTTTCATTCTTCTTTTGTTTTTTCCTTCATTTAGTGTAGGTGTGACCATGTGTTTGTGCACTTAGGCATGTGTAAATTCACTAGTGCAACCTGCGTTACTGGTTACAAATACTTTAAGCTGTAAAAATATAAAAGAGAGGTATAATTTTTATTATTTGTGATACTAATTTTATTACAATAGAAGCCTATTTACAGGCATACAATATTACATTAAATGGAAATATAAAATAATATGGAAACAATTCAAATTTAAATTCAAATTGAAATACAAAATGTAAAAATATAAAATCTTTTATATATGGCATATAATAATTGGGAGAATCAGATATTCAACATAAGCATACCAAAAACATAATGGATGAAAACATCCAACTCTAACTATAGTCTTCAAAGCATATAACTCTATCAGAAGCAAGAAAGATGAGAAAAGTCAATTTGCTAAAGGGCTCTCAATGTTTTTGATAACTCGGTCACAATATCATTAATTGCTATTTTATTGATTCGCTTCAATATTCTCATCATTTGCCGTGAATAAAAAAGGTAAGAGGTGTGGATAAAGCCCAGTTTTCTTTAGGTAACAAAGTGAAAATTTAACTGAAACATGATGAATCTTATGATCTGAACACAGATCACTATGTAAAAGCTTCTGGTATTCCCTAAATGTACCATAAATAGCAAATCTTTTGAGCATTTGAGTAGGAAAAAGAAATACAAAAAGAGCCAACAATAAATTTCAATCACCTCTATTGCAGAACCAATCATCTGAATGAGACGATCAAACACACTAGTCTTTTCAACTTCGAATGATCTCCAATGGAGAAGACACTTGTATATGGTAAATGCTGCAACTGATTTTTCTTGACTGAATCCAAGATTCTTTGTGACACATTGAATTAAAGCATCTACATTCTCCTGCACCACACAGATGAGTGACCAAATTAGAAATTAAGTCCAAATGAACTTCAACTGAAATTGTAGGTTGCCTCCCATTGGGTTGTAAGGTCCTCTCAGTGGACTGCTTGTTCACTTATTTTCTTTTAATACAGTTTTTCAGTGTACTCAAAATGAAAGAAAATAGACAGAAATTTAGGTCAAATTTTTTTGTAAGCACATACTTGTTGCCGTTCAATCTGGGATCTCCTCAATATACTATCAGAAATACCAAATTTCTTTACAGGTGCAGAACTTTGAGGTTCCTGTAGGAACAGGCTCTTAGAAATGTCAAGGCACCAAATATGTAACTAATATACTTGAACAGAATTAAAAGTAATGTACAGTAGCTTTAAGTTCTTCACTCACATGATGTCCATTTTCCTGCAAAATGCAAGGGCAAGGATTAGCAAATATCTCAGCTGCCCTATGCAACCAAAAAGGAAAGAAGGTAGAAGGAGGGAACTGGCATGGTACCTGAATTGCTTTCATTGATAAATTTCCTGACATTTTTCTAGAAGCTGAATTCTTCAATTCATGCCGCATAATTTGGTCCTCGGTTTGCATGTCAGAAAGCTTTTCTTCAAGCCTGAGAAGAGATGTAGGCAATAAAACCATAATACCAGAAGTTGATCAAGGAAAATTTCAATGGCATCAGATAAAGACATTGACCCATTTTGGCAAAAATATATAAGCAATTGTATTTACCTTTGCATTGCAGTCTTTAAATCAATCATTTTTGACTCTGCCTCCGAAGCCTGCTTCAACCGCTCTTCGCTCAATTTATTCGTTTCTTCAAATTTCCTCTCGGTTTCATCGATTTTCTTTTCTAGTGAACTTACCAAAGCCTAGGAAATGTCACAGCCAGAAGAATGTTAATAAACATAGATCCAAAAAGATACCAAATTCCACTAGTAGGGAGTAATACATAAAATTCAACCCAAGGTTTCATTCAAAAGCAGAATATATGAATGTGTTGAGACCGTTAGAAAATCTAAAAGAATTGTGGAACGGCGGTCCAGACCGTAGATTGATGGTAGCAGTTTAAATGACGAGAGGCACAATTTGGGTTCCTGAATTATAAGGAAATTGAAACTGTTTTGGAAAAGGACTTTAGACTATTTCTTTTATTTTTATTTTAGTTATATTGTTTTATTTATGTTTTAGACTATTTTCCTATTTTAGACTAATCCTGTCATAGTTAGGATAGATGATTAATTCTAATATAAATAGAACTATTATTTTTAGGGTTGTTATCTTTTGAATGTTTCATCAATAAAATTGACCCAATTAGGGTTCCTCTTGTTTCTTTTGAACTCGGCTTTTCTCAGTTAATTGCTTAGAATAGCTTGGGCTAGGGTTAGGTAAATTCCGTTATCTGATTCTACAGAATCGATCGCTTAATTCTGTGAGTGGTTTGATTCAAATCTATCTAACTTTAGGTACAAGTTAGGGTTTGTTGTTGGATCCTAATCAAGGTCCTCAACAGAATGCTCACCTTCAGCTGTTGATTTTCAGCAGTAAGCTTGTTCATCATGTCCTGATCAATAACTGGAACCTCCTGAACGACTGGAACCCCTTGAATGACTGGAACTTTTTCGGCTACTCTCTTCGCAGCCTCCTGTTCCTTGATAAGCAGTGCTTTGGTTTCCTGGAACTGTTGTTGCATTTCTTCCAAAGCAGATAGCAACTTTGCATTTTCTTCCAAAGCTGACTGCAACTTAGCATTTTCTTGTGTTTTGGCTTCCTCAAGGTCAGCCTGCAATGATTGTTTCATGAATAAGAAACAAGCAAGATGGAATAGCTATTTAATTGATCAATAACTGAAACATCTTGAACGACTGGAACCTCCTGAACAACTGGAACCCCCTGAATGACTGGAACTTGTTCGGTTACTCTCTTCGCAGCCTCCTGTTCCTTGATAAGCAGTGCTTTGGTTTCCTGGAACTGTTGTTGCATTTCTTCCAAAGCAGATTGCAACTTTGCATTTTCTTCCAAAGTTGACTGCAACTTAACATTTTCTTGTGTTTTGGCTTCCTCAAGGTCAGCCTGCAATGATTGTTTCATGAATAAGAAACAAGCAAGATGGAATAGCTATTTAATTGATCAATAACTGGAACCTCCTGAACAACTGGAACCTCCTGAACGACTGGAACCCCCTGAATGACTGGAACTTGTTCGGTTACTCTCTCCGCAGCCTCCTGTTCCTTGATAAGCAGTGCTTTGGTTTCCTGGAACTGTTGTTGCATTTCTTCCAAAGCAGATTGCAGCTTTGCATTTTCTTCCAAAGCTGACTGCAACTTAGCATTTTCTTGTGTTTTGGCTTCCTCAAGGTCAGCCTGCAATGATTGTTTCATGAATAAGAAACAAGCAATATGGAATAGCTATTTAATTTCTTTCCTTTTCTAAGCCAGAGGTTTATGTGCTTTGTAGAACCATTAAGCATAAAAACATCACATATAATACTTCATCCCCTTTTTGTTATTCATCAGTTTCCCCTTGCGATGACAAACGAAATATAGAAAAGAACCACTTGAAACAAAGTTAACTGGACCATTAATCTGGACTTAGACTGTTAAGTGGACAAAGATTAAAAAAAAAAAACACACACACACACACAGAAACACACATTTTACAGGAACATGCAACTGAATAGCTTGTCATCATAACGAAAAAGAACACCTAACATTCACTATAAAAACCCCACTTCATAATTAGTATGTACATATTGATGTCATCAGCATGATGACAAGTCGACAACAATATTGAAACCCTGTGGCTTGATAGATATATTCATTAAAATATAACAAAAATAAAAATCTACCCTCATTTGTTTCTCCTGCTGCAAGTGCCATGTGAGTTCTTCAACTTCCTTTTCCAGCTGACTTTTGGCAGCTTGAAGAGCACCAGTTTCCTTAGCAGCCTACAGGCAGCAGGAAGCACCAAAAAATATTTCACACACTTGATATCAAGAAAAAATAGAGTAAATACATCAATGGATAACAATTTCAACATGTACATTTCCCCAAGTGGACCACATGCAAATCACAGGCAGGGAAAGGGTGAATATAATGGTCAAGAAATTGATAAGTTGCAGTCATCCTGAAGCAGATATATTGCAGATACATGTATTCAAAAATGGAAAATGCTGACCGACAAAAAGACCCGAACTTTTCAAAATTGATGCAAATGTTGAGAGTTATTTTCAGTCATCTTAGATTACAGTAAATCCATCTTGTAATGGTATTATATATTACAATAGATCCAACCCCTTAAAGGTGACACTTTCATTTCTAACCTACACAATTTTATCAATTTTCGAAAATGGTATAAAGCCAAATTTTTTGAGTCTTCGGAAAGGCTTCCACATAAAAAGTGTCGGTGTCTCCCACATCAGTTAGATATAGTAATTGATAAGACTACTAAAACTAGTTTGCCCTCTCCACCTACTTGAGCTTTTGGATTGAATCTCCTAGCTGTCAATAACTAAATATTCATATAGCACTTGAATCTGTGAGAAAATGTTGCAACATGGAAATTATTTTTAAAACTAGAAAAAACAATGATAAGTGTTTGATGCAAAAAAATGGATCAACTGTCTGAATGATTTATGATTGCTCTGAAAATAAATTGACTTGAAATTATTGAATCAATAGTAAACATTCTCTTTCTACGCAATTGCAACCTTAAAATTTAATCATAAGAAAGGAGATTCAATATGAACAAAAGATAGAAAGAACATATCACCATCTTAAGCTTCCGTAATTCTCGGTGTGCAACTTTAACTCTCCAGGTACATTGTGTGACTATTGCTGCTTTCTTTAACTTTAAATAGTGAAGACGAGCTATATATCGTCTACATTGAGTCTGCAATACATATAAACACCCCAATCAGAGGGCAAAAACCATATAACAAGTCACAGAAATTCCAATCAGTGGATGCTATTATAAAGAACATCAACATTTGCCCTATGCAGTACAGGCAACCATCTGAAGGAAAAAGTAGAATTTACGAAGTGTTGAGACAGCTATTGTGATAAAATATACTCTTAAAGTTGCCACTCCAGTTCCTTAAAAATGTTTATGTAAAAGAGACTATTACAGTCAACAAATACCAAATAGAAGAAATTAAGAACCAAATTAGTGTAGCTCAATTTGGTGGGTGTACCAGATTGCACTCTGCATTATTTGAATCTTAGAACTATCAATTGAGAATCTCCATATTGCATCATGTGCAACCACTAAAAAAAAAAAAACAAAAAAAAAACAGGGACGAAGGTGTAGTAATTACAGAGAATAAAAGCTAAAGAGTGCATACGATGATCCTTATGTCACACAGCAAAATAATGACATGAAAGGATCTTTTCTATTCACCAAAACCCCAAGATTTCCAATCTGTTGTTGTGTTTACGCTTTCTACGATTTCTTTCATAGCCTTGATATGAGTAGTATGTACCTATCGGTCTCATTGGAGCCCTTGTGTATATAATTTTAGATCTAAGAACAAATGAGCTAAACTTAAATAATACACCAACATATCAGAAATTTGCTTGAGAAAGGGAAAAAAAACTGACAAAAAATTATATTCTTTTACCCTCATGCAACAACAATTTGTTCTTAGGATCTGGCCATTGCCTAAGCACACCAGTGTGACAAACCACAACAGTCACACATCCATACATTATTAACAAGGCCCTACTAAGCAGCTTCGACACACTGATCAGCATTAAGCTAACCAATTTTTAGACTAACCAAAAGAGGAAAACAAAAGGTGAAATGTAAAATATTGAGCATCGCCGCATCCCCAAAAAAAAAAAAAAAAAGACAAGCAAAATATCATTTTTTTTTTTTTTTTTTGAAACAATGAAACTTTCATCTTACCTGGATAACAGTTGCAGCTCTTGTCTGCTTCCTGAACCAAAGTTCATTACGAGCAGCCATGCCACGCATGCCTGTTTGGAAAGAAATGGCTGAAGATCTCAAATTAATGTAAGCTTTTCTTGCAAGGTATGTGCGTGAATTTTTCTGAATATTCACACAAGCGGCTTCTCTTCTCATTCTCTCATACTGATGGCGAGCATTTTGTCCTACAATCAGCTCAGAGATATTATATCAATAAGTTGTACAAAAATCTCGTTACAAACCAAATTTTCAATCAAAAGATCCCATGCACTACGAAGCAATGAATTCACCAAAACGTAGAATGTAATTACCTCTACAGAAGGTTTGAATATGTATGGCAGAGAACCGCAACAAGATGAAGCTCTTACGACAAAAATATGTGCGAACTTTCCTCTGGATGATGCTTGCTGATCTTCCTAATTTCTCAGTTCGAAGAGCATCTAGTTCTGCCATCTGACCTGCTCTCAAAAACACTTTGGTTTTTCCAACCTGCAACAAAATTGAAACTATAAGGTTGTCTGTGCAAAGTATACAGTAAGACCATTACCAGGCAGTCTAAAATTGAAAAAAAATAAAATGAATATTGATGGATTGTATTATTGGCAACAATATTGTGATGCAATTAGAACCCAAAACATACAACTAACTAATAAATTTCTACTGGATGCACACATTCAACATACACAGAACAGGAGACATCAAACTTAATAGTTTTAAACATGCCACCCAGCAGCTATTAATGGTGGTAAGAACTATAAGCGGAATGGCTCTGAAATGGTCATTTAATCGTGAAACAAACCTGATAACCTTTGAGGTTCACCTTCTCTAGAAGCTTCTTGCAAGCTGCAACCTCATCAGAGCTGTCATGAAACAAGTGATGGCCAAAGAATGTTAATACAACCGCAAGAGCACAATATTTAAAATCTAACAAAAACCAAAGCACTTGAACTTCAAAGTAAAATTGAATAGCATTAACGAAAATTTAAGGAAAATACCTGACATCCAAGATATTAGGTGCCAGAATACGAAAACGATTTAGAAACTCATTAAACGTCTTTCTAGTGGGAAATCCAGCACAACTGATCCTAATTGCCTCCATGACACCCTGGAAACAGATATATGTATATCACATCCATTAACCTTGCAGATATCGAAAACACGCTCTTTATCAACGTCAACACTATTACAACAAAATAGGCATAACTTACCCCACAGCGTAGCTGCTGCAAAACATTGCTGTTCTCGAAGATTGCTGGCTTAAGAACATTATTTGGCTTAACACAACGTATGTAGTGTGGCTCAGTGGCGCTCAATGTTTCAAGCAATGCTTGCAATTGTTGCTGTAATTAAGAGAATGACAAGAATGAAACTGAAAAACTTTTAAGGGAAATGATCCATTTCTAACAGAGAGTTGTATTTAAGAGAATGATAAGGATTAAACCGAAAAAATTCTAGGAAATGATCCACTTCTAACTTAGGATTGTTAAGACAAACCTTAAACCGAGAACCTATTGACGAAAACTTTGATGATTTGGAAGATTCCTCAGGTAAAGGAGGGAATAACCCTGGAACAAAGTGGCATCTTGAAGCACTCAGGAGAGCTTGATGCTCAGGAACAACATAATCTTTGTTCTTATCAAGGAAGAGCTCAGTCTGGTAAGTGACCTGAAATTATAGTTCCCATGGATAAGGAGTGGCATGAAATCATTATCTTCTTGCTATACATATTTGATGAATCTGGCATATTATTTTGCAGCCAAAACACTGCAGATACTTACATCACCAGCATAATGACAAATAGTGAAGTCAGTAAGTGACAACTTTGGCTTGCTAAAACGTTTATGATCTTTGAAAGTTTGGTAAAGCTTCTGAGCAAATGTCTCATGTGTTGATCGGGGAAACATACTACAGTAATTAACATAAGCCATGTCAAGATCTCAAATTCTCATATTGAACTATGCAAGAAGAGAAAATATAGCAACTTTTGGAATAAAAGAAACGGAGAAAGAAAAACAGGAGACAATTGTAATAGTATTTTTAATTATAATACATACCATGCTTCATCCAGAAGAGCAATGATGCCACCAGGTTTCTGAAATTATAAAGTACAGATTAGCAAGATAAACACAAATGAACCACAAAAATCTCTTTTATTCATCATGCAAAGCCTTCGTTACAGCAATGCATGAAAACCATTTAAGGAATAGATGCAGAATACAACAGCAAGATACAAGTGAACAAACAATTGCATGCAGAATTATTTTCTTTTATGTACATTCCATAAGCACCAGAAACAGTCAATAGTTTTAAGAAAAATAAAAAATAATAAAATAACTTCATTCATCACTGGATCAAACTGAACCTTTTCTTTACAAGTAACATATTCATAAGAAGGGAAAATGATAAATCATAAAGCATCAATGTGCCAGAGACACACATAAGCCACAGAAAATTCTCCTGTTCATCATACGAAGCCCTTTTTCTATAACAATAAGGAAAACCAATTTAGGAAGAAACACAAAATACAATTGCAAGATAAATTACAAACTAAAAAAAATAAATATTAGAAAAGAAAATACATATGCATTAGAAAGAAGCAAAAAATTAACCTCCGGTGACTATGTCAACAAACAGTCATGTACCAAAACATTTTCTCTTCTCTTTTATACATTTCTGATGTATCAGAAACAGTCAGTACTAAGAAAAGGCTTTCTATACCACTAGATTGTTGCATACCAAAGCTACTTTTTACAACTGATATGTGCATGAAGCAAAAAAAAATAATAATAATGATGAAGATAACAGAACGGATTTTGCAAATCATCTAGCACTAATTACAGACACCAGATTTTGGACATCATGCAAATCATCAATCACCAAGTACAAGCAATAGGTTTCAGACATTAGATACAACATTTACACAACAGTTTAAAGACCACATTGCAAAACAACTCTTACAAGAGTTCTTTTAATTGTTTTTTAGTCATAGTAGACTAGTGGCAAACTAGATTCATATATTATATGAAGACTATTTTCCTAAAATATTTATATATCAAAAAAAAAATTAATTGACCTTATTAATCATAAAATTAAATTTTGGAATTTTTCTTGATAACTAAATTTTGTTAAAATTTATTAAATTGTTTGTTTTTATGTGTATTTAATAGTTTTTAAAAATAAATATATAACTATAAACAATTAAAAAGATATAAATGTAAGATTTTTTGTTTTCAAAAGATTCCACCTTAAAAAAACAAGCTCAATACTTATATCCAAATAAAAAGAAAAACAAACAAACAAGCAAACATGGTATTCAATTTTTAGACGGTAACCAGTTTCGGTTAATTCAGCATTGTTTAGTCTTCAATTAAAAAAACCGCAGCATAAGGTACATCAATCAGTATAAATCATTAATGTTGGTACTAAAATGCAAGTTGATAAATGTAACTAACACAAAACAATTGGCAGAAGAAATTTTGGCACACCTTTTCAAGGAGATCAAGAATGTCCTGATTATCAATGAACTCTATATAGCTCCAGTCAATTTCTTCCTTTGTATATTCTTCTTGCTCCATCTTGAAAACATGCTGCAAACAGAGAATAAATGTTTAAACAGAAGCAGTTTTTGAGTTCCAATATATGTTAAAGAACATAAAAGCATATCTCATGGTAAACCTGGTTAAAATGTTGCTGCAGCTTTTCATTCGTCAAATTGATACAAAATTGCTCAAAACTGCAAAAGAGCAATTAACATCTTAGAAATATATATATATATATATATATGAGCATCAAAAGTTCAACATGAGAATATTGATTACAACTCAAAAAAAAAAAAAGAATGAACACATGTATTTATATACAAACATGTAAAGAAATCTGCTCAGAATCAAAATATCTGCACCACCGGTCATCATCCATACAAAAGTTAATGAGCTAGCACAAGAAATAAGCACACAGCTACCCTCCAAAGTTTCCTCTTTTGTTAGATGTTTGTAAGAGTCGAAGGATCAAATGCATCAGGAAAATCATTAATAAAAAGAGGAACATGAGGAATCCTCATATCAACTTAAATATTACACCTCCACCACTAAGGTTCCAATTCCTCAATTAAGCACCCCCCATCTCAAGAAAACACTGGGATTTTATGCAGTTCACCACAAGAAATTAATTTCTTAAATGATGAAAGCAAAAGTGTAAGCGTACCGGTTAAGCACCTGTTTGTCTTGAAACTCTCGAATCCATAAATATCCAGAACCCCGATTATGAATTTCGAATCAAGATCTTGACCAATAGAGTTATTAATTTTGTTCACAATCCTGGAGAAATGAGTATTAAAGACAGTAACAACATCAGCTACTAGATAAAGCAATGACAGGCTAATTTAACATTTTTCTTATAGAATGAACTTATAAAGATAAACCTACCAATCAAATAATCTTGAATAAACAATTTTGGCCAAAGCATCTCTACTGAGAGAAGCAGCATCTGGATCAAGCCATTTTGTTATGCTTTCATCACGCGTCACAATTACACGTTTACATAAGGAGTCTTCAAGAGACTTCTCATCACACCTGAACAAGACTAGCAGATCAACCCTTGCCTTTCACAATTCTATACATGGAAATAATTATGTAAATATCTAATAAAAGCGTTGAGTGTGTTAAACTACATGAAAAGTTCAGCTGCTGTTTTGAGATGAAACCGAGATTTATCATCCTTCGGTTCTGAAGAATCTGCTTCCTCACCCTTGGCAAACTCGATGTTGCCCAAATGGAGTATTGCAGCAACAACACGAAATATCGCATCCTAAGAATAGTAAAATCTTAGTAGAAATTTTTATATAAATAATTCATTTCACAAAATATCCAGCCAAATTACCTGCTCTTCAGAACTAATTCCAACAACTTCCATAGCTCTTCTAGTAGAAAGGTACTCCTTGGATTCATCCACTCCATCCAATTCATAGCAATTTGATTGATTAAGATAATGAAATGTTCTTGAATTTCCCAATTTGTACTTTTCAATGTCCTGAAAGTGGGCATAACAAATTATGTAGTTATAGGGAATTCAAAGTACCTACTAAAACTGGTCAGTGAACTAATTTGACATGTAACTAACATTAAGTGCATATAATTGCTGGATTATTATCAAGCTGCAAATGTAAAGTAGAGACCTCTTTGTCTAAGGCATAGAGTATCAAACAAACTTGGTCTGCAACACCATCCAAGAACTTAATCCCGTGATCAGTAGACAAAGAATGGGATTTTGCACAACAATTCCAAAAAAGCCAGGCAAACAAGGATATGGCTATACATGGCAAGCTGGCGCATTTATAATGTTCAACTATATATATATACGGTCCCGTTCACATCAGTGCGCACTGATGTAACTACGTCAGTATTAATGCATGTAGACCACTGATTATGGAGACGCTTTGATAAGTGCATACACTTTGAGTCAAAGTATGTAAATCTAATGGTTCTCATCTAACGCACTTATCATCAGTGAACACTGATGAACATTTCTGTATGTGTGTGTGTGTGTGTTAGCAAATAGCGTAAATTCTTATAACTGTCTATACAAGCATCATGCTGTCAAGTATACAGCACACTTTTTACTTGAAATACCCCATAACATACAATTTAAATCTATAGTTGTCATAACCTGTCTCCACCATAAGACAGTATTATTTTGGAACTCTACATAACGTCCTATGCATTTCTGATTATAATTGATCCAGCCACAAAAAAGTCAACATAAAATATGATCTTGATTATGGTAAAAGCTATTGCATTCACAGGATTATAAGACAAAAAGTATGGTTCTCCTACACACACAAAATATGCCACAAATAGTAAGTTGAGTTATTATCCACTGTTAGTACACATCTCAAGTTTCTAAAGGACAATTGAGCATATCAAATATAAAAATTGATTTTGTTGGCCTAATACTCTGTTACAATTACCAAGTAATTTCTAGTGATTGGGTCAGGGTAATGCACAGTAATATTGTATCAAAAAAAATCATATCCTTAAAACAAGTACCGATGATCTTGAATTGTGAGTATCATTGTGAGAATAACCTATTGAAGTTATTATGTTATAAAAAACACACACACACGTGTGTGTGTGTATAACAATAATAATAATAAAAGGAAACAACAACCTATTTACTTCATGGAAAAATTTGTTTCCAATAATTAAAGTGTTAAGGTTTGACCTTTTTCAAAAACAACCCTCGAGTTTTTAATTTAGAGAGTTTCATTTAAATTTAAAAAAATAAAAGGTTGTTTTTTTTTAATTAAAAAAAAAAAAAAAAAAGAGTAATAGAGTTTTTGAGAATCTCCCAATAAAAGTTCAAAATTTAAAAATCAGCATCACCACAAATCAAGAATTTGAAATCTGTTTATCTCTTATTAACATCATTATCATGAAGAATCTCTAATCAAATCATATGACACAACACAAAATCACAAGTACAGCATGCTCTCATGCTGTACTTCTCCATGGAAATCAAAAGTATAAGCCAACAAGAAACCATTATAGTTGGACCGGCATGTGGAGTTTCTAACATATTAGTCCTTTAAAATTGAATTGTGTGGAAGAAAGTAAAAATATTTTTAATGTACTTTGGCCCCAAGAACACCAAAATATAGCCAACAATACACTTATGGAATGCACAAAACCGAAATCAATGCTTCACAAGTCATATTATCTAGGCATCACATTGTACAAGAGCCTTCCAGATATATTAGAGGAATAAGTAGAAAAAATCAGATGAAGTCACGTCAAAACTTGTACTTGAAGAAGAATTAACTTCATCAAACAAGAATGGTTTACCGAAACAAGATGCAATTAATTTACCTCATCTGGCGCAGCACAAATCATGTAAAAGCAATGATAATTTCTTTCAGGATCAGACACCTGACAGACACGGGAACGTTCTAGTAAATAAGTTCTAACTGCTGCCCCTGAAATCCTTCCCCTTTCATCAAACTGAAGCTCCACGAATTTACCAAAACGACTGCAATTACAAAACCACTCAATTGAAGGCATAATTTGCAATGATACAAACTATGCAATAAAAATCCTAAAACCGTTTCGAACCTTGAATTATTGTTTCTGACAGTCTTTGCATTCCCAAATGCTTCCAGAACAGGGTTGGACTAAGAAACAAAGAGGAGGCACAAAAAATTATAAGAAAAAAAAAAAAAGAGTGAAATGAATATGACATTTCATTTGTTCAAGCTCACTATCCTACCAAAAAAGACAGCATCTTGGCATGAAACAATAAAAACAATTCGCATGACACCAAGCAGGCAAAGTAAAAAATGTAATAAAATTACTACCTCTAGAACTTTCTGCTCAACAGAACGACCTTCAGTTCCCGTTCTTCCTCCCATGTAGGCAAGATAACACATTAGCATCTTTGTACTCTCAGTTTTACCGGCTCCACTTTCCCCACTCACCAAAATTGCCTGACTTATTCCTTCATTGATCATCAGTCTGAATTTATAAATATCTATGCGTGTGAGCCACATCAGAAATCCTAAAGCAAAACAATTGACACAGACAGAGGCTTAAGATAAATTACCTGTATGCAGAATCTGCAACAGCAAAAGGATGAGGACTCAGCTCACCAAAAGCTGACCCTTTATATTGTTCCATTGTTTGACTATCATATAAATGAGGAAGTCTTCGGAAAGGGTTCACAGCAATCAATATATTTCCTGTATAAGTCTGGAATCACCATTAGTGAGTTTAGCTTAATATATGAAACTAAGCAGACAAAAACCAAAGACATTAGATGACAATATGCTCTAACTCCAGAGCCACAACAGATAGTAGAAATATGCATGCAACATAGTTATAATGATACCAAGCATCTAACAACACCTACACACTCTAAAATGCATTTACCAAACTGTAAACCAAGAAAGAGGAGGCTAAGAGAAATCATTTACTAGTACTCACATATATTTCATTCATATCATATCGACATCTTAAATTCTGCAGAACCCCCGGTTCATGAAGATAAGCCAGCTTTGTCATATCATCCACACCAGATGAAGGAAATTCAGCATCCTTTGGATAGACACTGGAGGTTTTGGCAACCACCTAGAACTCAAATCAAGAAGATTTCATTAGAACCACAAACTTCATGTAATTAAACAATAAATGAACCAAGCCTTATATTTCATAAAGATACAATCAACATGACATCTATATTAACATTTAAGCAAAATAAAAACTTAAACATGAGTATAGCTCTGTTAGATGACCAAGATGTGTCATGATCCTCAAAAAAATAAAAATAATAAATAATAAATAAAAATCTTCATTACTAAGTTACTTGCACAATATAAAATCAATCGATAAAGTGAGGAAAACCGCAATACTTCGATATATATATATATAAGCACCCAAAAATAAAAGGCGAAAGCCACTTTCATTATGCAATAAAATTTTCATATTTGCTTATGATTTTGTACCCCGAAAGATTGTCCATTTGTTTGCCATGATGTTGAAATCAGGATGCACCAATTGACATATATTAAAAGCAAATTACAGAATTGCTACTATTGGTGAGACACATATCTTGACAAACCATAAACATTTTGACATCAACATTTTGGTGATTTGAATATGCTCCTTCCTTCCATGGTCATATTTAGGTCCTATTATACTCTAAAACAAAATTTAAATCAATGAAAGAACTATACATTTCTACAGCATTTTATTATTACTACCAATTATTTTTCCTTACAATAACAATGCCACAACTCATTTACTCACTCCATTAGTTATAAACAAGGTATTTTTTATATATATATATTCCAAATTCAATACCAAGTTCGCTTGAAATTTCATATAGCTTTATCAAGTTCATATTCAGTCTTTTATTTTAATAAGAAAAGAACAAATATTAATATCAAAAAAGTTAACAGATCAAGGTGAACAAGCACTACACTTGATGTGAAAGCATCTTGGCTTTAGATTTCTATACATTCATTGGTTCAGTTTGCTATTAAATTTTTTTCAAATTTAGATGTTAGTAGAAATGTCCATGGGAGAAATGGGGGTGGGAGGAGGTTCACCCATCGTCCCATCCCCATCCCCATTCCCTGACCCCATATAAAAAAATTATAAAAAAACCTCTAATAACAATAGCAATTACAAGCACACTACAGTTTTTCCTAACCCCAAAATCCTATCTTTACAAGCCTAATCACACCCACAGGCCACAACGCAGAATTCACATCCCCATAAAAACCCAAATTAAACTCAAATCTTCTATAATTTTTTTTTTTTTTTTCTTTTTTGAATCAGAAACTGAAAAGATGTACACCCACATCTTATATAATTGTTCACAGCCCATGGAACAGCGCTTCTAATTAGTTTCCATATTTTGACATCACACATACTTCATCCATTATTTCACAATAAACAATAAGCTCATTCCCATCTTCCTGACCATTAACCTCCAAATAAACCATAAATTCAGCCTTAATTACCCTTATTCTAACAGCTGCCACATATTTTCAGCAACACAATCTTTATTCTTTCCATCCAAAAATCTGCCACTGAAATTTAATCTCACCATCCCAATATACAATAAATCCTATTCTTTTTTCTTCTATGTTATTAAGATCAAGTGTTGGAAGGTGTGCACCTTGTAACAAATAGCAGGCAGCTTTAACAAACCCCTGGTTACTGTGCTAAGTCATTTAGACTAAGGATCAATAAAAAGGTTCTTCTAATGTAGGCTCCCTTGTTACATAAGAGTCCTATATAAATGGCAAAAACTCCTCTACATTGTTTGACATCCAAAACCAGTATCTCCTTTTAACTTTTTTGGAATTCTTTAAAGCAGGCAACCAGCTTCTGAAAAATCACTTGTTTACTCTTAACTCCGTTCGACATGGTCATGCATATTTCAAGCCATTCCTCAGGAACTACTATCTACTTATTTAAACTATTTTAAAGTCACCCATACTGAAATCAGCAAGCATGTTTCAGCAAGACCAACCACTTCGACTTGCTATATATTTCTAATAAGAATATCCTCTCTAAAAAATAAAAATAATATAATTCTCTAATGATGTTCCCAACGATAACTTAGCAACTAGAAAATCGTTGCAATTTCTAAGAGTCATCTTGATTCTTGACAACTATTACTTTTTTCCCTAAATTCATGAGTTTTAATGAAGTATTGTTGCCACATTTAATAAAATTTCCAACTCCAAAACCTTCATACTATAAGAAAAGAATTTAATCCACAACCAACCAATAATAGCTAAATAAATAATTGATTAAATGTAAGCTGTATATATATGGATATAATAACAGAGCAATTTTAACAAATCAAAAAGTACCAAGATTGTGGAAAAATAAATTCAGAAACACTAAAAACAGATTCCTCAGTTCTAGTGTGGTAAACCATAACATAAATTACTTTGAAAGCAGCACTTACCAATTTCCCTGAATTACAATTTATTTTGATCTCTTCATCGTTAACTTCTTCAACTACTCCATCTATCCAAGATTCTTCCGGATCCTCTGTCCAAACAAGAGACCCAACCACAATAGTGGAAGAAGCAGCCTAAGTGGACGATGTAGTTAACAATTCATCAGCCTAAAACAGCAGTCTCATTGCTAAATGTAAGATAAGAGCATCAGATACAAGTTGCAACCAAGAAAAAAGAGAGATAAATCTAGCAGTAAGAAGTTTTAGCCTCTCAACATATCAAAAATCATGGTAAATGCTATCTGCCTCAAGAAAGACATCATTACGAAATTGAGTGAATAATAACAAAAGAGAATATGAAGCTCACTTTTCTACACCAATGACAACAAAATATACTATAAAAGTTCCCAAGATATTCACACCTCCACATACAAAGAAAATCAGCTCCTTGCACACCATCATTTTTACTACTAAATATATCAAATACTGATATATTAAATTGCTAATTTACTGTTGGTTTCCTCTAGTAGTAATGCTATTTTTCCTTTTTTACCCGAAAAATAAACTATTAAAGAAAAAGTTGATACAAATTTTTTTGTGAACCGAGAGTCCACAAAAGGAAAAAACAAAAACCTATAGTTGTGTGAACAAAAAGATACAAAATTATGCCCCCTCCCCTCACAAAACACAGAAAAAAAAGAAGCCAGCACACTTGACATTGCAACTGCTTCCCAATCATTTAGAATAAAAAATAAAGGAATATCATAGAGATCTTAAATCCTCCTCTTTAGAGTATTCAAAAATCCTTCTATTTCTTCCATCCAAACAACCCAATAAATTTCCATAATAGCACATCCCAAAAGGATTTAGCATTTTTAACCCTCCAAAGGCAATGAAATTCAGTAGTGATGCTACTAATAAGTTAAGACTAACTTGGCAGAAAGATTCAAGACAAGTCACTCTAGGTGTACGGTCACAAGAATGACGAGTTGACAATGCCACAATTTCGTAACAGTTAATTCAATGTGAGCCATACAATCACAGTAAACTACGTAGATGAGACAAATAAAGCATATCATCAAACAAAATATGAATGGCAAGGAAACACAAAGCATTATTTGCATTACACTACATGTGCAATCAGAAAAGAGTTCTTAGTTAATTCAAAATAATTGTTAAGTTCCCATTAATGAACCAACAATTGACAGGCTAAACCAAACTTAACTTTCCAATAATAATAATATTATACTACACCAAAACGGCTCAGAAAAACAAGAAGCAGATCAATTCATTGTAGCCCAAGAAATTCAACATTAATTCTTCATATTCATTTTCTACATTTCACCATAGTGATTCAAAATTAATGCACAAATTGGTATATTTAGCACAAAAAGTAAGACAAGCTGATGCAAAATCTATCAAAACAATTACTTGAAAAGCAAGAAACGAGAATAAAGAACAGAAATGTGTACCATTGATCACGAAAATCTACGAGAGCCAACGACTGCGTCCAATAAAGCTAAGCTAAACCCTAGATTCCGTCACCAACAAACGCCACACAATGCATAAGAAACCATTTGACAAAACAAAACAAAAATCTCGAAATCCAAGAAAAAAGACCGTAGAGAATAAGATCGTCAAAACATCAAGAAGCCGGAAACTCGTACAAAAACTTATTGTCTCCGTCCCTCTATCTCTCTGTATCGCAATGTGTCAATGTATGTATGCATCAACTGCGTATTTGAGGGACTTGAAATCTGTGTTACATAGGATAAAATGGCGTTGCAGAGACAAAAGGCAACAATGGCGGGAGCTTAAAACAGAGAAAAGAATCGAGCCAAAACTCTCCTCTGCAGCTATTTTCCCTCGTTATATATTCTTCGCTCTCTCTCTCTCTCTCCCTCTCTCCCTCTCTCTCTCCCTTCGTTGTTGGGTGTTTTCCCTGCAAAAAAAAAAAACCATTCAATAACATGAACGCGTAAACTCCATTTCTATTTTTTTATTTACGTAATTGCCCTTATCTCGCGCATGTTTTGCACATAACTCCCTAGGCTGATTGCTTTCTTTTTCTTCATTTCTCCTCAACTGTTTTTTTGTTTTAATTGGGTAAATAGATCTTTCACGAATTCCTGTATTTTGTTATTATTTTAGCATATTTTTAATATATTCTATTAAAAAATAATTTATATGCATAGTTTTTTTTTTTAATATATATTGTAGGATTGGAACCGCTGACCTTGAAGTTATTTGTTCAAAACCTAAGCTCGTCCATCCACCAGCTGAGCTACGTTCATGTTGGCAATTTATATGTATAGTTGTTGACATAATACAATATATATATATATATAATAGTCTTTCCATTATCAGTTCGTCCTGACAATAAATATATCAGGACAAAGAATGTGGACCATAGATTATGAATAAGTTTTGACAAGTGCATACACTTTGAGTCAAAGTATGTATTGACAAGTGGATACATTTTGAGTCAAAGTATGTAAATCTAGTGGTCTACATTCTTCGTCCTGATATATTTATTGTCAAGACGAACTGATAATAAAAAATTTGTATATATATATATATATTTTCAAATGAGAGCGTCATGATATAACTTTATGAGGATATTGAATGCAACTATGCAAGCCATTAGTTTTATATGTTTTGACTCAAGTGTGTATGCACTTATCAAAATTAATGACTCATATTCAATATCTCCATGAAGTTATATCAGGATGTCCGCATGAGAATAAGACTGATATATATATATATATATCAGTCTTTCTATTGTCAATTACAATAAATATATCATAACGAAGAATATGGATCACAGATTATGGAGAAGTTTTGACAAGTGCATACACTTTGAGTCAAAGTATGTAAATCTAATGGTCTACATTCTTCGTCCTGATATAATTATTGTCAGAACAAATTGATAATAGAAAATATATATATATATATATGGGGAATGCTATCTACCTTTTCCATTTGCCTTTTTCACTCATTACTTGACACGTATACACTTTTTCATTTAATTAAAAAAACTCTCATTTTTGCTACAAAGTTTGTTTACATTTTTACCTCTAATGATTGCTTCTATCCTTTCATTAATAAGAGGTGAAAACGTAAACAAGCTTTGTAGCAAAAGGTGGAAGTTTTTCATTAAATGAAAAAAGTGTATACGTATCAAGTAATAAGTGTGAAAGACAAATGGAAAAGATATATAGCATTCCCCTATATATAAATATATATATATATATATATAAATGATTGCACCCAAGAAAAATCATAACAATTACAAAAAAAAAAAAATTTATATAATAACTTTTACCGGTCACGATTTTGACCTATAGGATAAATTAATAGTTTCAATTAAATTATAAAATAATATATTAATGAAATTCTCTTGTAAAAATATTTGTTCCCATTTTATAATTTAAGATATTTCTTGAAATATGAATTTACTGCTTATTTCTTTTCTTGAAATTTAAGGCTGGTTGGATTTTTAATTTTTCATAAGCACTTAAAAATTTTATGGGGTTGAATTCCCATATTACAACCAGAAAATTTGTAATGTCATTGATGTTTTGAGTGCTTCATTGAGTGTAACGGTTTCTAAAAATTGTTGTATCGTCATCAACTTCGTTATAAGGAGAATTCTTTGTTATATTGTCAATATACATCTTCAATATCATTATAAATTAATAAATATTAATTTATCTAAAAATTAATAGATTTATATGATGCCGACGTTATTACTTTATAAAAATTATGTTATAATGTAGCGAAATCATATATTAAAAGAGAAAAAAAAAATTAAAACTAGAAATCCTATATAAAAAATAGGGAGGTGCCTGCAATATGTAGTTTTCAGATTTCTCAAGATAATTTTGTAATGAATGGATATAAAATCAAATTATCAAATAATAAATCTTTATACTTTCAAGTAATAATAAATCTTTATTCAATAGTAATGATTCTTCAAGTTACATCACCTCCTAGTAGAGATGGTTGTGCACCTCCCTTCCACACCTAGTGGTCAGGGGTTCAAGTCCCACCATGCGCATTTTACAAGCATGTGTGGGGAGTTTTCTCCCGGTTTGTGGGAGCAGTCCTCTCTCCAGTTGTAAGAGTTGTAGTCCTTATGTAACCTCTCCCCGATAGTGGGAGCAGTATTCCGGGCCGTGCTTGTAGAATTTAATTAATCTCACCAGGTCCCGGCAGTAGTTGTATTTCAAAAAAAAAAAAATGATTCTTCAAGTTAGACCCAATTAGATTACACTTATTATTGGATATCTAAATAAAGGGTTCATGTACTAATAAATCTTTACATGATTAGTTTTTATCATTGGATATCAATCCAAGTACAGTATCTAAAAAATAAAAAAAAAATAAAAATCACTCTCTTATAATCCATACAACTAAATATACTAAATCTCTAAATAAATGAATAATCTGTTATAAATTACAACAATTAAATAAAGGAAATTTAATTCATTCTAACTTCACTTCTTTTGGGTGCATCTTTCGGCCCCACGAATTTTCATTACAACTTTCTTAAATTCATTTCTTTTTTGTGATTATATACGAAATATGTTGCTTTTTTTATCTTTAATGTTCTTCATTTTCTAAAGCTAAAATTACGTTTTCTATGTGATTTATGATTTCATTATTACTTTATCTTAACTATTTGGATTTGGATTTGGATTCTGTCCTAAGCTAAGTTTTGCCTAAGCTTTTAATGATCCGGAGACATGTGACACTCAATCATCTAAATGGTCTAGATTTCATTTTATTTTTTTCCCTTTTGTATTTGCTTCAAACGGTATCGTTTTAACATAGTTTTTGTTTTTTTTGCCAACATTTCAACCACAACTTCATTTTCAAAATCCTTAACTATCCTGCTTAAAAAATAATAATAATAAATAAATAAATAAAACCCCTAACTGCTCTTTGTTTTCTTCTTCATGAACCAGATTCTTCTCATATTAGAATCAATTCAAACTCCATCTCTATCAATCAAGCTCCATCTCTTCTTCTGCATTTCTTCTCATGAACCAGAGTCTCAATTCAAACTTCATCTCTTCTTCTGCTTTTCTTCTCAAAACCATATTCTTCTGCGTTTCTTACTTTTGATTCTAGTAGAATGGGCATTCGATCAAGGGAGTGTCCATCGAAAATTAAGATTATTTCATTTAAATTTTTTTATCATCATTTTTGTGCTTTGATTTTTTAAATAATATTTGTCAAAAATCTCTTGCACCTGAAATTTTGATGAAGGTGCCAACAATGATTTGTAAAATTAACTAATTTGTCAATGGATTGGTTTTGTTTTTGATTTATGTTTAATATGCAGTCATGTATAAACTACAAACAATCAATCAATTTGTTAATCTGCGAAAAAGAAATTCAATAAATATACTTTCTCTTCTTGTTGGATACTTGGATTGATGTACTTAATAGAGAATTTTGGGATTTTCTATTTAAAGTATTATGGGATTTTGAGAATGAAGTTGTGGTGAAATGATGTTGTTGAAGTAATTAAAAAAGGAAAAAAAGAAAAAAGAAAAAAGAAAAAAAAAATTAGGAAAAAAAAAATGAAATGTGGATCATTTATGTGATTGAGTGACACATGTCTCCAGATTAGGCAAATCTTAACTTAAGAGATGATCCAAATCCATTTAACTAAATGCACAATTAATAAATGTCCGCATATTATATGATTAATCAACTCGCCAAGTGACTTTATAATCTTGTTCAAAGCAAAGATGTATGATTTATCATGGATGCATTAAGAAAAAAAAATGAATTAATCAAGTAATTGAGTAAAATAGTAAATAATACTTTATTTGTATTGATATATATATATATATATATATATATTGGTATCGAGGATCTAGGACTTCGTACAGGCACCCATCCGCCTGTCCTATCTAACTGCATGACACACCCATAGCCAACATGCTGGTTCTGACGGTCTATTTGTTGGTTGTTAATTGTTATGGAGTATGACAGATAGAAAACCTCGACCCACACCCCTGGCCACACAAAAATGCAAGCAGGTAAATTAGAACTCGCCTCCACCTGAGTAGAATTCGAACCATTGACCTGGGAGTTACCCGTGTCTCAATCCCATCCTTCCACCAGCTAAACTAACGCTCTGATGGCTGGCCACAATGTAATTGCAAAGAGTAAAACCAATGACATTGGACCACCAAGGCAACCACCTCGTGGTTTAAAAAATATATTTTTTGTTTCTATTAAAAAAAAAAAAAAATTGTTATTCTGGGCTAATTTGGCATACCGTATTGTATTGCACTGGATTGTATTGTATTAAGTTGGATTAGATTGTATTTTATCAGACTGTATTATTTTTATACAATTATATGTTTGGTGATATTTCATATTAGACCTTATTAAGTTATAAAATGTTTAGATGTGATTTTGTTTCTTAATATTTTATTAACTAATTCATATTTTTTAAAATAAAAAACATATTAGAAAATATATATTTATTGTATTATATTTTTAAAAATAATAATTAATATTGTAACAAATATCAATAATATTTGATAATTATTTTTAATATTTTATTTAACGTATATAATTTTTAGATTTATATTATTAGAATAATATTTTATTTTTATTTTCATTTAATTAAATTTACATAATATTTATTAAATTTAATTGTAATTTTAATTTTAATATTACAATAAAATTAGATTATTTTTGTTTTATATTTAAAATTATTATTATAATAATCATTATTGTTATTATTATTTGGATACATTTATTAATATTTCTCTCCCCTTTGTGTTTTTTTAAGCTTTTTGTCATTTGTAGGATTTGAGCCGCTGACTTGGGAGTCATTTGTCCCAACCCATGCCCATGAGGGCTATTTTTCTCCCTTTTGTATTAGCTAATACAACATCATTGTATTAGAACAATTAAAAGTGGAAATTGCTAAAAATGACCACATATATTATGGGAAACTCGTTTTTAACCACAAACGAAATTTTAATTGTTAAGAACCATGTTTTTGAGAAATTACTAGAAAGCCCTCATATAAAACCCCCAAATCATCTCTCTCTCTCTCTCTCTCTCTCTCTTTCTATCTTTTTTTTTTCTCTCATCTGCTCTCTCTCTCCCCGATCCTCTCTCTTTTCTTATCTTCATCCTATCAATCATGGCCGAGCGTCGTCAATCATGGCCGGAAAGCGTCGCCTGGGAGTCAGTCACCTCCGACCGTCATCGCGGAGCTGGTCGGGCTGCGCGCAAACCAACGGTGCCTTGCTTCACAGCACCGCTTTTGTGCGCAACCCGACCAGCTCAGCGACAACGGTCGGAGGTGACTGACGCCCAGGCGATGCTTCCCAGCCATGATTGACGACGTCCGTCCATGATTGACGACGTCCGGCCATGATTGATACCCATCTTGACGAAGTCTAGCCATGATTGACGGGATGAAGAGGAAAAAACCTAAACCTAATTTGAGGAAAAAGAAGAAGAAGAAGAAGAATGGGAAAAACAAAAAAAACCTAATCCTAATTTCAATTTAGTCAAGATTTCAAGTTTGGAAATTTCAATTTAGTCATAATTTCAAGTTTCAATTTTTAATCATGATTAAACTAATTTCAGGGGTACTCTCGCAATTTATGGACATACATTGAAATTATTTTAAAAAAGTGGTTATTAACAATTAAAGTTTCAAAAGTGGTTACTAACAAAAGTTTAATGTTTCATATGGTTACTTTGGTTTTCTCTCCAATTAAAATGTATAGCTAAAAAATTTATTATTAACTAATACAATACAATGCATAATACAAAACAAGCAAAATATTTTATTATATTATTCTAATACATTTTAAGCCCCTAATACAATATAATACAACCTACCAAACATGCTTTTAAAGTTGAGGTAACTCGATGGTAAACTACTAAACTCCTCCCACTCACACTTTGATGTCACGTCCAAATCCCAAATTTATACTTCTAAAAATAATACTATAGGGGTGATGCCGCTGGTCACTTGGGCAAACCGTAAATTCAGATGTTCTAGGTTCGATTCTTAGTAGCCACGTTTCTCTTAGGGCCACTGGAGGTTTACCCGACTGTTAACTTCAGGGCCTCGTGAGATTAGTCAAAGTGAGCGCAAGCTAGCCCGGACACCCATGGATACCAAAAAAAAAAAAAAAACTTGGAGTAAAATCAACAACTTAATAAACGATTTACACTAATCTTCTCCAGTTCTCCTTTGTCTTATCTACTATTATTTTAAGTATTTTTTTTTATCTCATTTCAAAATAATTTATGGTTATTTCATCTTATTTCAAAATTATTTTAAACTAGGCAGTATTATTTTAAGGATAATTTTTGTTTTAAAATATAAAATAAATAATATGAAATATATTATTTTGTCTTTAATAAAAAATATTTTATTTTAATTAAAATTGATTGGATTTTAATTTTTTATTAAAAAATTAAAAAAACAATCCAATCATAGCCTACAAACATAAAACTCGATTATCTTGCCGAATGAGGCCTTTATAGGTATATTTTATTTTAGAATATAATAATTATTCTAAAATAAAACATACCTTTAAAGGTAATGTACAAGAACAATCCGTCGATCCAAATCAATTTTTTTTTTTTTTTGATAATACTTAGTATTTTTTTAAAAGTTTTCGTTATTGGTAAGATTTGAGCAACTGATCTGGAAATTATTTATTCAAACCCTAAACTCGTCCATTTAGCCGAGTTATGCTCCTCTTGACGATCCAAATCAATTTATTAAAAGATGCAAAGACGAGTACATTAACACATTTAGGGTGGATGTGCATAAATAATCTTTAAATACTGCAATAATATATTATAGGTGGGATAGCACAATGGTTATTCCTTGAAACGTAGAGGGCAAACCTGGAATTGAATTATCAAATTGTTTGCAACAAATCGAGGCAGAACTCATGGCCGTTGGAGAGTCAGAGAAGACAAAATTCGAAGCAATAGTAGAAACTCTTCTCCAGATACGGACGGGATCCTATTAATTTTATAATTAAAAAATAAAAAATAATTCTGCGATCTGTTCAAAATAATAAATAAATAAATAAATAATTATGCGATAGATAAGGAGACCTTTTGGTTGTGACTTGTGAGTTGGAAATTAGTTTTAATGTGAAGGAATTGCTATCCATAAATATGATAAGTACACCCTTATTTATCTGTCTAAAATTTAAAATTAAATTATTATTATATACACTCATCCAATAATACTCTTATTTAAATGAATGTATTCATTTTAATACATTTTATTTATAAACTTTCTTAAGTTTTTAACACGTCCAATTTCACAAATAATATTAAGTTCTTTAGACTCGAAAACATAAATAAATACATTTTATTTATAAACCCTCTTAAGTTATTAACACGTCAAATTTTACAAATAATAAATTCTTAAGTTCTTCAGACTCGAAAACATAAATAAAAACAAAATTAATCCTTAGTCTATTTTAGTTTTGTTTTCTGCTTTGTTTGGCGTTTCTTTTTGTGAGTGGTGCTTGTTAGTTCGGATGTGGTTGGAAGGTTCTTGTTCTTGCTATCTTTTGTGTGCGGCAAGAGTGGTTGGGCTTCTGCCTCTTTTTCCTCTTAAAACTCAGGATATGATGAAGTGCTAATTATTTCCAAATTAGGGTTTATCATCAAAATTAGAATTTATCATAGGTTATGGTTTATCACAAGTTCTTTTTTTTTTTTTTTTTTAATATGAGTGTAATTAACGAGTGTATATAGGATTTGGTTTATTTTTAATTAAACTAATTTGTTCTTATTAATAAATTTTTATTGGGATATTTTTATAATTAAATTTTTTATTAAAATATAGATGTGTTTATCATATTTATTGGTGATAATATCGATATCCAATCATACGTTGCCACATGGACCCACTACATTTTATATTTCCACCAAGTCATATCATATTTTTCCTATAATCTTTGACAGAGAGAAAGAGAGAATCACATATATAGAATGATGGATTTCAGATAAGCAGAGAATCTAAGGGTTTTTTTTTTTTTTTTTGGATTAATTGCACAAACGTCCCCTCAGTTTAGACCTAATTATACACATAAACTTTTTACCAAATATTACACAAACATTCCTTATCGTCAGTTGACTTCCATCCAAACTAATTGTTGACCAGATTTTTAGTATTAAAAATCCAAAATACCCTTAGTTACTTATTTATACTTTATTTTGTTCCCCTTAAAGTAAAATAAATTATATAAAAATACAAATAAAATTTTTTTAATTATATTTTTTTAAACAAATTTTAAAAGATAAAAATATATAAAACAAAAAATTTCAACTTTTAAAAAAAATTAGAAATATGAATAAAGGAACACTTTTAAGAAAAGAAATGGATAACATATCTCAAATACGCCATTACTGGGACTTGGATCCACAATCATGTAAAACAAAACAAAATTTTAAGTTTTGACATTAAAATATAATTATTATTGATGATTGAAAATTGAAGATAATTGTGGAATCCCATTTACTGCTCAAAATCTTGTGGCTTGAATGGAATCCTATTGATGATTAAAAATTGAATATAATTATGGTTTATTGGTTTATGAATCACTAATAATGATTATATTTTAATGTTAAACTTAAAATCTAGTTTTGTTTTTCATGATTGTGAATCCAAGTCCTAACAATGACGTATTTGAGATTGATCTGTTCTCTATTTATTTTCTTAAAAATTTTCTTTTATTCTTTTTTTTCTAATTTTTTTTAAAGTCTAAATTTTTTGTTTTATATATTTTTGTCTTTTAAAATTTGTTTGAAAAAAATATAATTAAAAGTTTTTTATTTGCATTTTTATATAATTTATTTTATTTCAAAGGGAACAAAATAAAGAATAAATAAGGGTATTTTGGACTTTTAATACTAAAATTTGGTCAACAGTTATTTTGGATAGAAGTCAATTGACGGTAGGGGATGTTTGTGTAATATTTGGTAAAAAGTCCATATGAGTGTAATTAGGCCTAAACTAGTGGGGATGTGTGTGCAAGTACTCCTGTTTTTTTTTTTTTTTTTCTTTTTGTTGTCTTTAATTATTATAAGACTCAAACAGAGAATCTAAAGTACTTAATATCTTGCAAACCTTTGAATTTACTTGGTGGTTGAGACCTTAACTTTCTAAGGAAAGACAGGGTTCGAAGGTTGGCAAATGAAAAAAAAAAAAAGTACTTAATATCTTTTAATATTTAAAACACTTCAATTTGTTTGTTTTTTACTTAAGATTTTCTAACTTAAATATTAAGTGGCTCGTGTTTTACCATTTTATTCTCATCTTAACAAATGATTTAAATTTTATGTATAGTATTTTCATTTTTTAACAAGTACTTATTTATTTATAAAAAAAGTATTTTTTATCAAAAAATTTGAAAGAATAAAAAACAAATATTTATTGATTATTTATTGATTTAAAAATAAAATAAAATAAAATATTTTATTAAAAAATATTTGCCAGCCTCCTTCCTCCATCGCCATTGTAACAAGAGGACTAGAGGAGGCCGCTTGATCGTCTCTGAAATTCACGATGGAGGCTGGCAGCCTTTGTTGCTAAGTTTGGAGGTCAACGGTCTCCTCCCTTCAATCAGGAGGAAGCCAACCGGCCTCCTCTCGTCAGACGCAAGGAGGAGACCAACCGGCCTCCTTTGTTTGAAGCTCACTGAGGCGGTGTCGCCGCCACCGCCTCCTCCTAGGTTAATTTAGGGTTAGGGTTTAATAAAAGTGGAATTGGTAGAAAATGTCACGTTTTTGAACTGATTTGGTGGCAACGTGAGTGCTTTAATAACCTAAGTTTAAAAGGCACTAAAATAAATTATTTCCAAAAATGCCCTTACCTCTACACATTCTCTTACTTTGAAGTTATCTGAGATTTTATTCTTTCATCTTCTTCATAGAGATCTATTTAACAGACCTCCAATGGAGGTCGAACATTATAACATTATCAATGCATCTTTATTGGATAATTAGTTTAGTGGCGCTACGCAGATACATTTAGGGGTCGAGCTCCTCGCTGAGCTTGCGGTGGTCGAGCTGCCTAGTCAGCTCGAGGGGGGTAGGGGACAGCTCCCCTAGAGCTTTTTTTTTTTTCAATTTAAAACCCTAATTGGGTTCCTTTTCATTTGTTCTTCGAGTTTTTTGTAAACCTTAAGCTGGTTGTGTGAATTTGAATCTAATTGAAAAGGCTCGGAGACTATTTACAAAATCTCGGAGACAGTGTTAAAAGGCTCAGAGACTATTTACAAAGTCTCGGAGACAATGTTAAAAGGCTCGGAGACTATTTACAAAGTCTTGGAGATACAAAATTAACCAAAAAAGCTAATGGTTAAAAAGGCTCAGAAAAGGCTCGGAGACTAATTAAAAAGACTCGGAGACTATTTACAAAGTCTTGGAAAGTCTCGGATTATTGTTGAAAAGGCTTGGACAGTGTTTGAAAAGGTTTGGAGATAGTGTTAAAAGGCTCGGAGATTCAAAATTGACAAACCTATTTATAAAAAATTAAAAAGCTCGGATTACTGTTGAAAAGACTCGAAAACTGTTAAAAGGCTCGAAAATTCAAAATTGACAAACCTATTTATATTCCTTTAAAAAGCTCAGATTACATTTAAAAAGCTCGGGAAAAGTGTTAAAAGACTTGGAAACCCAGATCTTCATCGTCTTCTAGACAAATTTTTCATAAATTAAAACCCTAACCTATCAATTGCAGATTCTCGTCGACTTCAGAACTGTAGTGCCGCCGCCAGTGAGTTCGCCGTCAGATTTTCAAACGTATGTTGTTACAGCCGGTTGCTTTCTCTCTCTACTGTTTTATCTCTAGGTTTGAAAACAACACAAAGTGACAAAAATAGGTATTTTGTTTGGTCACCTAAATATATGCTTTTTAAACGTGAATTAATAATGTGGTAAGTTTCTTATAAAAACCGGCCCAAATAGTGACAAAAAATTTTTGAGCCCCTTTTAATATGAGTGGTGCTATTGGCACACCCCCTACTGATCTATTTATGCCCCATTTTAAAAAATATTTAGTATTATTTCTTTCCTTTATCAAAATTACTAAAAGAGACATACAATTTAAGAAAAAATATATATGTTATATAAAATAAATCTAATAAAACCCCATATTCCTTAAAAAAAAATAAATAATAAATAAATAATAAAAAAAGTTCTTTTTAACCTTTTCTTGAAAAATTTTATTTTTTCATAACTCTTAAACCCTAAAAATACTTGTATTGGATCTTATTTAAATAATAAATCAAACACTTGGGGTGCATTAGACAAATGGGATATTGATTATTATTTATAATCTCATTAATATTTAAAATTTTGATAACTCCCTCCATTGTTGCTTTCCTTCAAATAAGTGGAGGATGTGCTGAACTTCCTTCGATCTGGACTTCCTCCGATCCGGACAAAGTCGCAAGTATGACTCCATTTTTAATTAAAATCATTAAATCTAGGGAGGCCACAGCTCTAATCATATTTTTTTAGTTTAAATCATTATATTAGAGCAAACGATATTCATGATAGTGAGATTTAATTTATAAAAGTTTTATATTTAAGTTTTAGTTATTTTCTTCAAATTTATATCTTTTAATAACCAAATATATGAAAATTTTAGTTGGTGTCTTGGTGAGTTTTAAAAATTCAGAGATGGGAGATGGAGATGACAGTGAGAGATTTTTTTTTTTTTTATCAAAACGACAGTGAGAGATGATAAGAGGAGGAGAGATTGGAATTCTTGACTTGGCAGATTTTTGTTTTTGACATGGCAGTAGTAATTATTAGGTTTCTAAATATAATGATGTGGTAAAAATATATTGGTTGTGCCGTGGGCGTGCCAACTCACCTCTTACCCTAGATAGATAGAGATATTAGAGATGGAGTTTATTAAGTTTGAAAAATCAGTAAAATGGTAGTTTTGGAAATAAATAAAATAAATTAATAAAAATATTTAACTTTATTTAATTAAATCAAAATTTAAATAAATGGGGCATAAATAGATCAATAGGGGGTGTGCCAATAGCACCACTCTTTAATATAAGATGTCTTTTATCTTAATTTAATATTTAAGTCACAAAAACAAACAATTCAGTTACTTAATTTAAGTCTTTAATGAAATTAAGATATAAGTTGTAAAAAAAAACACCCCTTATAATGATATTGTCTTCATTGTTGGATTATAGGGCAATTGAGACATGTTTCTTCAACTTTACTTTGATGCTACAAAAAAGATGTGATTTTTGAATTAAGAAAGCCAGAAAGGTGCCACTTCAACTTAGAAGGCTTAAAGCATTGCTTCATGCTTAGCAAAAGAGTAGTCCACTTTTTGTCTGCTAAAGCCTTGGACCTAGTCATTGACTCACCCTTGCATTTGTTCAAGTGTATTACACTTCCAAAGGTTGTGTGTCACTTAGTGGCCCAATAGCATACCCCTCACGTCCACACCACGAGATTGTGAATTCGAGTATCTCATCTTCCCAAACCCCGAATTATTGTAATATATCAAAAATAAAAAAGTAAAAATATTTCTAATTTTGGTTAACATAGAAACAAAATATAAATATTTTAGCACAAGCGGAATTTCGACAATATCATTTATTAATCTAGTTTGAACTGACAAGATAAGGTTAGTTAAGTGGTAATTGGTAAACTATTCACACATGCACCACGAGGTTGTAGGTTCGAGTCCTCCCACTTAATAAAATAAAAAAATAAAAAAAATAAAAAATAAATAAATAAATAAACTATATAATTTTATCAAAAACTAAGGGCTCATTTACTAATCGGGAATAAATGGAATCGGAATCAAGTTCCACTAGAAAGAGAGTTGAGAGGGATCGAAATCAAGTTACTAAATTACATTCCAGTGCTTACTAACAATTTATGAATCGGAAACATAATTACATATATATATATATATGAATTTTATATATGATTTTTTTAGAAATCACATGGCTAAAATAATATAAATTATTAATTATGTAAACCAATATGAAGGTTCAAAAAAAAAAAAAAAAACCAATATGATTTACGAAAATTAAAAATAAAAGTAAATAATCATGAAGAAGATTGTTTTTATTTTTTATTTTTTAAATGAGGATATTTTAGTAAATGTATCATGGATTTCTTTTTCAATCAGGAAAGAAGGAATCAAGTTCCCTTTTGATCAGTAACTTAATTTCTGATTTGTGAATGGGTCCACGAAATTTAATTCCTTAAAAATTTAGTAAACAGTGAAATTCAGAATTCTGGAACTTAGTTCCCTTTCCTAAGTAAGATTCCTGATTAGTAAACACGCCCTAAGAAACTCTTAATTTGTATATCATTTTAATCAAATTCAAAGTAGAACCAGAAATAACATTAAGAAAACAATCTTGGAATTTGATTAAGCTTTTTCAATTTTAGATAAAAATAACCCTAAAAGTTCAATTAAAGTTTGGCATCTTAAAGGAAATATTGCAAACTCACAGTGCACTGCAATGAAATGAAACACAGCTTGTCTATAACATATTACAGATCACAGCAGGGAGAGACAGTAACAACAATAATAAATGCTAGAGATCTTAAAGAAAAACATGTCACCAGAAACACATTTCATTTTGCAAGTCTTTGAGCCTATATATAACTAGAACAGACACCAATTGATATGACTGTCTTGTTACTAATCATCAAGAGAAAAGATGATAAAACAGAGAATATTATTACATTTTTACTCGTAAACAAGCAACTTTGAAACAAACACCATCCAGCATTTTAGAACAAGTTATCACCAAGTATTATAACACATGAGGGCAGAAAAAAGGAACAATTACCAGGTAAGCATCATCATCATCGCTTCTTGAAACCATATTTCTTGCGTTCGTAAAACAGGTCTGTTTTGGCACTCCCCAGATTGACAATTTTTGGGCAACCGTCCCTGTCTTTCTCTAGTTGAGTACACTCTTTGCAGTAATAGGCATCAGATATTCCCACCGCTCCGCAGACAACACATCGGCCCTGAAAGGATCCGTAGTTGCATTCATCACAAACCCTGACAAGTGTACAAGGACGCACAAGGGAGTCACAAATTACACACTTACCATCATGTTTCTCACAAAGTCTTCCAATGGCAATTCCCGGCTGCTTCCGACACATAATCAAATCAGGATTATGCTTGGCCATGCTTTCTGAAAATCCTCCCCTAGCTCCCTGTGTGCTTGTGCAGTTGTGCCTGCAGATATATATCATGAATGTTAAGCTCTTTCAATGCAAAAATAAAAAATTATCAGCATTGCAATTTGCAAGTATATCTAAGCCAAGAGCAAATATCACTATATCACTTACAATTTACAAAGAGTAAAACGTAAGAGCAAAGCAAAATACAGATCATAAATCAGCTCACTATAGACATGACAAAAACAAAAATCTTTCTTCTGGAAAATTGGTAATCAATGCCATCAAAAGAACCACTGTCGTCTACCATCACTCATTATATGCGGTCTAAGCTTACTGTAAGAAGCAAAGATTTTGTGGGCATCTCCAGTCTCTTGAAGTAAGAAGATTTTTTTCTGGAACAGTTTTGTGCGCTTTTGATAAGGGAATTAGAATTAAGTTCCTTTGGATTTGGCTGTACTAGCTTTATTGTGCATATTCTGGCAGGAAAAGAACAGCAGAATTCTTTTTAAGTTGTTGAAGAATAATTTAGAGTGCTTATAAGACAAGATTATCTATTTAGCATTCTTATTGGCTTCAGTCACCAAACATTTCTAGGAAAATTGTTTTTTTCTTCACTCAACATAATTAGGAGGATATTCTGGGGAAAGTTTTGTTGGATTTTCATGTGTTTGGATTGTTCTGGCATCTATTTGCATAGCTATTTTTTTTTTTTTTTCCACTAGAGGTTCTTTTTTGATAGCACAGTGCTTGTTATCTTGTAATTTCCCCCTTTTCTTTTCTATAACAAAATTTACCCCTAATAAAATTGAAGAGCAACAATCAAAGAATCTCAACTAGTGTCAATATATTGGTTAAGTACAAGTTGTAAAACATTTATACAGCAAAATTATTCTAGTAATAAACTCAATCTAAACAAATAGGAACAAATTAAAGGAGTATGTCCAAAATAAGTAAGAAATGGAAGCTGCCTTCAATCTTATCTTTCTAAGCTTTGCAAGCAAAATATCAGACACAGTGATTGATGTGCATATTCAAACAGGCAGCAGAGTGAGGATCAGTTTCCTCCATTTTACATTATTAACTCCACTTTCATTAAAACAGGAGTTTATTTATATTCTAAAAACCTGTACTGATCTAGGTAATTAAAACAGTATAACATTTGCTTCTCCACAAAATCAAAATCGACCATTTTTTTTTTTTTTTCTGTTAAAACTCAGAATTGGATATGTGATGTACAATGTAAGTGAAAAATGATCAACAAAGTTAAATACCATATATATCAAAAAGAGAGTTTAAGAAATGAACCAACCTGTGAGAGACGAGAGGGCTGCACAATCTGCTTCTGCGACTCTGCGAGGGTCAAAAGCTAGACAGAGAAGAGAGATAAATATTACAAGGTTTTCTTGGTGCCCAAGGATCGGAAATCGGAAATCAATTGAAAAAGCAACTTCTTTTGACCGACTCTACTCGTGTTGGAATTCAACAATGAGCTGATATTTTTTTTATTATTGTTGTTGTTGAAATTTGAAGCCAATTACACGGCTCGAAACGTAGAGCTCTTTGAAGTCTCCGACCCAGCTACTTTGGTCTTAATAATTGAGCTATATGTTGTAAATAAAATAGAAAAACAATAGAGAACAATACTTAATTAAATACCAAATGAATAAAGAATAAAAATAAAGAAATAGAAGAAGATATGAGAGAATTAAATAACAAAGAAAATAGAAGGAGAGATGAACGAGATAGAGATGAGAGAAATTGCGTTTATATTTGAATGAAAGTGTTCAGTTTTCAACGACCGTTGAATAACCACCCGAAAAGAAAAGAGCAAAAATGATAACAAGGCAACACCAATATATAGTTGGTAGAACCAATTAAAATAAGACAAAGAAGTGTCACTCTCTAGTATGCATGTAGTAAAGTAGTGTGAAGCTCCCACGTGTGTTGGCTTCCTTAATAAGCCAAATAGAAAACAAGTGGTGAAAAACCACACACTTGTTGCATATGTATTATATGCATATGTATTATAACACTCCCCCTTGGGTTTTCACCATTTGTATTTAATTTGCTAGGAAAAACCCAGTAGGATAAAAACCTTAGCAAATATATATACAATGATCTTCAGGATCAGGTGGTGTGGATGTATTCAGAACTGTCTCATTAAAACATTTTCGGTAAAACCTAGTGAGATAAAATCTGGTAGAAGAAAAAAGAGTACAGTACACATATATTCATTCAAAATTTTGCTCCCCCTGAATGAAACTTCAACATCAATCATGTAATTTGCAGAGTTGACGCATGCCAATCCTATTTACCAATTTCTTAAAAATTGATGTAGGCAATGTTTTGGTAAACAGATCTACAAGATTATCTGTAGACCGTATTTGTTTAACATTGATCTATCGGCTCTATTGAAGTACATGAGTATAGAAGAATTTGGGAGAAATATGTTTGGTTCTGTCTCCTTTGACATATCCCCCTCTAACTTGAGCGATACAATCCGCATTATCTTCAAATATCGGTATCGGCATTCCTGTAGATAATGAAAATCCACACGTATTTTGAATATGATAAATAACTGACCTTAGCCACACGCATTATCGGCTTGTTTCATGAAGTGCAAAGATCTCAAAATGGTTAGAGGAGGTTGCAACAAGAATTTGTTTTGTGGAGCGCCAGGAGATTTCTATGCCAATATAGGTAAAAACATATCCTGTTTGTGAACGAGTTTTGTGAGAATCAGATAGATACCCAGCATCAGCATAACCAAGTAAACCTGAAAAATTGTTAGATCTTGAAAAATATAACCTTTAATCTTTCGTTCCACGAAGATAAAAAAAATATATATATATTTAATCCTATTCCAATGTCTTTGAGTTGGTGCTGAACTGAATCTAGCAAACAAATTTACTGAAAATGCAATATCTGGTCTAGTACATTGAGCCAGATATAATAAAGCACCAATTTCATTAAGATATGGTACTTCAGAACCAAGTATCTTTTCACAATCTTCAAGTGGTCGGAATGGATCTTTCTTAGGATCAAGGGTTCTAACAATCATAGGAGTAGAATCTTTTCAATATATGTTGATTGATGGATAAATATTTCGTTTGATTTATGTTCAATCTCCAGACCGAGACAATATTTTGTCTTTCCCAAGTCTTTCATTTCAAATTCCCTTTTCAAATATTCAGCAGTTTTCAGGAGCTCTCCAGGAGTTCCAATCAAATTCATATCATCAACATAAACTACTATAATAGCAAATCCAAATTTAGATTTCTTTATGAAGAACACATGAGTGTATAACATAATTATTATACCCTTTATTTCATTAGATATTTACTGAAACGGTTACACCACGTCCGTCCAGATTGTTTTTAATCCATATAAGGATTTTTGTAAATTCATCAAATACATATTACAAGATCTCGGTTTACATGCTTCTGGCATTTTAAATCCTTCTGGGATTATAAATATCTGCATTGAGTGAATCATATAAATAAATGATTACCAAGTTTAGAAGACGTATTTCAAGCTTTATAAATGCAGCAAAATTTATCAAAAATTCGAAACGTAATTGTATTCATCACTATTGAATATCAAGTTTCTGTGAGAAATCTTGTACTACGAGTCGTACCTCATATCTTACGATCTCGTTTTTCTCATTACGTTTCCGTATAAAGACCTTTTAGTATCCAACTAGTTTGACATCTTTAGGTGTCTGGAGAACTATTGGTCTAAATATTTTATGTTTGGCTTATGAAGTCAATTCTTCTTGAACTGTTTCTTTTCATTTAGGCCAATCATGCATTTGTCTACAATCATCGATACTATGAGTTTCATAATCATCATTTCAGTAGCTACTGTATTTAAAAATGTATCACTGATGATTATTTCTTCACTATTCTACATTTCTCATGTATGATTCATAGAAATTTTCTCAATTTCAATATACTTGAATCTCTGTTGAGATTTCTTCCATTTCAATGGATTTAGTCACTTTAGTGACTTCGTGTCTCTTTAAATATATCTAACTCTTATAGAGTTGATCTAAAGAAAGTGGATTTATTCATAACTCGAGTTTTGTTTACATTAGGATCCTAATAATTTATTTTCCTCTACTGGGAACAATACATTTCGAAATAAAAGGTTTACAAACTTATGATATGCATCAGATGATTTATTGGTTGCATTTTACTCAGATCGTTCTTCGGGAACAATCACCTGGCCAGGGTTTATGAGATAGCAACTTATAAAATTTTATCACCTTTAGTATATCAAATAACTGATTAATAATTATCTGATGATCAATTATCTTTAAAAAATGAGCATGTCTATGACCAATTACATGTTGTAATGGTAAGTAATAATGATAAGCAGTGGGTTAGAGAGGAATAGAATGTCTCCATATAAAAATTGGTAATTGTATTGAAATAATAAAGTTCTCGCAATTACCTGGAGATGCTTGATAAGTGATTTTCTAATCACTTCTGAGGATGAACATGTGGAACTGGATGTTCAATATCAATCCTAACTGATTTGCAATAATCATCAAATGTCTTGGAAGTAAATTCACCAACATTATCAAGGCGGATTGATTTGATCGGATGATAGGGAAAATGTGCCCGAAGCCTGATAATCTGTGTGAGTAATTTTGCAAAAGCAACATTGCATGTTGATAATAAGCAAACGTGTGACCATCTACTGGATGCGTCAATTAGGACCATAAAATAGCGGAATGGTCCACTTGGTGGATGAATAGGTCCACATATGTCCCCTTGAATCCTTTGTAGCTTGAATCCTTTGTAGGAATGATGGAGATTCAAAGCCAACTTTAGAATGAGATGGTTTTATTACCAATTTCCATTGTGAACATGCAATACATAAAATTTTATGGGATAAAAGAATCTTCTGCTTCTTTAATGGATGTCTATGAGAATTTTCAATGATTCTACACATCATTGTAGATCCCAGGTGACCAAGACGGTTATGTAAAAGCATAAATATTTTTGGGTCTGAGAACTTCTGGTTCATAACTGCATAAATTTCTACATCTCTTATAAGAGTGTAATATAATCCAGATAATAAACCACACAGCTTTTCCATAATGAGCTTCTAGTCTGAATAATGAGAAGTAATGTACAGATACTCAATATTCTCATCACTTATAATTTCTATGTGATATCTATTACACCGTATATCTTTGAAACTAAGTAAATTTCTTCTAGATCTACTAGAATATAAAGCATCATTGATACATATTTTAGTATCATTTGGTAAGAATATCGTGGCTCTACCAAAGCCCTCTATCAGATCTGCTGGACCCGATATTGTATTTACATTTGCTCTGAGCAAGGTTAAACTCATAAAGTATTTCTGATTCCGTAGAATCGTATGCGTCGTTACACTATCGGCCAGACATATATCTCCTGTATCTTGTTTTTCAATATCACTCAACATATCGATTAAAGACATATCTATTCACAAAACAAAAACAAAAACAAAAATAAATAACAAAAACAAAAACAAAAATAAATAAAGTGCAAATCAGATAGAGTGATCAAAAGTATAAACATATAGATATGAAAATATATCACTTCATAAGACAAAATCATAAATCATATTGATCTTTCGAACTTCCTGTTCGACCATGAACTGCAGGTTCATAAAATTCTGAAAACTTTATGTTCATAAAATTCAGAAAACTTCAGGTTCTAAATAGAAATTACAAATTGACTTTCTAGATGAAAGAATCGTAACTTGATTCAATTCAGAATTTCTGGTTCTAATAAACTTTGACATAAAAGTTTTAATATCACAATTTAAATTGAATTCAGAGCTTCAAGTCTGATTAGAATCTCATGTTCAAAACTTAAGAACTTCAAGTTCAGATTCAATATTTCGTATTCAAAATTAGAACTTCAGATTCTAATCGGTTTGTAAAATTGCACCAACTTAAATGTTATAATGATAAATCCAGAAACTTCAGATCCTGGTTAGTCAGTCTAGCAGATCTTGGTTTAATTTCCAGAAACTTAACGATTGACCTAGTTAGGCTCAACACATATATTATACAATTCCAGAAACTTCAGGTTCTAGTTAGTTGGCATATTCAAATACATAAATTGCATAAAATTAAATATATACGTAAAATTAAAATAACAGATAATACAACAGAAATAAGATGAAGAAGAATGAAAGAATAACAATATGAGATAAAGTGAATAGGGGAGAAAATTTACTATTTGCTTTTATTGATGATTTCGGATTACATCATAACCACACAATTTCAGCTATGTAGTGATTTTGAATAAAGCAGTACTATACTTAGAGACTGATCCAAAGTCTTGAAAACATAAACGTTGCCACTGATACCTAGCATTTGGTAATGCAACATCGGGTTGGTTATCAGATCGGTCTTTTAGTTCTTGCCATAGAACTTCTGGTTCTGTGACATTTAGGTTTGGGCTTTTAATCGTAGTTGTCCCCATACACTTCCAGTGCAACAAATTTCAAATTTACAAGCTTTGACATTATTACAACTTTTGGTTATCCGAAAATCACAATCAGAGTTAGAACTTCTGGTCTGATAAAAATCTGAGAAATTTAAATCTTCAAATATATATAAAAAAATAAATCCAAAAATTTTAGATTCCGACAATGATAAATAAATCCATGAACTTCAGGTTCTGGATAGGTGACCAAATTGCTTAAATAAAAATTACAAAATAAAATGCATAATAATAAATGCGAAAAAAATAAATCCAGAACTGCAGGTTCTAGTAGGTTGGCATAGCCAATCTCATAAAAGCATATAAATAAATAAATGCAGGAAAGTAAATTGCTTAAAAGTAAATAAAATGCGGGAAAATAAATTATGTAAAAATAAAATGAGAGAAAGTAAATCCAGAACTACAGGTTCTGGTATTAATAAATAAACATTTGGAAACTTCAGGTTTTAATAATAATAAATTCAGAACTTCAAGTTCTAGTAATAAATCTATGAACTTCAGGTCCCAGTAGTAATAAATTCAGAACTTCAGGTTTTGAGAATAACAGCATTCGTGCTGATAGCTTGTTGTAAATAAAATGGAAAAACAATAGAGAACAATACTTAATTAAATACCAAATGAATAAAGAATAAAAATAACAAAGAAAATAAAGAATAAAATACAAGGAAATAGAAGGAGAGATGAACGAGATAGAGATGAGAGAAATTGCCTTTATATTTGAATGAAAGTGTTCAGTTTTCAACAACCGTTGAATAACCACCCGAAAAGAAAAAAGAAAAAAATGTAAACAAGGCAACACCAATATATAGTTGGTAGAACCAATTAAAATAAGACAAAGAAGTGCCACTATCTAGTATGCATGTAGTAAAGTAGTGTGAAGCTCCCACGTGTGTTGGCTTCCTTAATAAGCCAAATAGAATACAAGTGGTGGAAAACCACACACTTGTTACTTATGTATTATAACATTATATTAGTTCGCAATCTTTTTGTACACAAATCTAAATACAAATAAAAGTACTAGTATTACTTTTGTATTTTATTTTTATTTTTTGACAGTATCTATTGATCCGGAACCAGGTATTTTTTTGAAAGCTTTCGTCAATGGTAGAAATCGAGCTATTAACCTGTGAGTCATTTACCCAAGCCCCAAGCTCGTCTCTCTGTTAGCAAAGCTATGCCTCTATTGGCGGTATTACTTTTGTATTTATACCCTTTTTGTGATGATATATATGATAATTGCAGGGGTGGACCTTTGGCCCACTGAAAAACAAATTATAATTATAATTTTTTTAAAAAAAATTTAATTTTAAATTTTAGTACTATAAATTTTAAGTTTTTATCATTTGGCCCCCAATTCCACAATTCCAGTTCCACCCCTAGATATATGAATATCATTCATTTTTAGTTTATAAATAAAAGCTATTTTGTAAAAGAATCAATGGTTCATTGCCAACCTAATCCAACGGTGAGAGTCGTAATTATAATTATAATTTTTTTAAAAAAAAATTAATTTTACATTTTAGTACTATAAATTTTAAGTTTTTATCATTTGGCCCCCAATTCCACAATTCCAGTTCCACCCCTAGATATATGAATATCATTCATTTTTAGTTTATAAATAAAAGCTATTTTGTAAAAGAATCAATGGTTCATTGCCAACCTAATCCAACGGTAAGAGTCGTATTTTAGATTTTCTTACGGATCCTAAAAGCAAAAATAACTAAAAGTTGAGTCAGATTTCAAAGGACAAAAAAAAAAGGTATGTGTAAGTGTTTTTATAGTTAACCATTACAAGCTGGCCAGAATGTACAACTCTCAATGTCTCACACTCTCGCTCTCTGTAATTTAATCGGTAAAAGTTAGATGGTTAAGACTTAAGAGTGGATACTCTATCGAGATTTTACAGAAATTGATATCAGGAATATTATCGATATTTCAATTACAACTTATAACTACCAAAAGGTGATATTATGTTTACAGTACATGATTCAAACCATGTGGTGAAACTTCATTTCGAAGTTTCCGATCACCAAGATAAGAGACCCTTATTAATTTTGATATTGTTTTTATACGGGTTAATTGCACAAATATACCCTCTATTTATCTAATAAAGCAAATTTTCAAACAAATACCCTATTCAAACACAAACATCCCAATTGGAATATGCTTGGGGTATAGAAAGTCAATAGTGCCCTTGAGTAGAAGGGAGAGGTCATTTTGGTGAGTAAATTTCATAAACAACTTGAATTTATGTGTAATTGTATAAATATCCATTTTTTCTAATAATTGCATAAATCTACCCTATTTGACTTTTGTTAACTTTAACCTTTAACCATATTTGTATCCCGAAATGACTAAACTACCCTTAAAATCTTATTTATCTTTTCTTCTATTATTTAAAAATATTGAAAAATATTTACTTAAAAAATTGAAAAAATCGATACAATTTTTTTTTTTGTTGCTTCTATTTTCTTTTTCTTTCTATCATTTTTTTTTTTACATTTTCCATGTCCCCAAACACCAAATTTTCAGATTTCAAAAACCAACCTTATCACCAAAACATTCAATTTCATACTCGTCAACCCACAAACAATTTCAATTCATCAACACAATCAAAACCCACCAGCAATTACATTAAATCAACACAATCAAAACCCACTAAACACAACCATTTTTCCAGTTTTATGGGTTCTGATTGTGTTAAAAAAAATGATAGAAAGAAAACAACAAAAAAAATTGTACCGATTTTTTCAATTTTTAAAGTAAAATTATTTAAATATATTTAAATAATAAAAGAAAAGATAAATAAGATTTCAGGGGTAGTTTAGTCATTTCGGGATACAAATGTGGTTAAAGGTTAAAGTTAACAAAAGTCAACTGACAATATGGTATATTTATGTAATTATTAGAAAAAATGAATATTTATACCATTACACATAAATTCAGGGTTGTTTATGAAATTTACCCACCAAAATAATCTCTCCCTTTTACCCAAGGGCACTATTGACTTTCCATACTCCAAGCACATTCCAATTGGGATGTTTGTGTTTAAATAAGGTATTTGTTTGAAAATTTGCTTTATTAGGTAAATAGAGGGTATGTTTATGCAATTAACCCTTTTTATACAATATAATTGTTTTATATATATACTGTAGCAAAGTGGGGCACTGTTTAAGTGGTACTGTAGCAGCACTTTTCATAGAGTATTGTAGCAGAGTGGTGGCACTGTTCATGGGTGACGCGACTGCATTGTTCATAGTACTATAGCGGCACTGTTCAAAAAAAAAAAAAACTTTTTCGTTTGCATGTGCATGGTTTTTAGGGTTTAGGTTTTTCGGTTGTGGTGTTTATAACTCCTTGGATCTGATGAGCATGGAGGCTTCTTCCTTGTCTATGTCCTCTATTAGAGGCTTTTCTTATGCATATCTTTTTAAGGCTGTCCCGATTCAGGTGGAAAATGTTTCCGGTCCTTTGATTCTTTAGAAAAAGGGTGGTTATGTGGCTATTCGGGTGGATCCCTCTGCTTATAAGTCTAGATTGGAGGTTTGTAAGTTTTATCCCATTAGTCGGGTTGTCCTTTCTAGTGGTAAGAAGCCTTGGAAGTTGGTTGATCTTAAAGCCAAGCTGCAGTTTATTTGGAAGTTGAACTCTATTTGGAGGCTGATTTCTTTAGGTAAGGGGTACTTTCAGATTATGTTGAATTCAAATGCTGACAAGAATATGGTTTAGAGTTTAGCGTCTTTTAATCTCAAACCAGGTGTTTTACGGTTTCAGCCTTGGATTCCGGATTTTAATCTGACATTACATAAGTCTTCAAATGCTTAGGTTTGGGTCCGTTTTTATGATCTATCATGAGAATACTGCCATCCGAAGATTATTTTCAATTTAGCTAGAGAGATCAGAGTGCCTTTACGGCTGGACAAGGCTATTGTGGAGGGTGATTTTGGATATTTTACACGTGTTCTGGTGGATATTGATGTGTCTACTATCCCTCCGTCTTCTTTGCTTCTTGAGAGGGATGATTCTCATAGCTCTTTCATTTCGATGGAATATGAGAATCTCCCGGCATAGCTCTTTCATTTCGATGGAATATGAGAATCTCCCGGCTTTATGTTCTACTTGTTCCTCCATTGGTCATTTTCCCAATGTTTGTCATTGGAACAAGTCCGGCAAGGAGATTCTTGTTAGTTCTAGTAAGCCGGATTCGGCTAAAGATAGTCTGGCCACAGTTGTTGTTGATAAGGGGCTTTAGGTTCCCTGCAACCATGCTCCTAAACTGGTTTTTCCTCAAACAAAAGTTCTGGTTTCTAATGTCTTTGTCGCTATTCAACAAGATTTAGGGTTTCTGGATTCAGTTGTGGTTCATTCTTCGAAAGGTTCAGATCATATTTTAGATATGGTTTCTTCTGCTAGTCTAGTTGATTCGCCAGGTTTAACTTTTTTGGTGGTGGTTGCTCAGGTCTGTCAGTTCCAGCAGGTGGGGCAAAGTGAGGATTCTCTTATTGATGTTCATGTTCATTCCTCCAGAGTGGGAGCAGGGCATGTTTCTTCAGAGGGCTCATATTTGATTCTTGATGTTTCAACTAGTGCCGTTGTCTCAATCTCTTCAACTGTTTCGATGGTCAAGCAATGGTCGCAGGTTGGTAGAGATTCTGTTCCATTGGCTCAATCAATGGTTTCAGTTGATAAGCTGGACTATATGGCAGGTACAGTTTCTCCTTCAGTTGAGAGGGTTGATCGGGTTGTTTCGAAGAATGGATCTGAATCTTTCATGTTCCCCTATTTTGGTTGCAGACTCTAATGTTCAAGTCCAGGATCCTGAGCGTCCGCTATCTGATTCCCAAGCTAAACATCGCCTCATTGCTGATTCTTCTTGAGCTGGCCAGGTTGAGGAAAAAGAGTTATATGATACTACTATTACTCAAAGATCCACTAGGATTGCAGGCATACTGACTTCTTATAAGTCCGGGTCCCGTGCTTTTTCGAGGGTTTTTGATGATTAGTGTCCTATATTTGAATTGTCGTGGGATTGGGAATGGTTCTACGAGGCGGGTTCTCAGAGATCTGTGTTGACTGCATGGGTCAAGAGTTTTTTCGTTTTTCTTGATATTTTTGTTTTCTTGTGTGGCTTGCGCGCCACTTTTCTGATTTAGGATTTGCTCTCGGTGTTTTTGTGGCTAGTTTGGCCCATGCAACTATTTTTTATTTATTTATTTATTTATTTTTTATTTTTTTATTTTATTTTTTTGTAGCTCTGGATTCTGCTTAAAATATATATATACAATATAATTGTTTTTTTTTTTAAAAAAATATATTAAACAATATAATTGTTAGGTTACATTATAGTAACAATATTACCATTTATCCCTAATATATGAATATTTAAGGAATGCACACAAGCAATAAGAAATAAAGTTTAGTTTAATTCTCAAACAAGAGAATTCTCTATGAAATGAAAAAAAAAAAAAAAATTTAAATAAATAAATAATTATTCATCTATAAAATTGCCATAGTTTGGGTGAGGAGAGATTTTTGTACTTGAATCATATGCAAATTGAAAATGTAACCAACATTTTTTTTTCCTTTCCACGATAAAAATTAAACCAGAGGATAAAACAAAGTTTATGTATGCACATCCTTCACAATTTCCATATTATTTTAGGATTAATTGTACTAAAGTAACATGTATTTATAAAGTCAGTCAAAATATCAAGTTTGAAGAAGTCAACACAAACATACAGTCAAACCGTTGATTTTATTGATCGACAAAAACAAATTTGCCAAGGTCACATCCTTCCAAATATATTTATTTATTAAAACAATTAAATTAATTTTAAAAAAATAAAAATAAAACCTTCATCATCCCCGAATCTCCATTCACCGATACCCTTGGACAAAAAAACAACATCATCGCCGATTCGCCCCCATTGCATTTCAATCATCTCCAACACCAACATCATCAGCAACCCATCCATTTGTTCATACCTTCATCTTCATCACAACTAACCAACAATAAAATACAGATCAACTAAAATATTTTCAAAAAAGGAAAAGAAAAATGAAACAAATCTGCTCCATTCCTCCATCAGATTAAGCAGCACTCCAACAGAGATAGGGCGTTCCATTTCCATTAGATGGAGGAGCTCCATCTCTAATGGAGCAGGCTCATGTTTGACAGAGCAAGACGGAGCTCGAGCTCCTTCTCATGACTCATGACTCTCTCCTCCATCTCCAGATCGATTTGTTAAGAACTAACGGATCTAATTTAATGATAGAGTATGCTTGTATAAACTTTCATAACTTAAAATGATATTTTGCCTAAGGGGATAAATACACGGTGCTTTAGGCTTTGTTTGGTAAGAGGGAGAGATGGAGGGGGGTAGAGGGTTGGAGGGTGAGGGTTGGAGAGAGAGCACCAATCCCTTGTTTGGTTGGAGGGATAAAAGAGAGGAGAAAAGGAGGGAGAGATGATCCTTCCGGGCCCACCAAAAGGAATCCGCTCATCAATGGGCGAATAAAAAAGGAGGGAGGGATGATTGGAGGGAAATGACCATAATGCTCTCCAATTTTTTATTACCCTCTAATTTTTTAGAGGGTAATATAGTAATTTTACAAATTATATACCAATTCATCCATTCAACTTTCTTTTCAATATCAAACAACATGAATGATATATGTTATCCTCTCCATCCCTCCTACTCTCTCCCCCTTTTAATTCATCAATCCCTCATATTCTCTCTCCCTCCTACCAAACATAGCCTTAGTGCAATTAACCCTATTTTTATTATTGCATCACATTGACGAGTCAATTACACAATGGAAAATATAACAAGTTTTACTTTCTCATTACTAACAAAAATCTCCATAGGAGGCTAAAACCAGAGGCACTAAAGATAGTGCAATTATCACTTAACTGCAACAACAACAACAATAGTTCCATGAATCAAAACAAGTAATGCGTGAAACAAACAGCTGCATAACTACATAGGTGTTTCCACAATCAACAGAGTTTAATATTAGTCACCCAACATGTTCTCAACACTTAAAACACGGTTCCAACTTCCAAGTTCCACTATTGTAAAATCTGTTATATGACCAAGTAATGTAACATTAGGGGAGAAAAAAACACATTGGCTGCAGAAACATTACCCAACAGCAACAATCATCATCTTTTCTTAAAACCGTATTTTTTGCGCTCATAGAACAAGTCCGTCTTGGCACTCCCCAGGTTAACAATTTTCGGACAACCATCCCTGTCTTTCTCTTGCTGAGTACACTCTTTGCAGTAGTAAGCATCAGAGATTCCCACTCCACCGCAGATAACACATCGACTCTGAAAGGATCCGTAGTTGCATTCATCACAAACGCGCACAAGCGTGCAAGGACGCACATAGGAGTCACAAATTACACACTTGCCATCACATTTCTCACAAAGTCTTCCAATGGAAATACCTGGCTGCTTCCTGCACATAATCAAATCAGGATGATGCTTGGCCATGCTTTCTTCAACAAGCTCCTCCTAGAACCTGTATATCCAAAATCAACAATGTTAAGCTCCTGCAATCCATAAAATTTGCCACTATTGCAATAGCAAAAGTCACATACAATTCCAAACAGAACAGTATAAAAACATAGCAACAATCAAATCATGAATCACAAACACACTTATAGACATAATGAAGCATCCAAATTTTTTCTGTAAAAACAAAAAAAATCAATTGGAAATCTAAGAATCGTTGGCGTCAAAGAAGACCAATACCATCCAGTGATGCAACTGAACCCTAAAAATAAATTGAAGTGCACAATCAAACTATCTATAACTAATGTCCATATGTTAGTGAAAAATATGTTAAGAATGGATATAAAAGAATAAGAGATGGTTCTACCAGTGTACTAAAAAATAGAACAAAACAGAGATAATTGCAAGATACGAGTACACCACATCACAGATTAACACATAGTTTAATAGGTTGTGTTTTAATTAATTTACAAAATTTTAGGCTGTCCAGAAGTACCCCACAAGCGTCGAAAGACCAATTAATTGAAAATCAGAAGCAAAGCAAGAAACACAAAAGAAAACGAAATTCGACACGAAAGACAAACCTTGGGTCAGCTGGAATCTGAAGAGAATGGAGAATGGTGACTGGAGAGTGGAGACTGGCTGAAGATCGACGGACGACGAAGAAGAAGAAGCGCGACTCCACGGACCACGAGCGCCGCAGTTGCCTGGTGATCTGTTGAGCTATGAAATTGCAAACGATGGGAATACAGAGTGAGACAGAAAGTCTGGTCTGGATAATTTTAGGGCTTTCGTTTTGAGCAAAAAATTTTATTTCCGGTTTTTTTTTTTTATTAAACGGGTTTGCGGTACGGGTTGGGATTTTTTTCTAACCCAAACCCATGCCGGGTTGAAATTTCACATTCAAACCCACCCCACGGGTTATATTTTCACTTTTCAGAGGTAGATTTTGATCATCTCCTCAACTCGTCGTCTCATTTCAGCTTTTTCCTCACATTTTCAAAGTATATGATTGGTCGTTGATAAAATGATAATGATGACTCAAAAAGATATTACTTTTGCTCACCTCTCTTCCCCAACACACTTGACATGTGTTAAGGGAGGGGTATTTTTGTCCAAAAACTGTCATATATTTAGACAAAAATACCCCCTCCCTAGACACATGTCATGTATGGGAGGGGTAGGGGTGTTTTGATGTTTACCCCCCTTCAAGGGGGATGAGCAAAAATAGATTTATGAAGAAAATCACATTTTAACCACTCATTCATATCAATGCTTATATGTCATGAAATCATTAGTGGTGAGGATGAGGTGAGAGGAAGGAATTAAAATCCATTTTCAAAACCCCATACCCTCATGTCAAGGGTCGGATTCTGGCTAGGAAGTACAGATACGGATACGGCATGATACGGAAATATGGTAAATCTCCAAAAACTATGATACGGATATGGCGGGATGCGTCAATTAAATTAATATATATTTATATTTTTTAAACTAAGAATATATAAAAGGATATTTGATAATTTATTAAAAAATCAAAGCATATTCATATCCAATCATCCAAATAAAACATGTCAAATAACTACATAAGTCATAACAATGTAACATATTTCGATATCCAAATTAATATGAATATGTTTTATGTTGGTGCTGTGTTTGGGTGCTCTGTTTTGTGCCCTATTTTGGTTTTTTGTGCCTTGGTTTGCTATTTCTATGGCTTTTGCATTGGCCTGGCTTCTCCTTTTGTGTTTGGGTGGTCTGGTCTTTTATGCCTTAGTTTGCTATTTCTATGGCTTTTGCATTGGCCTGGCTTCTCCTTTTATGTTTGGGTGGTCTGGTGTGTTGTTTGTGTTTCTTCTTTGGACTTCTTGGCTTTGTTATAATAATTTCATTGTTTCAAAAAAAAAAAAAAAAAAAAAACCAATTTGTAACTATTTGGCTATTTGCAAGCTTCATCATGATTGATGAAACCCGAAATGCACAAGAATTCAAAGATAAAAACTAAAAACTAAAAAGCAACTACAAGCAAGCGATTTTACCTGAAAATGCAAAGAAGAACACGAATTTCATCCCTCTAAATTCTGGAAAAAATGTTCAAACACCGTCCTTGACAAATCCTCTCCCCCAAAATAGTCTTGTTTGAAAGTTGAAACCTTGATCTGTTGTTCGCAAAATTCTCTTTCTTCTTCTTCTTCCTCTTCTCTTCTCCTTCTTCTTTTCTTCTTTCTGCGTTTTCTTTCACTGTCAAGCAGCCGATTGAATTGAAATGAGCACTAATCCTAATCTGATTCTTTAAAATTTCATTTTGACCCATACATTTTGGAAATAATTTGACCCCGTTTTGTACTAAAATATTTATGATTTTGCCCCAAACGTATCCCTCGCGTATCCATGCTGTATCATATTGTACCCCCCAAGTATTCTCCAGTCAAACTTATGAAAAAGTCAATGGATACGCCATTTAGCGTATTGGATACATATCCTAGTGTATTCGGGGAGTATCCAAACCGGATACGAGTTCGATACGAGTTACCTCCACCAAATGGAGTATCCGTGCTTCCTTGTATTCTGGTGAAATTGTCATCCTTAAATAAGAGCTCGGCTTAATTACTTTCAGATCGGACGAGGCCAAGAAGAACATTGTTAAGGTAATCGTGAAGATTTTTTATTTATTTTTTATTTTAGAAAGTATTACACTATTAGATAAATTTGAGGTTTTTTGTGGGAGGAGTGGTATAGGTGTAAGGGGATTTACCATTGGACAAACCTCATCTCGTCTATAACCATGGAGAATTAGATTTTATTCTTCGCTTTAAAGATTAGACTCTGCATGTGATCTCCAATAGTAATTATGAATGATAATTTAATGTAAAAAATAAATAAAAATTATGAATGATAATTCCAGGAATCTACAACCATGTCTTACCATTGCAAGTAACTTATTCCATAATAAAAATTGTATATATATATATATATTTAAATAACGTTTTTGCTATATAAGCAAGTCGACACAGACACTCATTTCATCATCGTGAGAAGTTCTTATATATAAAATGAAATAGTATTTAAATATGTAAAGAATTATTTTAAAATAATCATCCTGATAACACTCATCCTGTTTGAGCCATAACGTGAAATATAAAAAAAATATATATTATTAAAAATGAAACCCCCTGTTTGGTATATGGTGGCACTTTGGCAATTTGCAGGCATAAATTCAGAGTCAAATACTACAATTATGATTTATTTGGTAAAAGAAAATGGTACACATTGACTCCATTCACCAACCATTCTATAGCTTCTCTGTCGGTATGGTATGACTAATTAATAAGATGTACTTTCACGCAATATTTTCTTGTTTACTATTCAACTCGTTCTTCAATAAGGGAGATCTTTAAACATCATATAAAAAAGATTTATCCCGGAGCAAATCGCATCAAACCTCCCTTAGGTTTGTCCTTTTACTCCCGGAAACAATTTTATCAAAAATTAATACTCACATCTCATACCGTACTTATAAATTTAGCTACATGGAATGCACCCAAGAGTTGTGGTCTCCCCTGTCGTTTTCTGGGCAGGGAATCCAAAGAAGTATGCATTAATGAATTAGTACATATGCAATTATATCTATAGGTAAACGAGATAAATCCCTCTGTATCCTAAATTTGTCGCCTACCCCTAAAATCCCCATAAAAATGAAAACCACCATAGCCAAAAAAAAAAAAAAAGAACGTCTGGAAATCCCAAAAATGTGATTGTTTAAACTTAGCATACATATTCTCAGTGAGGTTGTCGCTGTTGTAAAATGTAAAAGAATAAGAAGATGAATATGGGGAATGGGGATAACCATTTTTGGCTGATGCATTGGAATTGATGCCAGCAGATAATAAACAGTATCCAATCATCTACAAATATTGAAATGTGTGAGACTACTTCACTACTTGTATTGTTTTAATATAAAACGAATGCATTGTTTCAATTAAAAAAAAAAAAAAAATTAAGGATAATTATCTCAGTGGCCATCAACTTGGGTCAACATTGTCAAAATGGCTATTAGACGGAGAATTGGTTTCAAAACGGTAATTTTTGGTGAACACTGTTACATAAAGGCCATTCCATCCAATGAGTGGTATTTTGGTAAATAAGTGGATAGCATTAAGGGAGATTCTCCTTACAATCCAAAAATTATCTATTTACACTCCAATTTAATTTATTTTTATTAATGATAATTTTAACCTGAACTAAAATTACTAATCAAGACAAAAAAAAAAAAAAAAAAAAATATCTAAAGACACTTCAAACTAATTAAATTATTAAAAAAAAATTATCTCTCTCATAAATCTATTATTACCATATTAAATACTCTCCCCTAATTACTATCTCTCCATTAAAAAAAAAAAAAAAAAAAATCATATCTCTATACTTTCTCAATTAACCGTTAAAGAAAAAAAAACAACTTATGAATATTTTTGGTTTATTAAAAAGTCATTTTTTTTTTATAAAAAAAATAGATATATGAAAACTTGATTTGTTGCAACTAAATTTGAAACTCATAATTTCTAAGACTAATGAAAGAATTAAAAACAAGGTACTTGTTATTTGAGTTTTTTTTTATTTTTTTTTATTTTGATATATACATATATACGGTTCCTAAAAATCAATTTTATTCATAAGTTTTATTTTTATTTTTTTTATTACACTATTAGTCTAACTTGAGAAGGAATGGAGATAGAAAATTAGATATATGTATTGGAGGAGAAAAAGTTTAATATGGTAATTAAAAATTTAGGAGATAGTGTTTAATATGTAATATTTAATCTAATGATTTAGGAGAGATAATTTCTTTTTTTAATAATTTAATTCAAAAAAGATTACTCATCGAATGAATTCAAAGGCTACGATAGTTCATCCTAACTTTTATTAAAATAAAATGAAGTCTTTAATTAGAAATTTATTTTTTAAAATGGAGTGTCTTTAGAATAAGAGTGTTAAAAAGATAAAAAAAGATAATATTGGAACAAAAGAAAGTGTCTTTATAATTTTTTTTAAAATTTAAATTCTAAGAATAGGGTGTCTTTAGAAAAGAATTGTAAAAAGAAAAAAAATTTGATTGTTAAAAGAATCTAGCATTAATTTATTTTAGATGTTTTTTGGAAATCAATTTTTAAGAAGATCAAGACTAAAAAATCTAAAAAATCTAAAAAATATATTTGACATATATATTATACAGATTTTCTATTATCAGTTCGTCATGACAATAAATATATTAGGATGAAGAATGTGGACCACTATATTTACATACTTTGATTTACATACTTTGATTCAAAGTATATCAAAACTTCTCTATAATCTATGATCCACATTCTTCATCCTGATATATTTATTGTCAGAAGGAACTGACAATAGAAAGACTATATATATATATATATATGTTTGAGATATGCTATACATATATACACTAAATATAATTATGAGAGTTTATTTTGACAATCCAATTTTTTCTTTTCACACTTCTTTTTTAAAGACACTCTATTCTTAAAATTTAAATTTTTTAAAAAAAAATTCTAAAGACACTTCCTTTTGTTCAAAAATTATCATTTTTATCTTTTGGCACTCCTATTCTAAAGATAGTTTATTTTAAAAAATAAATTTCTAAAGATACTTCATTTTATTTTAATAAAAATTAGGACGAACCATCGTAACCTTTGAATTCATCCGATGAGTAATTTTTTTTAAATTAAATTATTAAAAAAAGAAATTATATCTCTTAAACCATTAGATTAAATATTACACATTAAACACTATCTCTTATATTTTTAATTACCATATTAAACTCTCTCTCCCCTAATACATATTTCTAATTTTCTATCTCCATTCTGTCTCAAGCAAGACTAAAAATTAAGGGAAAAAAAAAACTTACATATAAACTTGATTTTTAGGAACTGTATATATGTATATATTAAAAAAATAAAAATAAAAAACTAAAAAAACAATTAGTCTTAGAAATTTTTAGTTTTTTTTTTTAAAAAAAAACGAAATATGAAAATGTTTTTTGTTACTTTTGTAGGTCTGTGATTGCCTAGAGAACTTTAATTTTTTCATTAGTGTAAGAAATTATTAGTTTAATCAAATCTAGTGAAGTTTATATATATATATATATATATTACTGTTAGTAAAAAACCAAAATATTCATAAGTTTTTTTTTTCTTTAACTATTAATCAGAGATTGATGAAGAAAATATGGAGATATGATTTATTTATTTTTTTTAAAAATGGAGAGAGAGAGAGAGAGAGAGAGAGAGAGAGAGAGAGAGAGAGAGAGAGAGAGAGAGAGAGAGAGAGAGAGAGAGTAATTAGGAAAGAGTGTTTAATATGGTAATGACATATTTAAGAAAGAGAGTTTAATACGTAATATTTAATCTAATGATTTAGGAGAAAGAATTTTTTTTTTTTAATAATTTAATTAGTTTGAGATGTTTTTAGATTTTTTTTTTGTCTTGTTTAGTAATTTTAATTTAGTTTAAAATTGTCATTAATAAAAAAAAAAAATAGGAGTGTAAATAGATAATTTATGGATTGTAAGAAAAAGCTCTTTATAATTATTCGTTTCAAGAAACAAAAGAAAAAACTGATTTCCAAAAAAAATCTATGTTATGCAACTCATTAAATAGTCATTAGTGTAACAGTGTTCGTAAAAATTGACCATTTTGAAACTAATTTCTTATCTAATGACCATTTTGATAGTAGTAACCCAAGTTGATGGTCACTAGGGTAATTATCCAAAAAAAAAAAATTGTTTTCTTTTCCTTTTTGTTGATGTATAAGAGCATCTCCAATGCAATCGTGACTTGTGAAAAAAATAGATGTCACGTAGGATAAATAGACGTTATGTTAACAATTGTGTTTCCAATTCAACCATGTATATTCAACCTCAGACTGGCGTGGCAAAAAAAGTATTAGACATTGTCAACATGACCGTTCACTTTTAGATGGTCTGTTGCACAGCTATTTTTTAGGTTGACTCAGCAAGCATTTAAAACTAACATTAATTTTTTATATATTTTTGGTAAGAAAATAAACACGTCATTAAAAAAAATTGTGTTTTAGACAGAAGCATTAAAGACCAAATTTTGAGTTAATTGTCTATCAAATCTATTTTTATGTCACATAGGAAGCAAGTCTTTTGACATTGTTGCTATGTCAACAATTATTTGTATGCAAACCACTTTTGTATCGGAGATGCTCTAAGTAGTGTAAAACATTCAACTAAAAGCAATTTTTTTTTTTTTTTTTTTTTTTAAATCAAATAAAAACAATCTTAGAAAAGTGAAAAACACTACAGTACACTGGTCATTTAAAAGCGCTTCTGACGATGAAAATAGAAAAAGGCCTTCCCTTTTTATTTGTCTTTAGTTCTATAAAGTAATAAAGTAGATCATTATTGCATATTTGCATTATTATCTAAGTAATTGATAGATTATGCGTTAAGAAAACAATAACAGTACTAAGTATTCCTTCTATCTATAATTTATATAACATGCCTTCATTCAACCCTAAACTATGCCAAAATAAGATTGCTATAAATACGGATATTTTGATCGAAATATATATCTTCAATATATTTCATATTTGCACATCACCTCTTAGGCTCTTAGCAGAGATGATAATGATAATGCACCTCCCTTCCACGGTGATAATAAAGGGTTCGAGTCCTAGTATTCCACCATACTTATTTTATAAGAATGTATGAGGAGTTTTCTCTGGTTCGTGGGAGTAGTTATCCAAACCACACGTGTGTACAAACATATATCTTCAATATATTGCACACTTGCATAATAATTTGGCCCAAAAAGTAAGTAAGAGTTAAACTGTGTGAAATTTGGAAAAAGTGATTTTAACGATACAGACAATATCTTTCCTGAAAACTGAGGCTCTGGTGGACCTAAGATGGTGCTGCTGCTTCATTTAAAAGCTAACTAAGATGCAATAAAATGATTATTATTATTTTTTTTTTCCTTTTTCTTTCCCTTTCCTTCTCCTCCTCTAAAATGTGATATCATTGTGGGTAATTGGTCTGCCGGATCCAACGAGATTGAGCTCTACAAGTATAGCCCAGAATGCAACTTACATTTTAGGGGAGAGGTCACCCCACACTTTACGATTAAATGAGCAAATATAAAATTACCTGGATTTGAACCCTAATTCCCTAACGATAGAGCTTCATTGTGAAATCTAAAACCACCGACGCAAGGGACCCATGTATAATGAGTGCCTGTCTTTCAAATGAGCAGTTGAAATTAAGAACACTAATTGAGAGAGAAATATATGATGCTCCTCCCAATCAATGTCAAATTGTCAATGTAGTAGTAGGACCACTCAAAACCGATCACATATTCACATTATAAATTTGCTCATAATTGGAAATATTGGATCCTAAAATCCATGCTTCAACAGTATGTAATGCATGTGATTCGGCAATTGGTTGTCCATCATCTATCTATTGGTTTTGGACGACTCTGGAGAAATGTTTCAATTCCCTCCCTGTACTCTAACCCTCTCCATCATGCATCCTTCATTTAAAGCATACCATTCCATAAATACGGATATCCATAAGAATCTGCTCTATTTATGACGGAAATGAATTTTATTAACAATAAACCTAAAACCGTTTAAAACGTAAATCTAATTCATTTTTATTAAATTAATTGTATTTTGATGTTTTGTTTAAATAAAATAACTCTTTTTTTTTTCCTGTCAAATTTTTATTTATAAAAATATATCTGTCCTTGTACATGTGACTATGTGAGACATTTAATAGTGCTCTTTACAAAGATAGGATGAAGTGATCATATATGCCACTTTTCTTATAAATAAATTATTTATAGGGTATCCATTTGTGATTCATAAGAGTTGCATAAAACTTCAAGATTTTACCATCAATATAAATCATATGTAAAGTTCAAATTTATATGCTAGTATTCAACTTCACAAATTGAACATAGTTATTCTAGAGGAATTGTATTAACGAAAATTTCTAGACAACCCTAAACAAAACAAAAAAAATCTCAAGATTTCTAATTTATTTTCGAGACAACCCTAAAAAAAACAAAAAAAATCTCAGGATCTCTAATTTTGTATCGCTACAAATTGTCCACACTTTTAAAAAATAAAAATAAAAATCCCTTAGACCATCTGTAATAGAGAGCTATATGCTCATTGTAAGTCTCAAAATCATCCCCATAAAGAGTTAAAGCTAAAATAGGTTGAGAGTTATTTGAGTGAGTTATTTATAGTAAGGTGAGAGTAAGAGTTATATGGTGGGACTCATGGAAAATGTGGTGGGACCTATGTGTTAGGTGAATTTAATAATGACATTTTTTGTTTTTTTGTTTTTGTTTTTTTTATGGGATCCCTGTCATAGTTAAGAGAATAAAAGATTAATATGTGACCTCGTTAGATTTGTTGACCATATATTGAAGATGGACGAATCAAATTTGATCACCGTTGGAGATGGATGGTCTATAATTTTTCAAACATTAAAATTTGAAATAAATATATCTTTTATCCCAAAAAAATTTAGAAAAATCAACAAAAAAATCCAATAATAATAATAATAATAATAGAAAAATACAAAAAAGCTTTCCAATAGCTAGTTTTCCAAAATTGTCTATATATACTCAATTCCCACATAATTTTACATCATATTCATCCAAGTTTGGGTTCCTAAATTTTCTAATAATATCATACTTGGTAATAATTTATAAAATTTTAAATATATTAAATATTAGTACCATTTTAAAGATCTCATTGAAAAATACACAATGGAATTATTTTTATCAATATTAAAGTTTATAAATTAAAATTTATTGGCCACTTATTATGAATTAGGCATATTTAAATTTGTTACAAAAATATCACTCTCAGCACCACCGAAACAAAAGTACATATATGCATCACTCTCAGCACTGTTTGAGACCCAAATATAACTATAATTCTCACTCTCTATTGGAGATAGGCTTAAAGAGTATATAATCTAATTTCTACAATATTAAATGCAAGCCATTTCAAGAGCTGATATTAATCTAACACATTAACTAGATCTATAATGTTCCATATATAAATTATGCGAAAAAAAAGAAAGAAAGCTTTAAAGTGTAACTGGACCCCTTTCATATATTTGCATAGAGAAATGTCTTGTGTGTATCTATCTTTATGTAAAATCAATCATAAATGTAAATATATGTTCAAATTTGGTTGATTATACATAAATCGGAACACCGTTTTTACATAGATGATTTGAGTCCATCAAAAAAACCATTCACGGGAATCTTTGATGCTTCCATCAATAATTATGGCAGCAAAAATAGGTCAGATTGTACAGTCTTATCTCTCTCTCTCTCTCTCTTCATTCATTGATGAATAAGATGAGACTTGAGAGCCAATGCAAACGACAACAGAATTTATGTCAGTCACATCTTTAATTCTCTTTTAATCCAAGCTCGAGCCACCATTATTCACACTAGTGCAGTAAGAGGGAATTCCAAGAATAATGGGTGGTTTCCATAGCAAGAAGAAGAAGAATAATAAGGCAATTAGTTATGATGATATCCATGTAAAGAGTAGTAGTTTGACTGAGAAGATAAGGCTTCTGAGAGAGGAGATCAACGAGATAGTGCATGAGAGAGAAAAGGAGAGGAGAGATTATGAGAGGGAAGTGATGGTATTTGCATTCAAAGAAAGTGAGTGGAAGCAAGAGAGGAAGAAGCTGAGAGAGGAAGTGAAGAGACTGAGGAAGAATCTTCAAGACAAGGAAGACAAGATGATGAGATCAGTCATGGAAGATGATGATCATGGTCTCATGAAGAAGAACAACAACAACAACAACAACATCAGCAGCAGCAGCAGTACTTTCCAGCTCAAAGAGTGGGAATTGTTGGGGACAAGCTTCTTGGTCGAGCAAATGAGGGAGGAGAGAGCTAGAAGAGATGAGGCTGTTGAGAAATGGAAGCATCTCTATCTTGCCATCAAGACTGAGCTTGATCATCTCATCCACACAACTCATAATGGTCTCTCTCTCTCTCTCTCTCTCTCTCTCTCTCTCTCTCTCTCTCTCTCTCTCTCTCTCTGTGTTATATATATTTCAGTTTCTTATTTTCTATTCACTGTATTTTCTAGGTAATTATATAAGATTTCTAGAAATTGGGTTCTACTTCTCTTTCCACAATTCTACAAATCTTTGCTTATTTGCTTGCTACAATGTTCCAAACATTCTGGTTTTTAGGAAAGTCTCCCATGTCATGCTTAATACTATGATTATGTTAATATGTGCAGTAAAAATATAAAGAAGGAAGAAAAAGAAAAGAATTATTTTTTTAGTAATATATATATTGATGTGAAAGAATGGATGATTGATTTACAGGAGATGGAGTAGTGTACCGGAGAGCGGAGGAAGAAGAGACGATCCAAGAGCTAAGGATGGAAGTGAAAGACAAGGAAGAAAGCATGGAAGCTCTAAAAGCACAATTGGCTTCAACGGAACAAGAAGTGTACAGAAGGGAACGAGATATCGATATACTCAGGCAGAGTTTGAAAATCATGAGCTGCGACAAAAAGCCCTCTCGTCCTGCCAAGACTTTCTCCGCAAAATTGCATTTGTCAAAAAAACACACCCATTAATAATATAAACCTCAAAGCCAAAGTAAACCATGAATGAGGATCGGCAGCTTTGATTGAAAATGTGATAGTGTCTTAGCTGTCTTTGCAACATCAAGTTACATATTGAATATTGATATCTTATTTTCTTATTAAAATAAGCATTGTTATTATTTACATGCATGTCAAAAACGACTCGTTTACATATTGATATCTTAATTTCTTATTGAAATGAGCTTTGTTATTATTTACGTGTCATTCATTGAATAAAATGACTCGTTAATGATTATATTGGCCTACGTTTGGTCATAAGTTTAAGTTGGATGGTACTTGTTTGAACCTTTGGCAGGAGGCGATAAAGGTTGTTTTTAGCACTCAATTAAAAGCTCTTTGGCGAGTTTCTATCGTCACGGTTTTCTGGGTGGTGTGGCTTCTCCAAAATCAAGCTACCGTTGAGAGTGGTAGACCTGTTTTTACCGATGCTCTTTCCTTAATTTGACGTTTCGTTCGTGAGGCAAACTCCCTTCAGTCTGGCACTATGAAGAACTCAGTGGATGAGCTTCAGACTCTTCAGTAACTTCATGTCTCTGGTCGTCTTTTCAAGGCTCCTCGTATTTTAGAGGTTACTTGGCGTCTTCTCCCGCCGGATTGTCTTAAGGTTAACACGGACAGGGCTGCTTTTGGTAGTCCGTGTTTAAGCTTACTCTCTCATATGGACTTTGCTGTCACTTATATTTATTAGAAAGGCAACCAAGTTATAGATAGTTTAGCATTCATAAGCCCCAGTATCGTCTCTCCTACATGGTGGTGGATTGCTCCGAATTTTTACACTATTTTCAATGATTTTTGTAACAGACATTTCTTTAGGTTTTGTTGATTTGTTTTTCTTTCTTGTTCTCTTTTTCTTTAATAATATGTTAAGATGGGGTTGATTCCATCCCCAACAACCTTACCAAAAAAAAAAATGATTATATTGGCAATTCTCGTTGACATATCATCATCTTAGTAGAGACTAAAAGAAACACGATGTAGCCCATAATTCAAAAAAATTAACATAAATTCCACAAAGCGAGGGCACATTTATGGGAAACATAACATGATCACACTCTCATAAATTCACAAGATTTCGAAAAAAAAATAATAATAAATTCTTGTACATTTCAATTCTTTACACCAGTATTGATGCTCAAGTGAACAATTCAAAAAATAATCTTCATTTTTTTGATAATGAACAGGCCAATATAATGACATCTTTGATTTGTCTGACTAGGTACACATCTATATCTAGGTCAGATCAATTTCCTAATGGTAACTAGCGTGCAAAAACATAAATCAGAATTACAAATTTGATTACTCAAAAACACCGTGAGGTTCCGAATTTGATGCTTTGGTGAAACTAAGATTGAGAATAGATCTTTCGGCAATTTTATGCCTGAAAACACATGGCATGCAGTCATCTCACCTGTTAGCATTAGCATAACAACACAATCAATAACGTGGTAAATCCAAAAGGGAAACAAACCTTAAGTTCAAGAGTCTAAATCTCTTACGTGGTGACTGATCACTTGTTATTAACATTCTAAAGCATACGGGGGGACCTGCAATAGAATGAAAAAACAGTAGCATAAGCAACTGATAAAACAGCAGGGAAAATCCCAAATCAGAGATTTAGTCACAACGCAGAAAAGGTAAAGCACAATGATATAGATGAAAACGATTGACTTTCAAGACATTACATTTGAAGAACAACAATGATGGATTTTGCTGCTGAAGTTTTTAAGAAATTAAATCATGAGAAACTTAACTTGGATCAGAAGAATAGAGAGGAAAGTATCTACTATACTGTGCCCACTACTACCTCAAGCATGTTCTCATCGAGAAAACAGGGTGTTTTCTGATCAATGTTATGAGAACTATCATATTGTAGGATCCTAAGCTTCCCTTCCTGCATTTTACAGCAGATCAATGGTTAAAAGATGAAGCTGTAGGTACCCAAAACTCCAAGAGCAAAAATCTTGTATCAGATTCTGTTTACCTTAGTTCCATAAACAAGGCCACCTCCAATTGAAGGATGAAAGCATGCTACATTAACCTCATCCTCTGCACTAGGAAGAACTTGCACAAGTTCCATATCAGAAACTCTGTAGACCTGAGTGTCAAGAACGTTTAAAACAAGAAAATAGATGCAAAAGGAAGGAATAAAAAGTAGATTCATTAACAAAATATTTTTTCCAGAACTTGCACAACAAACAAGTGCAGTGGGGTTAATACTTGTATCAATTACTTTGCACTCGGGCAGCATCTCTTAACGTGTCTTTAATAATATTCTTTAATTAGTCTAAAAACTTCTAAGCCACTGGAATGTCAAATGTTATGCATAAAAGAATACAAAAATTAACAAAAGCCAACCCAAACAGCATGTGGCTAAGATCAAGTTAACTTTCACTTTTGGTTCAACTGGAATCCATGATACAGCACCAAGCTTCATTGCCACCCTCCCAAATATTACTCAATTATTAAATTTACAAAAAGCAGAAAGAAGATAAACATCAACTGCATTGATCAAATCCTTCTAGAACATAATCACAATCTTAAATCCTCTTAAGATATATAAATTAGAACCACTAAGAGACAAGTTTCCACAAAGTAAATGGTCAAGAGTAGAACAGTATATACCTCCAGAATCGTGTATATGGGTACTGTCGTCTCCCCATCAAAGATAACACTTTTAAGAAGTGAACTATGGCGACGGCCATAGGCAAGTAGTAAATGCTCTGATGTTGGTGAGAACTGAAAAGTGAAATGTGAAAACCAATATGTTAGTTCAATAAATGTCAGAGCAAGAAGTAAAGATTAGTATCATCCATGTTTTATTTTATCAATCATGACCAATTAAAGACTATTTATACTTTCCACAAGACCATGCTTCAGACTTCTGTTCAATGAAGCCAAGAATAATTTGATTTTATACACATTACTGCCATAATTAGGCCTACCAGTTCATGAATCCCATAATACATTTCAATAGTGAACTTTCCCTCCCACAAAATACACACCAAGACATGAGGATTGAACAAGTTTTGCAGATATGTTAGTTGATTCATAAGAACAGAATAAATTTCAGAGGCTCGCAACTAACTCTCTGACCAACTGATCAGCTAGTTCTGATACATCCAAGTCCCAAGGTCACATGCTTTCCCATTGCTTTATTTTTTTCAATTAATCTCTTTCATTTAACCAATTACGTATTTTACAGTTGAATCTTTTTGTAATTTAATTGAATTACTTGAGTTAAAACTTATTATGAACTTAAGGCTTCAGTTACATCTAGATATTTAATCCATATTACAAAGCATGTGTCCAATTTGAATTTGATTTTGATAGGCATTTGGGAGTATCCAGGAAGATATGCTTCCAAAGCAGTAAGAATTATCAAATATTATTTTAATTTAGGGTTATATTTAGGACATACTGTGTATAAAGGAAAGTATTGAGGATGAGGAGCACCACTATCTAGTAGCGGTACTGCTTAATACAAGCACGCTTGCACAAATATCCAAACAGGAGGAGAATCAGAGGGTTTTTTTTTCTTCTTTTTTCTTTCATTAAACATGAGTGAAAAATTTATGAAGCATAAGATTTTTTTAGCCCATTTAAATGTTAAGAAATGTAAAGATAAATCAAATGAGCATCATGCCACTATCACTATATTTATCCCACAACCTCTTCCTAGCAAGCACAAAGCTAGCCAAACCCAAGGGTACCTTCTTGAAACACAACTAGTAGGTATTCAGTTGTTTCTTGTTTGTGAAGAAAGAACCCATTTCTAATAACATTGCACCTTCCATATTCAAAATTGATATAGAAATGAAAAGAAGAAACTTTATAATGAATTACTCTTAGTACAACCTAATCCCATGAGAGAACCATATATACTACTATTATCTTAGAAGATTTTAATTAATAATATAATGCAACTCAAACTAACCTGAATTGAAGTTAAACAATGAGCAGCCCTTATTGCCCGAGATGCAAGCATTACGCCAAATCTAGAGGGAAAAATATAACATCCTATTAGAGCAAATAAAAAAGTAAAATATAAAGCTATATCTGGTCAAAACAAAGCACTAAAGTCAGACGTGTAAGAGTTTGAACTTTACGTTGCCTCCTCGAGAGAATATATCCTAAGCTCATACATAACTTGGTGGGCTGAAATTGGGTGTCGTGTTGGGGATGTTCCGTTGACTGGAACATCATGGTCCACTTGATTTTGTAGTCCAGGATCAGCTTCCAGTTGAGGCAGCACACATGCAACACAGGCTGCTAAAAATCTTCCACAAGGTGAAAAATGGGCACCCATTTCACTGCAAACATGTTCTAACAAGTAATCATTCAGAATTATGCAACTTTTGATACTACACTGTGACACAACAACAAGAAATGACAACATGGTCAAGTAGTTAACCAATATAAAGAGAAATTGCATATTAATCTCAATATATGTATCCAGAAAAACTAGAAGACCAGTGGTCATTCTTTCTATCACTGATTTTCAAGGTAAGAAAAAAGATAATAATTGACATAATAGCATTCTACAAAAAAGATAACACAATAAAAAGGTTATACCTACAAAGCACAGCATGTGGTATGGTCAAGCGAGACTGTTCTCCTTCAAGGGGGGCAGATGGATCTTTCATATCATGTGGCCAGATTCTTAGCTTCACAGTGCAAGGTAATTCAGCTGCAGCCAGAGAATTGGCAAGTTCAGATTGGAATCTTCTAACAGCAGGCTCTGTACCACTTTCATTATGTGGGATGTTAACAAAAGCACTTCCTTCACCAAATCCAGTTGTAGACATCACATGGGATCGTGAAGATCGATGCCCTGAACCAGATCTTCCAGTGACCATAGATTGACCAAGAATGTTTGGCATTACTGAGGAGGACAGTGAATTTTCTTGTTCACCAGATGCTGCAAAGTTATCAGGAGCAGAACCATTAAGCAACCCAGTTGTGTGTTGTCCAGCTTGGCTTTGGCCAACCAACCAGCCTTGCAAGAAAGGAAGCTCCCAATAGGTTGGATCTCCTAAAGGAAACAAATGATTGCTTCTCTCTCCAGGCTGCATTTCCATCGTTTCAACATTCTCTGTAGCAGATTCAGGAATTGTGCTATCTATTTCTCTCATGAGAGTATTTGCCCTTTCTTCTACTGGCACAGAAGATGAGTTATTAGGTTCAATAGGAGACAACAGAAGTTCATACTGCCCTGATGAAGTTGAAAATGTCAAAAGGCGCACTGAAGCAGAGGAATCCACTCTCTGTTGTACATGACTTGCTCCACCATCTACATTAGAATGCTGCAAAGATATTCTCTCATCATCTCTAGCAAATGAAGGCCACGCCGAGGGTAAATTCATGAGAGGCGGTTCATCTGCCAAGATAGGATGACCGCTAGAATGAGCATCAGCCATATATACAGCAGGCGGGGGATAGTGCAAATAACCTGGACGAGTTGCAAGTGTCATTGAGGAATCTGACAAGTCAAGGTCATTGACCTGCAAATAAGCAGAATGTAAGGATCAACAAGAAGGAAGATAAAGGAAAGAGTAATTCAATGCGACAAGCAACAGACCTCAGCTGTTAGTAGAAATGGAGCTCCATGAGGGTGAAAATGCACAGCACGTAATGAACGGCGTGTCCTCAATACAATTCTCGGTGAAGATGTCTCTCCTCTCCTGTTATAGTGCCATATATATAGCTAACACAGAAGTTCAAACAAAAAGCCATCAAAGAGCATACCATGACGAAACTTCTAATATAATTTGAAAATTTAAAAATTATTACCTTGTGACCAGAAGCTACAGCAAGAAGATCACCATGGGCATGAAAGGCTATAGAAGCAATTGGACGGTCTGCATAGAAGGGGGAAAGAAAAAAGAAAAAGAGGAAATTATATCCCAACATGATATTATAATCAGAATGCAACATGAAGAAATTATAATATAAAATTACAAAAATCGCGTGATCCTATACACTCTGCCGTATTTGCATCCCACAACCGAACCTCATGATCCAAACTTCCACTAGCAAGTACTTTAGGATTCAAAGGATGGAACCTAACCTGCAAGAATTTCACAAGCATGTGCGATGGAAAGAGGTAGCTCAATTAATATCATAAATTTCATATAAGCATATATTCTATGCATTAAACAGTATAGTTCAAGCAATATATAAAAAAGATCAAGTTAAAACTCCCCTTAAAAGATCTAAGGTATACAATACCAGGTTACATAAAAGGAAACTACTATAAGACAGAAAGCTAGACTACAAGTCCAGATGCTTGTAGATTACACTCCAGAAATTTTATGAACGTGATCATATGTTTTCACCATATCAAATTGCATTTCAGAAGATAAAACAGAAACCTGATGCACATCCATGAAATTTGAACTCTATTTGCCAAGCACAAGCTAGCAGATATTCTTTGTATCATGTTGCATAAGGTGAAAAGGTTGAGAGAAAAATAAAATCATGTCAAAGGTGAATTTAACAGGACTTACCACCCAAGGTGTCCTCCGGTGACCACGCAACACCTTTAAGCAGCTCCCTGTTTGGCAATCAATAATCTTTACAGTATGGTCCCCACTGCATGAACAGTAAAAATGCAATTTGATAAGACAAAAAGCATATCTTGGCATGAAGATGACTCAACTACTCATCAACTAAAAAAAAAAAAAAAAAAAAAAAAACAGAACTCACTGTGTGGAAGCAAGTGACTTCCCATCAGAGCTGAATGCTGCTGCAATAGTTGACCTTGGAGAAGGCAGCAATGGACAATATTTGGCTGATAAATACCGCAATGATTCTGCCTCGACCCTGAATACATGCCAGGAGTTCAAATTCAGAACACAAGGTATAATATCTAAACATTGCAGTGAATTTAACTATCCAAAGCAGAAGATTGGTGACATTTCCTATCATGCATTAAGATGTAACAAAAGCAAAACAGCAAACCCAGAAGTTACCATGAGATAAGACCTCGCCTCGGATCTCGCTCTGCTTCAAACCTCAACCCAAAGGAATCAACATGCTGTTTTGAAGCTTCTCCCCATAGTATTTTGGACGAACGTTTTGTCCGAGGAGAAACCTCTCTTCCCACCAATAGTCTAAACACGTTGCTACGACTAGCAAATTTTTAAAACAAAACTGCATTAGTAGACATGCCATTCAAAACTTTTAAGCCATGAAGCAGCTCCACCCATTAAAATTTCTCCTAATAAATAAATAAATTGTCCAATTGTAAAAACAAACAAAATTTGACCAACTTCTGTATTGCCAAAAAGAGAAAATTACATAGCACTCTCTAAAACACATGCTAATCTAAATTCTAACACAAACAAACACAGTAATTGAAAGCTTTAGTTTTCAATAGAGAGATGTGCACAGCAATTACATTAGCTTTAACATTTAGCTAACAAAACAACAGCAATATTAATAATAATAATAACTTGACAACAAATTGTAATCGCTAATAGTACATTTAAACAATCAAATATTCATAAGCATAGAATTGGGGATTAAATGAGCACCTGCGCCTGGAATTGAGGGAGGTAGGCGCAGGCGTAGGAGGAGGGGGACGTGACTGTGTGCTCGACGTTGACGGCGCGTTGGCATCGTCGCCTGCCCATATCGACCCCCTCATGTTCGAAATTAAACAATTCCTCCAAAATTTTCCGTCATTTTCTCGAGAAAGGAAAAGTTTCCAAGAAACTTGTTGAGAGTGGCGATTTTAATTTGTTGGGGGTTCCTTTGTTCTCTTCTCTGCATCTGGAATTCTGTTGAATGTTTTGTCATTTGTCCAAAATGCCCTGCCAACTTTTTTTTTTTTCTCTTTTGTTAAAGAACAAATAAGCTGCTTGTGCTTGAAATTTACGGTAATAGGAACATCTAATAATTTTGGCATAAATACGCATTTATCTACTCAAACCAGTACTGGACCTAGAAATGAATAGGAGAGGGATACTTAGAGCTTGTTTGGTTAGGCTTTTGAAAAACCTCTATTAGTAAAATATCTACTGCAAGTAGATCTTTTACTAATAGAGGTTTTTCAAAAGCCTAACCAAACAAGCTCTAAGTACTTGCAGTAGATCTATTAGAAATAGAATTTTTGAAAAAAAAAAAATTATAATTGTTTAGTTGGTAGACTTTTTTGAAAAAAAATATCTATTTTGAGAAGTACCTCCCCATGAGCTTTTGCCTATAGAGGTTTAAACTCTACTAGCTTAATAGAGGTTTAAACTCTACTAGCTTAATAGAGGTTTAAAATCTACTAGCCTCTATTTAATTTAAAATAGACAATTTCAAAAGCCCAACTAAACAACTCTAAAAAAAAAACTCAAATAGAAGTTAGTAGATCTTTTGAGGTAGTAGAAAGCTCAACCAAACAAGCACTTAAAAAAAATATTATTAATACTACAATTGTAAGCTATATCTATAATAAAACCTCGATAAATGAATGCTCGATAAATTAATAATCGCGTCTAAATAATAAAATCTTTCGGTCCCGACTCTGGCACGTGTACTAAATTAATAACTTCACCAAATGCATAAGATAATATATATATATATATATATTAAGTCCTTTAGGTCCCAACGAATATATAAATTAATAATTGATTAAATATATAAAAAATATAACACATAAAAATTTATAATACATATAACTAAACTTTTAACTTAACAACTTCCTTTAAAATAAAATAAAAAATTTAACAACTTCTATTTTCTCAATTCAAATCTTTTTTAAAATATGCATCTAAAGTCGTTTTTCTTTTCTTTATACTGAAACCGAACTCAATTTGATTCTTAATTTTTTGCAAATTATACACCATATTTGGTATATTTTTTTCATTTTGTAGCAAGAAGTTATTTAATGTTACTGCTGCTTGAAAGACCTCTTTTGAAGAAACATTTGGTAAAACACTGCTGTCATCTAGATCATGATCATCGGTAAGGGTATTCATTACCCCTTGAATAATTTCTTCATCAGTAAACGATTCCAACACTATATCATTTTTACTAGGATAATTCAAAAGGTGATCAATATCCATCACTTATTAATGTTTATGTATATACATATGTAAGTACTTATTAACTTCTATGTACATATGTATCTTGGTCGAAAATATGTATAATACATGTACAAGTAAAAATATAAAACTTTTTTTTTAAAAAAAGTAGTCAAAACATAAAACTCTTTTTAATCTAATAACTATTCATTTATCGATAAATAAATAATCCTTCTAAAATAATAATTTTCCCTGGTCCCAACGATATTATTTTATAAGGGTTTTACCGTAATATGTAATAAGACAAAATAAGATAAGATGAGATTAGTGAAGTAGTACACCCTTAACACTTACACCACGAGGTCGTGATTTCGAATTTTCCCTCCCCCAAAAACCCGAATTGATGTAATATTAAAATAAAAATAAAAACTAATATGTAGTAAGATTTTTTTTTTCTTGAATTTTATGATCGAAAGAAGTTAAATCAACTCACTGAGTTGAAAATATATTATTATTATTTTTTATAATCTTTTCATAATTGTCGCTATTTGTTCTATTAAAATAATTTTCTCTACGTGTGTAAACGAAATATCATTCATCCACTAATTTCCAATTTGATTATATAGTCAAAACTATTTCTATTTCTCCACGGTAGAAAATTTAATTATAAAGTTAAGACATGCCAAAAAAGTCACACAAATTTATTTATATATTTATTTATTTTGTGTGTGATGATTTAGTTATAGAAATTGCATATACTTGATGGTTCAAAATAACTCAACATGATATTAATTCATTGATTTCTTGAGTTTTGATACAATAAATTTAGATTTTATATGAATATATATATATATATATATAATGGATTTGGGATTTTAGGTTTCATTAATTAGGTTATAAATAAGAGTCACTCTTTGGAGAGATTTCATGGGCTTGACAATATTTTTACTCTTTTTTCAGAAAGTGGACATTTTTGCTCTTTCCCTCTTTAGAGAGGCCATTTTCTCCCATTCCCACTACTTTATTAAGTTAATATTGCACTTAAAATGGTTTTGGGACAAAAAAATATCCATCTTCCCTCTTACACCAAACAACATAAAAGAACGCAGTAAAGGAATTTAGAGAGGGAATCAACAAAGAAATCAAAACCAAAAATAAAAAGAAAAATTCGAAAAAGGGATTTCAAGAGACGATTTCAACAAGATCGAAGAGGTAGGGATGTTAATGGTACGGGTCAGGGATGAGTTTTCTATTACCATCTTCAATCCCAATTTATATGAGAAATACTATTCCTGGTGAATACCCGTCTTATAATAAACGATAAGTATACGGGGATTCCCCATTAGGGAATCGGTTCCTTGACCCATACCATCATCATCCCATTAATGTATTTTTTTTTTTAATGATTTTTAATAGAGATCATATAAAAATTATTGAATAATATAAAAATTATAATACAAAACCGATAGCAATTAACAAACTCTAAATCAATTTCCAATGAGGACTTTTTACAATGCACACTTTAAGCATCTTTGATGAAATTACATGGAATATATTGAATCTTGAATTGATTTTTTGTATGGATTGTGAAAACATTGAAATACATTTATAGAAAGAAAGAAAAAATTCGGGTGCAAGAATTAATTTTTTCCAATTTTTTTAAGGATAAAACATTTTTAAATAGGGAAATATAAGAAAAAATAGTTCTCAAATCCAAAAAAATTCCAAATTTGTACCAAATGTGTATTTTAGGGGCTGTCCTGCAACATGTTTTTAGCATGTTTTCGTTTTTGTTTTCCAAAAATGATTTCGAATTCGCGTCCTGTAAACCGTTTTTCATTTTATTTTTAAAATACAAAAACAAAATGAAAAACAAAAGCAGTGTTAAAAGTGGAAATTTTGAAAAACAAAAAAAACTTGTTTTTCATGAATTTGTTTTTAATTTGTTTTTGTTTTTCATGTAAAGTGGGTCCCATATTATTAATAATATTTTTTCTTTTTTCTTTTTTCTTTTTCTCTTGATCAGATCACACCATCATCTTCATCTTCATCTTCTATCCCCTCCTTCTCGCCGCCGACGTTCCTGCCCACCGTCGCCTTCCGCCGGTCGCCGATCGCTGCAACCATCGGCTGTCTTCTTCTTCTTCCTCTTTCTCTTCTTCCTCTTCTTCTTCTTCCTCTTCCTCTTCTTCCTCTTCCTCTTCTTCCTCTTCTTCTTCTTCCTCTTCTTCTTCTTCTTCCAGCCGAGATCGGATCTTCCTCCCCGCCTAAGAGATCTCTTCTTCTTCCCGCCGAGATCGGCTCTGCATCTCGCCGCCGTCTTCTTCCTCTTCCTCTTCTTCCTCTTCTTCTTCTTCTTCTTCTTCCTGCTGAGATCGGTTCTTCCTTCGCCGACGAGATCTCTTCTTCTTCTTCCTCTTCCTCTTCCTCTTCCTCTTCCTCCTGCCGCCGTTCACCGCCGATCTGGTCTTCTTCTACTCCTCTTCCTCTTCAAGTCTTCAACTGTTAAAATTCCTAAACCCAAATTACAAAATGTTTTTTTTTTAATTATTTATAATTATTATAATATTAAACAAAATTTAAAAATGAATATTTCAATTTTCAAAAAATTTCGGTTTCCTACCGGACGCGTTTTTTCAGTTTTTATTTTCAAAATACGGATTCCAGTAAATGCTACCAGACTCGTATTCGGAATTAAAAAATGAAACCAAAAACACTGTTTTCGATTTCATTTTTCTTTTCGAAAAACAAAAACAAAAAACGGCTTGCAGGACGAGCCCTTAATTTTTTGAGGATGCATACAAAGAATCTCTTCGAAAAACATTTGATTACATATAATTTCATCAAAGGTGCTTAAAGTGTGCATTGGAAAATTTCACTCTCTCTCCCTCTCTCTCTCTCTCTCTCTAAATATATATATATATATACGGTCCCGTTCACATTAGTGCGCATTGATGTAACTCCATCAGTACCAATGCATGTGGACCACTGAAGCTTTGGCAATTGCATACAATTTGAGTCAAAGTATATAATCTAATAGTTCACATCCAATGCACTGATGAAGTTATATCAATGCGCACTAACTTAAACATTTATATATATATATATATATATAACGGGTACGGAGATGGGTCGGGGTAGGGATTGAAAATCCCAAAACCATCACAAAATTAAATCGAGGATCGAAAAAATTACCAAGCTCATTCCACAACATAAATGGTAGGCACTAAACCTGCCCCTAACGAGATGGACCCCGGATTAATGGGTAATTTTGATATCTCTGTGAGGGGGAAACTATTTTATTAATCTTTAGAAGAAGTGTTGTGATTTCCGGTCATTTGTAAGTTGTAACAAATAAACAAATGGGCAAACAATTCTGGTACTTGTCTTAAAAAAAAATAAAAAAATAAAAAACCAACATAAAGATAAACCAAAATAGAGATAAAGTAGATATTAAAATTAAAACAAGAAGATAAAAGATAAAATCATAAAATAGATATAGAGACCAAATTACCAAAATAAAAAAGAAGAATTTTTTTTTTTTTTTTTTCCAGATTTGTGAATAAATATTACACAAGTCTAAAAAAATATAGAGTTTATTTAGGTCTCAATTTATCATTTTTTATTTTTAAGTATTATACTATCCCATAAATTCAAGTTTTTTTTTTTTTGGAGAAAGGGGGACTCGAACCAACAATCTCGTGGTTCATGTGTGAGAGGTTTACCATCTAACTAACCTCATCTTGTCATTTATTTAGGTCTCAATTAAAACTTGTTTAGGTCACAATCCAAACTTATTTAAGTAAGGGGTTGTTTGTTTTTTACACTCAACACTTGAGAGTCTAAACTAAAACTATTAAGTTGTTTTATTTGATTTTTTAAGTGGTTAGAACACTTGAAAATATGAAGGAAAAAAAAAAAAAACAACAACAACAACTGAAAATAATAAATAATAAATCATAAATCATGACTTTTCACTCAATTCCAAATCAATGGATTACATTTAATATATTTTCTTTCAAGATTTTCCTCTTAAATATTCCACCACCAATGTTGAACCTTCAATTTTATATATTTATTGTTTTATTTATTTCATAAATATCAAAATCATTATTTATCATATCTTATCAATGTTTACATAAAAATTGTTTAGGATTAAATTATTTGTACTTTGTACCAAATCAAATGAAAATACGTAACAATTAATAGTAATAATAATAGTACAAATGTCAAATTAGTTGTTTCAAACAATTTTATCTTTGAAAAACAAATAAGTTGACTATATATTCACAAAAACAAAAATAAAGCCATGATTTTGGCTTTGGGGGGTCAAGACAAAAACAAAAATTCAAGTTAATGCAAGACAGACATACTAATATTAAAAAACTAAATTATTAAAAAATCAAATGTAATATTGTTTAGTCTCATATGTGATGTTACCATTATGATTTTTCCTACATGAGTCAAAACCCACATTGTTATAATTCTTAACCTTTTTCCAAATTTTAAATCAATCAGTAGTGAAAGCAATCGCTGAAAAAATGTTTAATTAGCCTATTAAAGAGAAATCATGGTTAACATAAAGTTTTATGTGCATGAAATAATTGAAACCAAGAATACCGGAAGATACGTTGATGAGAATTTAGTCCAGACTTATCATAATGGTCAAGATTGGGTTGAAATTGACTAACTTACAAGCTCGAGGAATTTCATTATGTTCATTAACGAGTCCCACACACAAATCAGGATTTAAGTTCTTAGGAAGGGAACTTGATTCTCTCTCCTATATAAGGAATCAAATTCCATTTCCTAATTCTCGTTTCCATGTAACTTGATTTCTTTTTATTTCATTCCCAACTAGTAAATATGTTGTAATATGAATATATGAAATTAATTATAACTAGTGAGGCTAAACTTTTTATTTATGTAATTTTATAATCATGTTTTAGTTAAAAAATAATAGAGACATTGGATATATTGTATTTGTATAGCACCATTACAAAATCAAACATAGAACACTGATTAGATATATGTAAAATTGCTACATGAATATCAAAGTAGTAACATGAACATCAATTTTCAATTTTTTATTTTTAATTATTACAAGTATACAGTATATATAGTGAGATAGTTTTATATCAATAAATTTGACCCGTTACATGTGAGGTACCATAAGCAAAACTGTTGTATTAAATTGAGCATGAAATAGATAGAGAGATAGATAATTAACAAAGTAATTAATCTCTGCATATTAAACTCTTATTACATACTATTTCAAGACTAAATGAACAATCAAAAAAGAAAACAAGAAGGCTTTATTACATGCGATATGAGAAATAGAAATCTCTAACCGACTATCCTGAAATAATAGCCCTTATAAGCTGGTGGTGGTGCAGAGTGATGAAGAGAGTTGTGCGTTGAGTTGATTACTTGTGGCTGGTCTGATCACCCATTCCGAGTGTGTTCTTTACACCATCAACAGCACCCTGTGCCATGTTCGCCACTTTCTCACCTGTCTGCTGGAGGAATCCGGTGCTCTGGTCCGCGCCTTGTTGGGCAGAGTCGTGGGTTGATTGAGCTGCATTTGATGCCTTGTCTCTTGCTGCGTTTGCTGTGTTCTGTGCTGACTCAATCCACTCTTCTGTCTTCGCCTGCTCATGAGCATGATCAACATTTAACACACAATACACAATTTCAAAACATGATCAATCACTAACATAGTAACATGTACTCATTAATTAAACAAATTAATACACATATTTTCCTACCTGGGCATTGCCTTTGGTTTGGCCTGCATTGAAGTTTTGTTGCATGCTCGACATATTTTTCTCTGAAAATATTTACTTTAAAGCAGATTGAACTAGTTTCTTCTTGTAGTACTTGAGATGTCTGTTGCTAGTGTTTGATATTGTGATGGGTTTGGGGAGGGTGATATGTATATATATATAGTGATTTAGGATCCACATGAAAAATGGTTACATTTGCTATGCTTATGTATCGGCCGTCGGTTTCATGGAGAGTGGAGAGCGAGTAATTGTGCTATTGACATGGACTTTTCCAGATTTTTTTTGGTGAGTTGATGTGGTCCTCTTCTGGCTAGAGAGACATATGGATATCCATTAGTTTTTTTTAAAAATAATTAATTAATTAATTACGCACGTAATTGCAATAAAATTATGATATATCTCTTTCTACTATCTATGTATACCTATATCGATTTCGACATCTCCTTAATAATAAATATATATATATATATAATTTTATAAACTTTTCATAATTACCACTATTGGTTCTATTAAAATAATTTTCTCTACGTGTGTAAACGAACAAGTAAACGAAATATCATTCATCTACTAATCTCCAATTTGATTATGTAATCGAAACTATTTCTATTTCTCCACGGTAGAAAATTTAATTATAAAGCTAAGACATGCCAAAAAAGTCACACAATTTTATTTTATTTTTGTGAATGATTTAGAGAAATTGCATATACTTGATAGTTCAAAATAACTCAACATGATATTAATTATTGAGTTTTGATGCAATAAATTTAGATTTTATATGAAAAAAAAATTATAAAAAAATAAAATAAAATTGGATTTGGGATTTTAGGATTCATTAGTTAGGTTATAAATAAGTCACTCTTTGGAGAAATTTTTGTGGGCTTGACAATACTTTTTTAAATTAAGTTAATATCGCACTTTAAATGGTTTTGGGACAAAAAAAATATCCATCTTCCCTTTTACACCAAACTGTTAGTTTTGGCTTGTATTCTCAAATGAACTAATGTGAACCAAACAAAGACTCAACTGATGTGGAGCTTCCTGGAGACGTGGGATACGTTTGGAAGATGGAATGGTGTAGTTTGAGGGAGGTTGAAGATCATGAAGAACTGAATGAGAATTTGTTTCAACGTATGGATCGCGGTTTTCTGAGCGATATAATTTAAGGTGACTTGTAACGGTTTAGGAAACGGGTGTACAACCGTGACCCGAATCGTAGTCAATCATAAGCATACGTGAAACGGGAAATCTTCAGCGGAAAAGGAAGTAGTTTGTTTCTGGAAGTTCTTGTGCTTGAAGGAAAAGGATTTACTCCCTACAATAAGGCTTGTCATAAAAGGAAATAGTATTTATGTGGAACAAGTAAGTCTTGTACGTTTAGGAGTAGGATTTCCTTTTATCTTAAACTCCCTATAACTAGTATAAATAGTCCTAATATTTATGTTATTAGATTTAAGGCTGTGGAGCAAAAAGAACACCATGTAACATCAGAGAGAGTGTGAGTGAGATCCGGGGAGACCCAAGGGAATATCGGAGGAGGGATCCAAGGGAATATCGGTGGATCTAGTTAGAGATCCGTGGGTGATATTTAGGGGAGACCTAGGGGATATTGTGGGGTTCTTGGTGAGGATCTTGTGAGTGGAGTTTGGGTTAGGTGTGAGAGAGAATCCTGGAGTATATGGTTGTAACAATTTATCATATAGTGGAACTTTCTCTGTCGTCCTGACGGCCCGTGGTTTTTTACCCGTTTTGGGTTTTCCACGTATATCTTATGTTGTGATTGTTTTATTCTCTCTCATATATTTTTCTGCTTATTGACGTTATTATTTGCTATGAGTTATGGGCATATATTAGGTACAGCGATTCCGCGTTCATCGGGTTATTAGAGGATTATCCCCAACAATTGGTATCAGAGCCATATGGTTTGGTGATGGCGGTGACAAGTCTTTACGGGAGATCGTATGGAGGACTTGGTGGCATTGAGATAATGATGATCATGGTTGCCTAGTATGGTTTAGCAAAGGAGACGCGTCTTGAAGGCGGTATTTAAACTCGTTAGGGTTTGATGAAAGGAAGAATTTGATGGAGGAGAAGTTTGGCTTGTGGTGATAGGTACAAGTCATGGAGATTCAATCTGGGTTACACAAGGAGCTGATTGACTATTAAAAAAAAAAAAAAACTCTCTGTGGTATGGTGTTGGGCTTATCCGGCAAAGCACTCCCAGTTTCTAGTAGTAGTCTTTCACCAGGTATGTGATGCAAGGACAGAAGGTCTTTCACAGGGTTAGGTGATGTAAGGACATGTTTATCCTTTTGGCAATTTTCCCCACTGGCCATGGAAGAGGATATGTTGCTGCTAGTGGTCCATAATTGTGCACAAGGCATTGGTCAGAAAGTGATGCAAGGTGTATGGTGGACAAAGATGTCGATGGCTGACGAACTCCCTGGAAATCTGACTTGAGGAGTTGCACCACAATTTCAGCAGGTTATTTCGACATGGTGCCGGAACAACGAACAAAAAAAAAAAAAATGTGTTGAAGAAAAATCTTAGGATGATTCATTCCTAAGTGGTTATACCTTGTGGTGGGGTATGATGATTCTCGGTGATGAGAATTGTGGCTATGGACAAAAGTTTTGAGAATTCTAGCCAAAGGGGAGAATTGTTAGTTTTGGCTTGTATTCTCAAATGAACTAATGTGAACCAAACAAAGACTCAACTGATGTGGAGCTTTCTGGAGACGTGGGATACGTTTGGAAGATGGAATGGTGTAGTTTGAGGGAGGTTGAAGATCATGAAGAACTGAATGAGAATTTGTTTCAACGTATGGATCGCGGTTTTCTGAGCGATATAATTTAAGGTGACTTGTAACGGTTTAGGAAACGGGTGTACAACCGTGACCCGAATCGTAGTCAATCATAAGCATACGTGAAACGGGAAATCTTCAGCGGAAAAGGAAGTAGTTTGTTTCTGGAAGTTCTTGTGCTTGAAGGAAAAGGATTTACTCCCTACAATAAGGCTTGTCATAAAAGGAAATAGTATTTATGTGGAACAAGTAAGTCTTGTACGTTTAGGAGTAGGATTTCCTTTTATCTTAAACTCCCTATAACTAGTATAAATAGTCATAATATTTATGTTATTAGATTTAAGGCTGTGGAGCAAAAAGAACACCATGTAACATCAGAGAGAGTGTGAGTGAGATCCGGGGAGACCCAAGGGAATATCCGAGGAGGGATCCAAGGGAATATCGATGGATCTAGTTAGAGATCCGTGGGTGATATTTAGGGGAGACCTAGGGGATATTGTGGGGTTCTTGGTGAAGATCTTGTGAGTGGAGTTTGGGTTAGGTGTGAGAGAGAATCCTGGAGTATATGGTTGTAACAATTTATCATATAGTGGAACTTTCTCTGTCGTCCTGACGGCCCGTGGTTTTTTACCCGTTTTGGGTTTTCCACGTATATCTTATGTTGTGATTGTTTTATTCTCTCTCATCTATTTTTCTGCTTATTGACGTTATTATTTGCTATGAGTTATGGGCATATATTAGGCACAGCGATTCCGCGTTCATCGGGTTATTAGAGGATTATCCCCAACACAAACAACATAAAAGAACGCAGTAAAGCAATTTAGAGAGGGAATCAGCAAAGAAATCAAAACCCCCCCCCCCCCCCCCCCCCCCAAAAAAAAATAAAAAAAAAATCGAGAAGGGATTTCAAGAGGCGATTTCGACAAGATCAAAGAGGTAGGGATGTCAATAGTATGTGTCGGGGATGGGTTTTCCCATTACCATCCCCAATTCCAATTTGTATGAGAAATATCATCTCCGGTGAATACCCGTCTTACAATAAACGGTACGAGTACGGGAATTCCTCATTAGGGGATCGGTTCATTGCCCCATACCATCCTTATCCCATTAATACCATTTTTTTAATGAATTTTTTAATAGAGATCATATCAAATTTATTGAATAATATAAAAATTATAATCCAAAACCGATAACAATTAACAAACTCTAAATCAATTATACCATAACACAACTCATTAACAAACTCTAAAATAGAGGAAAATTACACTGAAAGTTGTAGTTATATATATATATATATTTTCTAATATTAAATGACATTCTTCAACATAAATATATATATATATATATTTATATATATATAACGGGTACGGGGATGGGTCGGGGAGGGGATTGAAAATCCCAAAACCATCACAAAATTAAATCGGGGATCGAAAAATTTACTAAACTCATAACACAACATAAATGGTAGGCACTAAACCCGCTCCTAATGGGACAGATCCCCAGATTAATAGGTAATTTTAACATCCCTACGAAAAGGAAACTATTTCATTAATCTTTGGAAGAAGTGTTGTGATTTCAGGGCATTTGTAAGTTGTAACTTGTAACAAAGCAACAAATTAAATGGGCAAACAATTCCGGTACTTGTCTTTAAAAAAAAAAAAAAAACCAACAGAAAGATAAACCAAAATAGAGATAAAGCAGATATTAAAATTAAAACAAGAAGATAAAAGATAAAATCATAAAATAGATATAGAGACCAAATTACCAAAATAAAAAAGAAGAATTTTTTTTTTTTTCCAGATTTGTGAATAAATATTACACAAGTCTAAAAAAATATAGAGTTTATTTAGGTCTCAATTTATTATTTTTTATTTTTAAGTATTATACTATCACATAAATTCGGGGTTTTTTTTTTGGAGAAAGGGGGACTCGAACCAACAATCTCGTGGTTCATGTGTGAGAGGTTTACCATCTAACTAACCTCATCTCGTCATTTATTTAGGTCTCAATTAAAACTTGTTTAGGTCACAATCCACACTTATTTAAGTAAGGGGTTGTTTGTTTTTTACACTCAACACTTGATGAGTCAGAATTGAAACTATTAAATTGTTTTATTTGATTTTTTGAGTAGTTAGATGTTGTGGTCTAAAAATGGACCACTGGCCCATTAAGCAAGCCCACGATCAGACATCTCAATAAACAAATCCAAAACAGGCCCAATCCTTGAAATAAGCCCTAAAACCCAAGCCTGGCCCACTAGACATAAGTCAAAACACGTGGTCAAAGATGGTTTGAATTATAATTAAGTCAGACGTTGCACAAGTCCCAAAACGTCTGGTAAAGACCTTTATTGTCGGATTCAATTGAATTGAAATGGGCAAATAACGCTCTCGCTTGAATGATCGAGACGTTGAAGACCCCTGGTCTTCACTATAAATAGGAGGCCTCTTCTCAAAGAAGTGGGTCCAAAACTTGACTTGCTCACTCGAAAGCTCTCTCTCTCTCTCTCTCTCTCTCTCTCTCTCTCTCTAATCTGTTCTGAAATACTGAACGTTTATTGCGGTGCCCCCTCTGCATTAATTGAATTCACCTCCCAACTCAGGTCAATCCAATCATATTTGAAGGGCGATCAACAAAATCCATGATCAATCCATATTGAACAAAGGCTCACCGGAATTTCGATAATCAAATACATCGATATCCGACATCGACTCAATCCTTGTTCAACCCATATTGATCCAATATTTCCAGAGTATTCATCGATATCCTCGATATCCACTCGATCAAACTTGATTGATCCATAGCTCGATTCAGCATATCGAACAAATACGGTTTGTTACCTTCTATTTTCTTTATTTTCTATATCGAACGAAATACTGACTTGAGCGTTGAAGAGTCTCCCCAAGAGAACACCCCATCCTGTGGTTCGCCATCGCTCTATTTTTTATTATTTACAAGTTGTCAGTTCCCACCTTGATGATCAAAATCAATTGTAGATCTGATCGATTACATTAGACCACTTAAAAGTATGAAAAGAAAAAACAACACCACTGAAAATAATAAATAATAAATCATGACTTTTCACTCAATTCCAAATCAATGGATTACATTTAATATATTTTCTTTCAAGATTTTCCTCTTAAATATTCAACCACCATTGTTGAACCTTCAATTTTATATATTTATTGTTTTATTTATTTTGTAAATATCAAAATCATTATTTATCTTATCTTATCAATATTTACATTAAAATTGTTTAGGATTTGCTAAATTATTTGTACTTTGTACCATATCAAATGAAAATACGTAACAATTAATAGTAATAATAATAGTATAAATGTCAAATTAGTTGTTTTCAAATGACCCCTAACTAGATTATAGTAGCGTTTGTTTTTTTGTCTGAAGTCTGAAAAATCTGAATGTAATCTAAAGTCTAAAAAGTTCTGAAAGAATAAAACTTAACATCTTGTTTGTTTTTCATTTATGATGTTTGAATAGAAACATCTGAAAATTCGTGATAAGACATATATACCCTTTTAACTAATTATCTAATATACCTCTCTAACTAATTTTTTTTTTATATTTATATTTAGTATAAATATTTATAATATTTTTTAGTTTAATTTTATTTAGTAAATTAAAGAAATAATATTTAAAAATATAAATTAAATTAAATAATATATAATATAATAATATTATTATTATTTTAAGATAATAATATACAATAATATTTAGAGAATAAAAAATTATAACAAATTTTTGTAACTAGAGACGAAGGAAGAAAGGAATCCATAATCCTTTCGTCTCCGGTAGGAGGCAGTGGCCAAGGAAGCCAGCAATAGCCTCCTGCAATATAAAATAATATTTTATTTTAATAAAATGTGGGTGTAACTTTTACAATTGTTTGAGGGCAAATTTGGAAGTAAGGAATAAGAAAACATCTTACTAAGATATAAGTCAAGTTTTTGAGCTTTTTTATTTCACTTTTTTTTTATTTTAATTTTTTTAATTTTTTAATTAATTAATTAATTTATTTTTATTTTTATTTTTATTTACTTTTTGAGTTTTCAGACCTTAAGAAAAACAAACTAAACATATGAATGGTTCTTTTCATACCCATTCAGACGTAAGTCTTAAAAACAAATATACACAAAACTTTGTTTACATACAAGTGTTAAAGTGATTATGAGAACATTAATTACACTTATTAGATATATGTAAAATTTCTACATGAATATCAAAGTACGTAGTAATATGAACATCAATTTTCAATTTTTTATTTGTAATTATTACATGTATACGGTATATATAGTGAGAGTTTTTGATATCAATAAATTTGACGTGGTAATGGTGAGAAATGTCACCTTTTTGACCGGTTTTTGTAAGAAAGTCACCACTTTAATAACTTAAGTTTAAAAGGCACCTATTATGGTGAACGGACAAAAATGCCCTTACTTTACACATTCTCTTTCTTACTTTGAAGTTTTCTGAGATTTTATTATTTCATCTTCCTCTATAACAGATCTCCAATGAAGGTTAAACATCATAACATTATCAATGCATCTTCATTGGATAATTAGTTTTGTGGCGCTGCGCAGACGCATTCGGGGGTCGAGCTCTTTAAAACCTTAAGCTGGGTTCTTTTTCATTTGTTCTCCGAGTCTTTTGTAAAATGTTACCCGAGCCTTTTGAAGGAAAACTGGGATTAGAATCTGAGCCTTTTCGTGCGTTTTCAAGCCTTTTCATACACTTCCCGTGACTTTTAATACACTTCCCGTGACTTTTCATACAATTTCCGTGACTTTTCATACACTTCCCGAGACTTTTAATACACTTCCCGTGACTTTTCATACAATTTCCGTGACTTTTCATACACTTCCCGTGACTTTTAATACACTTCCCGTGACTTTTAATACACTTCCCGTGACTTTTAATACACTTCCCGTGACTTTTCATACAATTCCCGTGACTTTTCATACACTTCCCGTGACTTTTAATACACTTCCCGTGACTTTTCATACACTTCCCGTGACTTTTAATACCCTTTCCGTGACTGGTCGAGCCTTTTTGTTCGACCCTTTTCATGAACGTATATGTATTTTTTCTGTGAATTATTGTTGAAAAGGCTCGAAAAGTGTATGAAAAGACTCGGCAACCCAGATCTTCATCGTCTTGCAGATTTTGTTCGACTTCAGGACTGTAGTGTCACCGCCGGTGAGTTCGCCGTGAGATTTTCAACCGGATTCTTGCACCTGATGCTTTCTCTCTCCACTGTTCTCTCTCACACAACTTTTTTCTCTCTACGTTTCAAAAGACACAAACTGACAAATATAAGGGTATTTTTGTCTGATCACCTAAATAGGTGCCTTTTAAACTTGAATTTGTAAAATGGTGATATTCTTACAAAGTCAGGCCCAAATAGTGACAAAAAAATTTTGAACCCTAAATTTGACTCGTTACATGTGAGGTACCATAAGCAAAACTGTTGTATTAAATTGAGCATGAAATAGATAGAGAGATAGATAATTAACAAAGTAATTAATCTCTGCATATTAAACTCTTATTACATACTATTTCAAGACTAAATGAACAATCAAAAAAGAAAACAAGAAGGCTTTATTACATGCGATATGAGAAATAGAAATCTCTAACCGACTATCCTGAAATAATAGCCCTTATAAGCTGGTGGTGGTGCAGAGTGATGAAGAGAGTTGTGCGTTGAGTTGATTACTTGTGGCTGGTCTGATCACCCATTCCGAGTGTGTTCTTTACACCATCAACAGCGCCCTGTGCCATGTTCGCCACTTTCTCACCCGTCTGCTGGAGGAATCCAGCGCTCTGGTCCGCACCTTGTTGGGCAGAGCCGTGGGTTGATTGAGCTGCATTTGATGCCTTGTCTCTTGCTGCGTTTGCTGTGTTCTGTGCTGACTCAATCCACTCTTCTGTCTTCGCCTGCTCATGAGCATGATCAACATTTAACACACAATACACAATTTCAAAACTTGATCAATCACTAACATAGTAACATGTACTCATTAATTAAACAAATTAATAAACATATTTTCCTACCTGGGCATTGCCTTTGGTTTGGCCTGCATTGAAGTTTTGTTGCATGTTCGACATATTTTTCTCTGAAAATATTTACTTGAAAGAAAATAGAACTTGTTTCTTCTTGTAGTACTTGAGATTTCTGTTGCTAGTGTTTGATATTGTGATGGGTTTGGGGAGGGTGATATATATCGTGATTTAGGATCCACATGAAAAATGGTTACATTTGCTATGCTTATGTATCGGCCGTCGGTTTCATGGAGAGTGGAGAGCGAGTAATTGTGCTATTGACATGGACTTTTCCAGATTTTTTTTGGTGAGTTGATATGGTCCTCTTCTGGCTAGAGAGAAATAAGCATCTCCATTAGTCTTTAAAAAAAATAATTAATTAATTAATTACCCACGTAATTGCAATAAAATTATGATATATCTCTTTCTACTATCTATGGATACCTATATCGATTTCGACATCTCCTTAATAATAAACATATATATATATATAATTTTATAAAATAATTTTCTCTACCTGTGTAAACAAACAAATAAACAAAATATCATTCATCTACTAATCTCCAATTTGATTATGTAGTGGAAACTATTTCTATTTTTCCACAGTAGAAAATTTGATTATAAAGCTAAGACATGCCAAAAAAGTCGCACAATTTTATTGTATATTCATTAGCTGGCCGTGGAGATCATAAAGTTGAGTTTGTACGTGATTTATATATACAAGTTGATCATTAACATTGAATTTGATTATTCTAAATCAACAATATTCATGTGATTGCACACATGATATTTGCCAAATTAGCGAGATTCACATGACACAAACATGGATGCATGCATGATTATTAAAGTCAATATGTAAAGCAAACTCCTCAGACCAGGAAACAAAAGCATGGTTCAGATTTAATTAAACTTCGATCTGTTTTGAGTCAAGTTGAGAAATTAATTTATGAATATCATTCGTTAAATCTTTACATATGAGATTTGTATTAATATGAGATCTGTTTTGAGCAGCCCCTTCATTGTTTTATTTTCCTTTTTAAAAATTCTTATGTCATTTTTGTATGTTTTTAATAATTAAATATGTTAGTTTATTTTAGTTAAGTTTTTCTTATTTAATAAACTGAAGATTTTAATTTAGTTTTGACGGTTATTAATTGAAGAATTAGGTGTCAATTTTTTTTCAAAATTAATTTCAACGAATTGTTTATTTTGTAATTATATAATGTCCTTAATTAAGGGTAAAATGGTTAATTTATCGTCATAAAAAGAGGACAAAAATTATTTATTGTTGTAAATTAATAAATAATAAATAAAAGAATGAGAGATGAAAGTGAGAGAGAGACGAGAGAGATCAGATAGAAGAAATAAGAGGAGTGTAAGGATTCCCATTATTGATTGGCTTATTTCGTGGACAAACCACAAGTTGGGGTTTGAATTGTAAGGGTAGATTAGGTGATTGAAGACCAACATCGAAGGCCCTTTTCAAGACCTCAAAGTGACAAGCACTCCAAAGGTATACTTCTTGTGCTTAGATTTCATTGAAGAGATTTAGAAGCACACATACACTTAGCATACTTGCATATGTGTGCATTCTCTTCACATGTCACATTACACACTAGCACTTTGTTTGATTATATCTTGTTGTGTGTTTGTTTGTGTCGTGTAATTCGTTTCCCGAATATGTTCGGAAACGTCCGCGCATGCACGATATTGTGCTTGGTTTTGCGTGAAGATCGCCTTTGGAGAATGTCCTTGGTTTCTCCTTTGGTTTCACCATCATTGGTGAAACGGCGGTTTGATCGGCGGCCACGACCGCTGAATGAAACCGCCGTTTGATTCCAGAAAGCTCTGGATTGGATCTGCGGTTAAGATTGGCGGTCAGACAGCCGAATCGAAACCGCCGAATTGACCTGATGCATTTATTATTCTCGGGTTTGATTCTGCGGTTTAATCGGCGGCCTGGCCGCCGAATTGAAACCGCCGAATTAGATATTTTAAGGTCGGTTTCTTTTTGGGTTTTGATCGGCGGTTTCGATTGATCGCCGAATCTGGTCGCCGAATGATCCCCTGCTTCTCGGGTTCAATCCGCCGATCGGTGATTTCAAGGGCAAAATTGTCTTTTCACTTGCCCTGTTCTTGATGCCTATAAATATCATACTTTCTCATATCTCTAACTTAGTTCTCTGACTCTAAAAGAACCCTAAAGTTAAAAGAGAGATATTTGAGAGAAAATCAAATCAAGAACTCATTTTTACACACTCAAAACCTTTCTCATATGCATCTAAATATCATCTAGCATTTTCTAGCATAGTTAGGATGCTTGCTTGCATGGGTTTTGGTCAACATACATCCTTTGGTATGTTCTTCACTAATCTCATCTAAGTTTAGTGTTTTATTTATCAAAGAAATCTCTTATATTATTTGTATGCTCTTAGAATATATTCTAGATACAAAATAGAGATTGTTGTGTTGACATGGTTGTGTGTTATATTTTGATAGCAACATCTAGGTTACTTTATCTATGATTTGCTAAGCTTTATGACATGTCATTTAGCTATTGACATCTATGATTGCATTTATTGTTATCTAATCATCCTAGATAAGCATCTAAGGTTACCTAGCTTTATTTGCTCATTGAATATCATTATATATTCACATAGGTTGTAATCTCTTCATTGAGAAGTAAGTCTTGCGTGTAGCTTCCGGGATTAGGTTGCTTAGATCGCAAGCAATTGAAGTCTTGTTGTGATAGACCGGGATTAGGTCGGACACCGGGATTAGGTGGTCACACAAGCAATTGGACTAGGTTCACTCATACCGGGATTAGGTAGGTGTGTGATTATATACCGGGAGTAGGTTGTAATCGTTTAACACATTTAGTGGATTCGAGGTTCGAGTGTGGCACACTATACAGCCCGTGGTTTTTCCCGTGAGGGTTTCCACGTAAATATCAAGTGTCGTTTATAATTCCGTACCATATTACACTTGTTATTGTATTGACTAGTTTGGGGCTTTTTCGTAATATTGACTTAACGCGAAAATTGGGTAATATCGTTAAAATCTATTCACCCCCCTCTAGATTGAATTAATATATTATAACACACCTCGAGTTATATTTGTTTAAATTGGTATCAGAGCGGGTTCCTAGACATACATAGGTGATCCTAGCTCATTTTTGGTGTGTTTTGCATTGTGTGTGATTTTTGATTTATTCATACATTTTGCATTCATCTCATTTGCATTCATCCAAACACTATGAGTGATATTGGGATGAGCAAAGAGGGAGCGTCGAGCGTGAGGCCACCGTTGCTCACCGGCGATAATTACTCCTCATGGAAGGGGAAAATGGAGGCGTACTTATGCCAAATCCATGATAGGGCATGGATGGCGGTTGAAGATGGATACGCACCTCCTATGATGACTCCCACGGATGGAGGAGAAGAAGTACTCAAGCCCAAGACACAATGGACTAATGGAGAGTTTGAGACTTCAAAGTGGAATAGGAAGGCAATGCATGCCATCCTATGTGCCATGGATGAGAACCAGTACAATTTGGTTCAAATTACTAGGATCGCTAAAGAGGCGTGGGAAATCCTAGAGACGGCTCATGAAGGAACCGAAGTGGTCAAAGATTCAAAACTACAAGTCCTCCAAACTAGTTTTGAGACCATTAGGATGGAAGAGCATGAGCACTTCAATGACTTCCAAGTGAAGTTGATGGACATTGTGAATCAAAGTCATCAACTAGGAGACCCATATTCGGATAGGAGAATCAAGCAGAAGATTATGAGATCTCTCCCCGAAAGGTTCGAATCAAAAGTGACGGCTTTAGAAGAGAATGATGGGTACAAGGATATGAAGCCGAGTGAAGTCATTAGAAGACTTCTAGCTTATGAGTCAAGAAAGGCTATCACCTCACCTCCTACGAAAAAGAAGAATATTGCTTTGAAGATGTCGAAGCATAACAAGAAGGAGGATGACTCGGACGATGAACTTAACGCATTTGTGAAAAAGTTCAAGAAGTTTGCCAAGTTCGAGAAGAGTGGTGTTGGATCTAATGGCCAAGACTTGAGGAAAAAGGGTTCCTTCAACAAGTTTGAGCTTAGGCTAGAGAAGGCCGATAGGAGAGTGGTCCAATGCTATGAGTGTGGTGGTATAGGACACTTCGCCCCTGATTGTGCAAATCGCATGGACAAGAAGAAGGGAAAAGTGATGGCCGCCTCGTGGAGTGATAGTTGTGATGACTCCCATGAGGGAGATGAGTTGTCAAGTGATGAGGAGCTTGTCATTAACTACACGGCTTTTGGAGTCACATATGTAGAAAATGAAGTTGATGGCAAGGATGACTTGACTAGTGATCCCATAGAAGGATTAGATGAAGAAGTAGCTATAGAAGAGATTGATGTAGCTACTCATTGGGATATGACTCATATGTCATCAAGAGACAAATTTGATGATCTTGATGAAGGAGATGACTTCATTGGTGAGATGGAGGATTTGGGAAATGACTCCGTTAGTAATATGGAGAATATAGGGAATGACTCAATTGTTGAGAACTTGTCACCCCACTCCACAAATGGAAATGTGGAGAATATGGATCGTGAAGACTACTTGAAAAGGTTTGAAAGCTATAGGATAAAGAATGAAGAGGAGATTCAAAAGTTAAAGGAAGAAAATCTTGAGCTTTCAACACAAGTGGACCACTTGAGTAGAGAAGTGGTGAGATCCATGGTGGATGAAGACAAGCTAAGAGATGAGCTAGTTTTGTCTAAGAGGAATGAAGAAGGGTTGAAAAGGGAGCTTGATGATGCTAGAAAGTTAATGGCAAAGATGGCCTCTAGCACGGAAAAACTCAACCATATGTTGAGTATTGGAAAAGGCCCCTATGACAAGAGAGGTCTTGGCTTTGAAGATAAAAAGGAGATTCCCACTCCTAACAAGACTATGAGTGTCAAGAGCCTTGGCAACAAAGAAACTTCATTCGTGCACACTCCTAGGAAGAAGATTGATCTAGGACAATGTTCTCAAAGTGCACAAGTGAAGATAGCCTCAAGAAGTCAACCTACAAGATTTCCTAACACTAACTTCCCTCAAGCTCAAATTCATCAAGGGAAGAATCCAATCATGCAAGCTCATGTGGGGAAGCAACCTAGTCTTGGTCATCAAAAAAGAAGGAGAGATCCTATCGAACAACCAAGACAACCATAAAGACATGGAAAAGCTCCTATGGATGCACAAGGAGAAGGTATGATTTCTAACTTCAACCCTACATGTCATTATTGTGGTATTGATGGTCATATTAGACCAAATTGCTTTCATTACATTAAATTGTGTAGAGCCAAAAGCATGATTGAGAAAAAGAAGGCTTGAGCTAGATTGCATGTTCATGGGGAGGATGAGAACCACTTACATGATCCTATGACTCCTAGAACTCTAGATCCTTTGACCACTAGGATAGAAAATTTGTCACCTAAGTGGACTAAAAATAATGAACCCGCTTGCTACGAGACTAACAAGTCTCATAAAGGTTCAACCAAGTCCAATGGGCTTGGAAGGTCCATGGGACCTCATGACCTTCATTGATAAAGGGTGGTTTTTGACCCCATATGGGGAACTCAAGCAAATAGAGCTTTTGCATACTTGATGCATGCAAAAAATTTGAAAGATCTTATGCTTCTTTGTTGATTGCTTGAGTAAGCTTGGTTACACATATGTATATATGTTTTTATCTCAATAAGTGTGATCCTTGCTTTGTTTTCAATCCATGTCATATTTATGTTCAAACATGCATTTTTGGACTAGGAAATCAACATAGGAAGTATGATTTGAATGACCTATAGTTATTTCCATGACATGATGATTCTTTATAACATGCTAAATGCCATATAAAAAGCATGAAATTCAAATGACATGCTCAAATGAAAAAGCATGAATTGATGATTGCATAATTCTTAAATGCAAAACTTGTGTGAAAAAGCTTATGAGACTCAAATTGATTAAAGGATCTTGTATCCGGTCAAAGGATTTTACAATCCAATTGTCTCTCTTTCTTTATTTGTTGAACATGGTTACTATCATACGGGGTTTCATACCCGGAAAAATCAAATAGGGTGCAAAGTCGCTCATACCATGTTTCGCTTATAAAGTTGGATATAGTGTTTATTAAATTGAAAAACAATAAAGTCTCTATATCTTTGCTTCTCACATGACATTGGTGAAATTGGTTTGAATTCTTATTAGAAACCTTTGTCATTTGCTTTGCCAAATACCATTGTATTTTGGACTTGAATGCTACATGTCTTGTATGCAAAGCATTTTTTGATTCACACATTTTAATCAAAATAAATCTCCTTGTTTCTCTTCAATTAATTGATTAACATAAAGTGGCTTATTTGACTATGCAAATATCTTGTATGCGACTACATCTCTTTGCCTTAAGTAACCTTGTTGGGGACTACTCCTTTGCCTAAATCATGACAAAAAGGGGGAGTAGAATGTGGTGAGGGGAGATGCTAAATTGTTGTTGCAATTGTGCATATTGGAGAGAGTACTTATTGAGGGGGAGTAACCCATTGAGGGGGAGCATTGCATACTCATACATTGCATGATGTTGTGTTTAAAAAGTTTAATATGCAAATGCTTGTTTTACTTTCACTTGATCCACTCACATACACTTGCTTTGGAAGTGTAATCTAATTGTTTTGAAGGTTTGGTAATTCTACAAGAGATTGAAGTCTTGAAGTTTTGAAGTTTTATTTTCTTATCTCCTTGCACTTTGTAATGTAGAATTTCCCGTAGCTTCAATTATATTGTGAGGATCAATGTGAGAGGTGGTTTTGTCACGAAATAGCCAAATGGGGAGATTGTAAGGATTCCCATTATTGATTGGCTTATTTCGTGGACAAACCACAAGTTGGGGTTTGAATTGTAAGGGTAGATTAGGTGATTGAAGACCAACATCGAAGGCCCTTTTCAAGACCTCAAAGTGACAAGCACTCCAAAGGTATACTTCTTGTGCTTAGTTTTCATTGAAGAGATTTAGAAGCACACACACACTTAGCATACTTGCATATGTGTGCATTCTCTTCACATGTCACATTACACACTAGCACTTTGTTTGATTATATCTTGTTGTGTGTTTGTTTGTGTCGTGTAATTCGTTTCCCGAATATGTTCGGAAACATCCGCGCTTGCACGATATTGTGCTTGGTTTTGCGTGAAGATCGCCTTCGGAGAATGCCCTTGGTTTCTCCTTTGGTTTCACCATCATTGGTGAAACGGCGGTTTGATCGGCGGCCACGACCGCCGAATGAAACTGCCATTTGATTCCAGAAAGCTCTGGATTGGATCTGCGGTTAAGATCGGCGGTCAGACCGTCGAATCGAAACCGCCGAATTGACCTGATGCATTTATTATTCTCGGGTTTGATTCTGCGGTTTAATCGACGGCCTGACTGCTGAATTGAAACCGCCGAATTAGATATTTTAAGGTCGGTTTCTTTTTGGGTTTTGATCGGCGGTTTCGATTGACCGTCGAATCTGGTCGCCGAATGATCCCCTGCTTCTCGGGTTCAATTCGGCGGTTACATTCTGCGGCCACGACCGCAGAATGAAACCGCCGATCGGTGATTTCAAGGGCAAAATTGTCTTTTCACTTGCCCTGTTCTTGATGCCTATAAATATCATACTTTCTCATATCTCTAACTTAGTTCTCTGACTCTAAAAAAACCCTAAAGTTAAAAGAGAGATATTTGAGAGAAAATCAAATCAAGAACTCATTTTTACACACTCAAAACCTTTCTCATATGCATCTAAATATCATCTAGCATTTTCTAGCATAGTTAGGATGCTTGCTTGCATGGGTTTTGGTCAACACACATCCTTTGGTATGTTCTTTACTAATCTCATCTAAGTTTAGTGTTTTATTTATCAAAGAAATCTCTTATATTATTTGTATGCTCTTAGAATATATTCTAGATACAAAATAGAGATTGTTGTGTTGACATGGTTGTGTGTTGTATTTTGATAGCAACATCTAGGTTACTTTATCTATGATTTGCTAAGCTTTATGACATGTCATTTAGCTGTTGACATCTATGATTGCATTTATTGTTATCTAATCATCCTAGATAAGCATCTAAGGTTACCTAGCTTTATTTGCTCATTGAATATCATTATATATTCACATAGGTTGTAATCTCTTCATTGAGAAGTAAGTCTTGCGTGTAGCTTCCGGGATTAGGTTGTTTAGATCGCAAGCAATTGAAGTCTTGTTGTGATAGACCGGGATTAGGTCGGACACCGGGATTAGGTGGTCACACAAGCAATTGGACTAGGTTCACTCATACCGGGATTAGGTAGGTGTGTGATTATATACCGGGAGTAGGTTGTAATCGTTTAACACATTTAGTGGATTCGAGGTTCGAGTGTGGCACACTATACAGCCCGTGGTTTTTCCCGTGAGGGTTTCCACGTAAATATCAAGTGTCGTTTATAATTCCGCACCATATTACACTTGTTATTGTATTGACTAGTTTGGGGCTTTTTCGTAATATTGACTTAACGCGAAAATTGGGTAATATCGTTAAAATCTATTCACCCCCCTCTAGATTGAATTAATATATTAGAACACACCTCGAGTTATATTTGTTTCAAGGAGAGAACATATAGTCTTTGTATTGAATTTGTGGAGCACTTTTGCTGATCAATCAACCAACTTACAATGAAGGCCATATATATAGGCAATAAAGAGAGATGGGCAAGTAGGAGATATCAGGTGAGAGAGAGAGAGAGGCGGTGGATGTAGGAGAAGATATTTGGAGAAGATATTATGGGGATATATTAGGAAGATATTATAGGAGATATTGTGGGGAGATATTTTGGTGATATTTGTAGATATTTGGAGAAGATATTATGGGGAGAAATTGGGGAGATATTATAGGAGATATTATGGGGGGATATTTGGGTGATATTTGTGTGTATTACACATGTGGTAAAAGCCACATATATTATAACATCCCCCTTAGATTTATATCACATGTATTAATTTTTTAAGGAAAAAACCCAATGGGATAAAACCTAGGTAAAATATATACAATGATCTCCTGGATTTAATGGGGTTGGACATTAAAAAAAAACCATCTCATTAAAAACCTTGTCAGGAAAACCCAGTGAGACAAAACCTGATCAAAGGGAAAAAGAGTATAGTGCACATATGTCCGCTCAAAACTTTGCTCCTCTTGACTGTCTCGTTAAAAACCTTGTTAGGAAAACCCAGTGGGATAAAACTTGAACGAAGGGAAAAAGAGTACAATGCAAATATGTCAATAGTTAATGTTTTCTTTAAGACATTTAATACATTTATACTTTGTTAGGAAAAACCCAGTGGGATTAAAACCTGAGCAAATATATTCATTGATCTGTCAGATCAAAGTAATATTTATGATGATCTTTTGGATCAAGGTAATATATATACGATGATTTGCAAGATCAAAGTAATATTTACAATGATATTTTTAATCAAGATAACATATTGAACTAATGTAATATTTATGATGATTTTGTGGATCAAATGATTTTTGGGTGTGCTTAGAGAATTGCCTTATTAAAAACCTTATCAGGAAAACCCAATGGGACGAAAACCTGATTGTAAGGAAAAGAGTTCAATGCACATATACCCCAATATAATTAATATAATTAATATACTTCATTTGATATGCTTCCCCTGATGGGACACTCCCCCTGATAAAAGTTCTTTTAAAACAATCTTCTATATTGCTAAACTGGGGTATACAGATGTTTATTTCATAAAATGATATAACATTATAAATGATTGGATGGAGTATAAGTAAAGACTTGTTTTATGGAGTAATATCCATATGGAATCTTTTCAGAATTTTTTTCAACATATTCTGATTGATGGACAAACATTCCATTTGATCTATGATTGACCTTCAGGTCGAGATAATATTTTCTTTCTCATGTCTTTCATTTTTAAACTCATTTACCAAAAATTCAAGAGTTTTCAAGAGCTCTTCAGGAGCTCCAATTAAATTCATATCATCAACATATGTTGTGAATATAGTAAATTCGGATTCTGATTTCTTTGCGAAGACACTTGGGTATATAATATAATTATTATACCCTTATTTTATCAGATATTCACTGACACGATTATACCATATCCATCCAGATTGTTTTTAATCCATATAAGGATTTTTGTATGTTCATCAAATACATATTACGAGATCTCGATTTACATGCTTCTAGCATTTTAAATCATTCCGGGATTATAAATATTTGTATTGAGTGAATCATATAGATAAATTATTACTACGTCTAAAGACGCATTTCAAGCCTTTCAAAGGCAACCAATTTTATCAAAAATTCGGAACGTAATCGTATTCATCACTAGTGAATACCAAGTTTCTGTAAGAAACTTTGTATTACGAGTTGTGCCTCATGTCTCATGATCTCGTTTTTCTCATTACGTTTTCCGTATAAAGATCCATTAGTATCAAACTAGTTTGACATCTCCAGGTGTCTGGAGTACTATTGGTCTAAATACTTTATGTTTGGCATATTAAGTCAATTCTTCTTGAATTGCTTCTTTTCACTTAGGCTAATCATGCTTTTTGTATACAATCATTGATATTATGAATATTATAATTATCGTTTATAATTTCAGTAGCGCTACTGTGTATAAAAATACATCATCAATGATTGTTTATTTATGATTCCACATTTCTCTTATATGATTTATAGAAATTTTCTCAATTTTAATATATTTGAATCTCTGTTGAGATTTCTTCCATTTCAATGGATTTAGTCACTATATGGATTTTATAGAAATTTTCTTAATTTCAATATAGTTGTATCTCTGTTGAGATTTCTTTCCATTTCAATGGATTTAGTCATTTCATAGACTCGTATAGAAATTTTCTCAATTTCAATATGCTTGTATCTCTGTTGAGATTTCTTTCATTTCAATAGATATAGTCATTTCATAGACTTGTATAGAAATTTTCTCGATTTCAATATACTTATATCTCTGTTGAGATTTCTTCCATTACAGTGAATTTAGTCTTTTCATAGACTTGTGTCTCATTAAATATGTCAAACTCTTACAGAGTTGATTTAGAGAAAGTGGATTTATTTATAACTCGAGTTTTGATTACATTAGGATCCTGATAACAATATCTTTCAAAAAGGTTCATAAGCTTATGAATTATAATATGTATCAGATGATTTATTTGTTGTTTTTTACTTATATTGGTCTTTAGGAACAATCACCCGGCCGGGGTTTATGAGATGTCAACTTATAAATCTTGTTACCTTTAATATATCAAGTAACAAATTAATAATTACCTGATGATCAATTATCTTTCGTATTTGAGTGATACAAAAATTGAAATGAGACACATTTATATATAGAGAACCGAACTAGTATCTCTATTTTATATAAGAGTAACTATTCATTTACTCTTTCTGGAGAAACTTTCCATTTGAAAATTAATCAATATAATAATATACAGATTGTGCGTAAAAATATAAACTCTCAGAAGTTTAAATGATCTAATAGAAGATTAATTAAAATCAATATTAATTTCATAATGATATAGAATTCTTATCTTAGATCATGCCAGAGATGAAATAAAAAAATATACTACACAATCAAATATCTTAAAAAACGTGAGCAAGTCAGTGACCAATTATAAGTTGTAATGATAAATAATGATGATAAGTAGTGATCATAGATGAATGTATCAGCATGTAATAGAACGTCCCATATAGAAATAGGTAATTGAATCGAAATAATAAAGTTATCGTAGTTAGCTGGAAACGTTTGATAAGTGATTCCGCTAATCCATTCTGATTATAAGTACATGTAAAACTGGATGTTGAACATCTATCTCAATTGGAGACGTTTGATAACACACAAACATGTGAACATCACGTAGATGCATCAATCAGTACCATAAAATATTGGAAGGATTCTTTTGGTGGATGAATATGTCCACATATATCCATTTAAATGAAAAGGATTCAAAACCAACTTTAGAATGATATGGTTTTATTTGGTGGATGAATATATCCACATACATCCCTTTTCTGATGAACAATATAATCCGGATGATAAAGAATACAACTTTTCTATAATCAACTTCTGGCCTGAATCACATACTGATATTCAACATTCTTATTATTCATGGTCTCAATATGACATTAATAAAGTTATATGTCTTTGATCTGAGCAGATTTCTTTATGTTCTACTTGAATGATATAAAGTATCATTGATACACAATTGAATACCATCTGGTAGTAAGATTATGGCTCTTCTAGAGCCTTTAATCAGATCCATAAGATCTGACAGATTTTATCTGGTATTAATTTTAAATGCCCTTGAACTAAACATATTTCTTTATGTTGTTCTTTGAATAATATTAAGTATCATTGATACATAATTGAGTATTGTTTGATAACAACATCGCGGCTCTTCTACAGCTTTCTATCAGATCCGTTGGACCTAATATATAATTTAGTATTGTTTGATAACAATATCATGACTTTTCTAGAGCTTTCTATCAGATCCGTTGGATTTAATACATTAATAACATTTTCTCTCAGCAAAGTTGAATTCATAAAATATTTCTGACTCTATAGAATTATATGAGTCGTTGCACTCTCGGCAAGACATATATTTTTCCTTCTATAAATTTTATGGACATTATTTGTAATGTCATTTTGTATCTCATGTGAAATGATAATAATCACACCTCCTCTTTTTATTATTATTATTTTTTTAAAGAGAAATTACAAAACTGCCCTTGATTTTGTAAAATTACAGAAAGGCCCTCAATTTTTTTTATTAATTATAAATCAGCTCTAAAACTTTTTGAAAATTACAAGCTGGACCAATAAGTTTTGGTAATTATAAATTCATCCAAAATTTTATCAAAATTACAAAATGGCCCAAAATAATTGCAAAACAGTCCATAAAAAATATCGAATTCTCCAAAAGTGGCCCAGAGCAAAAAGGAGCTCTGTGATCGATCTAGACCAGATCGTGGATCATGACCGATGATCATTAATCGTCACTGTAAAACGCACTAGACTGGTGCGAAAAACCGACGAAGCTCACCGACGATGTGGCGTTGACCAGAGGGGCGATGGGTCTGGGTTGAAAACCCACCAACCCAGAAGAAAACTCAGATCGAGGTTTGATGATACTAGATCAGATGATCTGATTATCCAACACCCATCACATTCACATGTTCATCAAGTTCATCTACTGTTAAGTAGACTACTGATCTCAGAATTCTCCCTTTTTTTCTTTTTTTTTCAACAACTTTGAATTTTGCTCTCCATGAGCATCAAACTTGAATGAAATTGATAAAATATTACATCCAGCTCCATTATACGTTAGGATCTTAAATCTCGTTTATGATACTCACAGCATCCTGTTGAATGTGAATGAAATAGATACAATATTATTTCCAATTTCATTATACGTTTAGGATCTTAAATCCCTTTTACGATACTCACAACATCCTGTTGGATATGTAAATCATTTTTCTCAAATGAATGATATGTAAATATATCACTTTATATATATGAGATAAAATAAAATCATGGATCATAATGATTTTTCAAACTTCTGATTCGACCATAAATTGTAAGTTCATATATAATTATAATCTAGAAAACTTCAGATTCTTAGTGGATTTGAAACCCCGGGTTCCAAATAATGAATTATGTCATTCATGAATATAACATTGAATCCAGAATTCCAAGTTCTCATCGGTTTTCAATACCGTGCCGTATGGCATTCATGAATATAACACTGGATCCAAAATTCCAGTTTTTCATCGATTTTCAAAACCGTACCGACTTAAATATCATAATTCTAGAAACTTTAAGTTCTAGTTCGTCAGTCTAACCAATCTCATATATTGTGAAAAATGAACAGTTCCAGAACGGTATATATGTCATGTAAATAAACAGTTCCAGAATGGTATATATGTCCTGTAAATAAACAGTTCCAAGACGGTATATATGTCCTGTAAATAACGGTTCCAGGACGGTATAAATGTCCTATAAATAAACAGTTCAAGAACGGTATATATGTCCTGTAAATAAACAGTTCCAGAACGATATATATGTCCTGTAAAAACAATTCCAGGAGGCTAAGCTCACTTGCCATTTGCATAAAAATAAATAAATCCAAAACTATGTATAGATGATCCGTTGACGGCATAAGCCATCTTGTATACGGAACTATAAATAGATCAAGAATAGTGAGATTTAAAGAGAATAAATTCAGGACTATATATATATATATATATATATGTTTCGTTGACGGCAAAGCCATCTTATATATGAAATATATATAGATCCAGAATATTGGGATTTAAGGAGAATAAACGAATAAATCCAGAACTATATATATATATGTTTCGTTGATGGCATAAGCCATCTTGTATACAGAAATATATACAGATCCAGAATATTGAGATGTAAAAGAATAAATTCAGGACTATATATATATGTTTCGTTGACGGCAAAACCATCTTATATACAAAATATATATAGATCTAGAATATTGGGATACAATTAAATCACCCATCAGGAATCCTTTTTATTTACATACAATCGTGCTGATAACGTGTTGTAAATTAATAAATAATAAATAAAATAATGAGAGATGAAAATGAGAGAGAGACGAGAGAGATCAGATAGAAGAAATAAGAGGAGAGAACATATAGTCTTTGTATTGAATTTGTGGAGCACTTTTGCTGATCAATCAACCAACTTACAATGAAGGCCATATATATAGGCAATAAAGAGAGATGGGCAAGTGGGAGATATCAGGTGAGAGAGAGAGAGAGGCGGTGGATGTAGGAGAAGATATTTGGAGAAGATATTATGGGGAGATATTGGGGAGATATTATAGGAGATATAATAGGGAGATATTTGTGTGTATTACACATATGGTAAAAGCCACATATATTATAACATTTATATCATGACTATGTCGCATCAGCACTTTGTTGAGTATTATCAGAAGTGTAATACTAGATAATCCTACTCATGCCTAGGGATGTCAATTTGACCCACACCTCACGAGGCACCCGCTCGAACCTTACCTATAAAGCCATCTCCAATTAGTCTCTAAAACTTTCTCCATTTTGGAGACCGAAAATGGAATATTCATAAAATATTCAATCTCTATAAATTTACTATTCTAACCATTCTCCATTTTACAATATCCAAATAATAAAATATTATTATTTTACTTTATAAATTATATTTCAAACTTTCTTTAATAAAATTGTTTTCTCTTAATTATTTTAGATAATAATTTACTCACTTATAATGGATTCACACTTAAAATTTTCTAATATTTTTTATAATTGGTCACATCTAATTATTTTTATATATGTTAACGATGGAAATTCGTCAACCAAATTCTGCGAGATGGATTTTGGTTGAAGGTCCGCCTCAGATTAACTTAGAACACTTTCCTAGAAAGGTTGGAAAGGTGATGATATGTGGGATTTTGTTTTTGCATTCAAAGGAAAGGTATTCAACCAAGAACAATCATACATAATGAATAATATAAGACATTTATAACACACAACTATAATCAAAATAATTGATAACACTAAAAGAAATATCAGTGCTCTGTATGTATTCGATTGATCATAGTTTTTTTCATGGTCTATTCAACCATTTTTATACATTGGATCCACCTTCTGGTGGTTATTTAACCATCGTTTCCGCCTTGGAGATCGTGTGAGTTGTTTCCTCCATTGATAAGTGGTGCCCGAGTGGCTGTGGGATAACTACCTTTCTCCAGTCACCCACTTCTCCGTTGATTGCTTATCATGGGGTGATCCCTTGTTTGAAGATTGGGTCAAACATCGAGCTTCTTGTGTTTTAAAGAGTGAATCCACATCATTTTGGGCAAACCTTGCCATAATGGATTTATTATTTAATTCAATTGGGCTGTGTCTGTATGTTTGTTAATGAAGCAGGACACGTGTGAGCATCAGAGGCGTTGGAGAGTTTGGCTCCAGTAAGAGTCCTTGTGCTAGTGGACTTCTAACGCAGCTCAAACAGTGATAGTGGAATTCTGATTCCTTAAAACTCTCAACCAACTTTATCTTTCATTTCAGGTTGCAATCTATAGTGTATGTAGATGTCATGTTTGTTCAGATTCATCCCTTTTGCACAAAAACATCAAATAAAAACCAAGCTTAACTGCACATCTAGCTTTGAGGATTAGAGCTTTTCTCGTCTTGGGAGGTACAACTGTCATGCTGTATGGTTTTTTGTCCGGCTATGAAATCAAGATTGGCTTTTAGCGGGGACTAAGTGTCAAACTATAAGCTATGAGGTCATGTAGGACCAAGGATGAGATTCATTCGATTTCCATATTTGAAGGGAAATCACCTTAGGACTTTGCCTTGGAAGGTGATCCGAGAGGAAAGCTCCCTACAAAGTGCTTAAACTTTATGGTATTCGGAGGTTGGAAAGGTTGACAACATTTAGTCATCAACAAAAGTCCACATGGTCCTCGAAGTTGGAATGTACCTTTTCTTTAACACCTAGATTTTCTCACGAGGTATTCCTTTATGAAGGTGTATATCAAGCTAGTCATTCATGAGATAAGTTTTCCTGGTGCTGCAGTTGCTGTTAGAAAGAAACAAGAAAATGCAATCGTTGCAACAGTGCCGACTGAGAACGTCACAAATATATGTTCTAGTCAAGGTGATATAGTTATTCCTGTAGCTACTGTTAGAAAGGAATAAAAAAAAATGCATTTGTTGTTGAAGTTATCGATGTTGCTGTTGCTGGAAAGGACAAAGAAAAAATCTAAATGAAAAGGCAAACAAGCTATTGATGTTGGTGCGGCTGATGATTACCACAAGAAGCTACGTTCTCATGCGGCCATAGGTCACCCTAAGATCTCGTAGAAGTTTGATAACAAAAAGGACAATAAACAAGTCTCACTTGCCAACAAAAAAAAAAGGATAAGGAGTTGCCTAGCATTAGGAAAGGTAAAGATGATGTTGTTGTTATTGATGGAAAGGCCAAAGAAAATGCGAAAGGTGATGCAACTGTCGCTACTGGTGGAAAGGACAACGAAAAATCTACAAGTGGGGTGCCCTCGATTACTGAAAGTGAAATTGGTGTTGTTGATGATGATTATCGTAAGAAGCTACATTTTCAATCAGCCACAGGTCAGCCTGAGGTCCAACATCTGGCGAAGAAGCATGGTAAAAAAGACAATAAACAGGTCCCACCTGGCAACAAAAAGGAGGATACGGCGTTGCCGATGGCCACAAAAAATGTGAAAGGTGATGCAGTTGTTGATCATGCTGATGCTACCAACAAAAAAATGGATACAGCGTTATTGGAGACCATAGAAAATGTGAAAAGTGATGCAATTGTCAATACAGCTGATGCTAGGGTTCAGCATATAAAGAAAAAAAAAAGTAATTACCACAAGATGTCATGTTCTTTTGCGGCCACAACTCAGCCTAAGGTCTCGTGTCCGACGAATAAGCCTAACTTTCTGTAACAGCTTATTAGAGAAAGAACTTCTTTTACTTGATGTCAATGGTATTTTTATAGATATCCCTTCAATTCCTTGGAATTTTAAACAAGTTGTTGATGCTAGTGCGGCTGATGATTACCACAATAAGCTAAGTTCTCATACGACCACAAGTCACCATTAGGTCTCGTAGAAGCCTGATAACAAAAGGACAACAAACAGGTCCTACCTACCAACAAAAAGAACGATAAGGAGTTACTGGGTATTGGGAAGGCCAAAGATGATGTTGCGTTGCTAGAATTGTTGTTGGGCTTGTTGGAAAGGCCACAGAAAATACAAAAGGTGATGCATATTGCTACTACTGGAAAGGACAATGAAAAATCTGCCAGTGGGGTGCCATTAACTACTGAAGGTGATGCTAGTGCTACTGATGATGATTACCGTAAAAAGTTACGTTCTCATTTAGCAACAAAATGTGAAAGGTGATGCAGTTGTCGATCAAGCTGATGCTAGGGTTCGACAAATAAAGAACAAAGAACCAATAGTTTACCATAAGAAGCCACGTTCTTGTGCGGCCACAGCTCAAACTGGGTCTTGTGTACTTCATGTCAATGGCATTCTTGCAGAAATCATTCCAGTTCCTTGGAATTTTAAGCCAGAATTTATCATAAGCAAAAAAACTGGTAAAATTAGATATTTTAAGATATTTTTTCTAATTAAAATGTTTGAATTCCTCTTATCATATATCAAGTCTAACTTTATTTTCACATGACATTTTCGGTGTGTAAGAGACCATATTGCGATGATTTTCTCAAAATTTGCTTTGAGAGATTCAATGTAGGAGTTTGGTCTTCTAGAGAAAGGTAATCTTTACTCTTTGATTAATTATAGTCTTTGCTCTTTCTATTAGTTCTTTTTTTTTTTTTTGGTATATTTCTTTATGAGCATTGTTTTTGACAAAAAAATTATTTCCAATAAACATGATTAAATGTAGAAAAAATTAATATGATTATTTGTCCTATAAATATGTATCCCACCCGGTTTCGACAAGGCTTTTTGATTTCTTGTAGAAACAATTTGATACCAATTGTCAACTATCTTTTCAAAGATTTCAAAAAAAAAGTTACTTTTCATTTTGGTAAGCATTTCTTAACCCTCTTGGGATATTAATTCTACGAGTTTCCATAATAATAAAAAATGTTGCATATATTATATATGCTATTAAAAAACGCCCGAAATTAAAAATGAGCATGTGGGGTTAGAGTTTTGAACACGCTTGGTGCGTTTGAAGTGAATCGGTTTTCCGCGAGTATGGTGAGCCCGCGCCACCATATTTTCTCGTGATTTTTCGCTTTTTTCTTGCTTTTTCTTCTGGTTAGCTATGGATATGGAGATCCTGACTGAGGTTTTTTGCTTTTATACGCAAGAAACTCCTAAGTGTGGTACAGATGATCGATCTAGTGTTAATTTAGTGACAACCTATTCTCGTTGCACACAATAGGCAACAATACAGATTCAATTGAATTGAATCCGTGTATCAAAAATGGAACTCCACCTCACACTCCATCCCAAGTCATTTTAATTTTCTTCGACAACCCATTCTCGTTGCACACAATAGGCAACAATACAGATTCAATTCATAATTGAATATGTGTATCAAAAATGGAACTCCACATCACACTCCATCCCAAGTCATTTCAGTTTTCTTTGACAACCCATTCTCGTTGCACACAATAGGCAACAATACAAATTCAATTCAGAATTGAATCTGTGTATCAAAAATGGAACTCCACCTCACACTCCATTCAATGTACATTTAGTTTTCTTTGCCAACCCATTCTCATTGCACATTCTTATTAAATAACAAAACACCAAGTATAAGAAGTGTTAGAAGCAAACACCTCATGTACAAGTCAATAGAGAGGCCCACTCATATTTCTACAATCATTGATCAGCATACCCTTCAAGACAAGAAGCTGAGTATCCCAGAAGAGTTTGTAAAGAAATTCGGGGATGAACTTTTAGATTTTGCTACAATCTCTATATCAGACGGTCGAGTTTGGCGAGTGGGGGTTTCGAAAGATGTCGAAAAAAATTTCTTTCATCACAGTTGGCAGGATTTTGTAGAATATTATTCCATTTATGTTGGACACTTTTTGTTCTTTAGGTATGACAAGAATTCAACATTTCATGCTATAATCTTTTATACGAGTACTTGCGAGATTCGCTATCCCAAAAACTTTGTTGAGCATGGTGCTGCTAATCTTGGCAGCTCAAGTTCTAAGCATGAACTTGAGTTGCCAAGAACTAAGTGAAAAATGGAAGAGCATATGGAGGTGAATGCGAACACCGCTCACAATGGTGAAGATGAACATCCAACTCGAATGGCATGAAGTTAAAGGCGAGAGAGACATCTGTGTGTTTGAGCTAATCCGGACAGAGAACTTGCTTCTTGAAATTTCGGTGTTTAAAGAGTCTTAAAAGTAATATAATTGATTAGGTTGTTCTTAACTCATTTATCTCTGTTTGTTGCTAAAGAATATGACTTTGAATCTTCTATATTTATTTTTAGTTGTTTGAAGAGATTAAGAACAACCCAGCATTATGATCATTATGTTATAAACGTAGCATCATTCAATTTCCAAGCCATGGATATTGGTACACTACTACAAAAATGACGATTTATGACATAAAATAATGATGGTTTTTAAAAAGCGTCATAACTTATGACGTTTTTTAAAAACCACCACAATATTATAATGGTTTTTAAAAACCATCGTAATGTTATAACACTTTTTTAAAAGCTATCACCATATTATGACGGTTTTTAAAAACCGTCATAGTTTTTAAAAACCGTCGTAATGTTATGACGGTTTTTAAAAACCATCATGATTTAATGATGATTTTTAAATAAAGATAAAACAAAATGTCAATGGTGGATTCTTTTTTTTTTTTTTTTTTTAATTTTATGAATTCTATAAAATATTATTAAATATATTATTCAAATTTAAAGTCATAGCATTTTAGATATGTTATATTATATCATGGTTATAAACCTCATTTTATAATTATATTTTTGAATAAATTTTCAAAATTATAATATAATAGAAAAAATACAAATTAGTATTAAAGAATGTTAAATTATAGTTAAATTTAAATTAAAGAATGTTATAATAAGCCTTTAAAAAAATGTTATATTAAAAAGTGTCCTAAAATTGAAGGAGGGAAATTAAAAAGTTCAACTGTAATTTAAAACTAATAGAGGGAAAATAAAAAGTGAAAGAGGGAAATAAAATGGGTCCCACCATTACTATTAGGTTTCTAAAAGTCTCCCCAATCACAACCCTAACTTATAATTTTTCTACTTCTTAGAGCTTCTCCAACCCTACTCTATCCCCCACGCCATCTCCAATTTGCAGCCAAAATCCCCTCCAACCCATCGCCAAACGCTGCACCAATTGAGGAAGATGAACAATGTCGCGCAATATATTGCGCGACACTGTTCATAACTGCGCAAACACTGTTCTGTTTTTTTTATCCCTCAACTTTTATACAATCACGTTTTGACCCTATATTTTAAAATATATTCTGATTATATCCTTTATTAAAAAGTTTTGTTTATTCACAGTTTTACCCTAATCAGTTAAATTTATTCCAACTTGGTCCTTTTTATTATTTAATGATTTTGTTTTGATTTAATTATTATTGATATTAACATTTATAATAAACTAAAATGAAGTGTATAATTAAAAAATTTAAATGCCATTTTTTTTAATTAAATCACTTCATTCATATGTATTTTACCGAATTAAATTTAATTTCTATTAATGTATTAATTTCATAATTTCGTATTGTTTGCAATATTATGTTAATTATGGGGTGAAATGTTAATCGTAGAAAAATATTTAAAAAAGGGAAAGAAATGGAATATTCCTAAGAATATTCCTTATAGAGATAAATTTGAAGCAGTGGGTTGGAGATGGAATAGTGAAATAGAGTGACTGTTGAGCTATTTTAGTGCAAAACTTGCACCAAATCCACTATTTGAGTTGGAGTTGCTCTTATGCTTTTGGAGTTGGTGTGGCCGTGTAGCCCCTCTTCCCATCTCAAATCAATTTTTTATTTTTATTTTTATTTTTTTCATTCTTTCACTTTGTTCTTCATCTTCTTCTTAATCCTTTGTCCCCTTCTTCGTCTTCTTCTTAAGTCTTTGGTCCAGGTTTTTTTTTTCTTACTTTTTTTCACATTTGTGTTATATTTAATCATTTTTATATTATCATTTTATTTTCTCTTTTCACTAATATAATTTTATATTATTGTGTTAAATTTTATTATGTTAAATATTAATTTTGGTTTAAAAAATTTGAGTAATGTAATAACTTTTGTGTTTTTTTGTTTGAGTGTCCTAGGTGAAGTATAAAAATAAGAGAATTTTGTTTAAAAAAATTCTCTCTTGATAAAGGTTTGTTCAATCTCATTATTTCCAATTGATGTAGTTCTTGTTTGTAGTAAATTAAATTTTAAGTTTGAAGTATGTAGATGTTTTGTTTTAATGACCTTATGAACATTTAATTTATTTTTTTTCCTTTTACTTTTATGTTTCTTTTGCATGACATTTGAAGTGAAATTCTTTGGATTATTTTCTCTCCTCTTCCTACTTTTTTTTTTTTTTCTTTTAGTGAGGATATATATATTCTTGTAAATGGAGTATATACTTCATTATGTTTGATAATGTAATTATTTTGTATTCTTGTAAATGGAGTATATACTTCATTGTATTTGATATTTGTTTTATTAATAGAATGTGTTTATATTCAATTTTATTGATTTTGTGTAATTATTAAAGATCATTGAATTGTATTTATATATTTGCTGATTTATTCAAATTTAAAAAAATAATTTTCAGTGGAATATATATATATATCTTACAGAAAATTAATTTTTTTTTAAAAATGTTTTAAGATTTATGATGGTTTTTATCATCATTATTTAATGACAGGTAAAAACCGTCAAGAAGTTATGACATTAAAAACCGTCATAAAGTGGTTCTTAACATTGGATTCATTAACACCTTTTTTTTAGTAGTGGTATGAATTCAATTGCATGAAAATGGTTGGCTATTTTGGTTATATTGCTGTATTGGTTAGTTGGTCGATTAACCTTCTGTATTCTATAAGAATTAACTATCAAAAAAAAATATTATATATGCTATTATCATAATATGGTTTACAAAATATACAAGGTGTTTCTTTGATTAGTTCTATTATACGCAAAATAATTCTCATTGTACTGGAACCAAATGTTATACAATTGAGAAGAAAAAAAGAACCTTCATTTTAAAATAGCTAAAAATGTTGTGGGAGAACCTTGTACCAGATCCTCCATAAACAAAGGGGGAGTACAATGAAACCAACACCTTATTGTTGGATGATTCACCATACAAAGCCTTGAGAAATTCTGGTTCTCAATAGCTCTGCTAATCTTTATTTGAATCAATATTTCATTGTAAGGCACTTACAGTTATATTTCCTCATTCATACAACTACAGTGATTATGATAATGATATTTCTTTGGGTAAACTATACTCTAAAGTAAATTAACATGTTTGAAGACTTATGGTTTCCATAATTCATTTATTATTACACTCATATAATTTCAAATATGGTTAAATTATGAGGCAATGATTTTGATCTTCAAAGGTATTTAAAAGTTTTAACTACTATAAAAAATGTTCAAATGTATGTACAATAACATCCACCCGGTTTTTACTAAGCTTTTTAATTTCTTGTAGAAAGAATTTAATGTCGATTGTTAACTATCTTTTCAAAGATTTCAAAAAAAAAAAAAAAAAAAAAAATTTACGTGTCAATTAATGTTTATAAAACTATTTTAGATGTTTAAAAAACAACGATTTATTGTAATATTTTAAAAAATAAAGATCATTTTAGATGTTTTTCATAAATTCACAAATTAAGATAATTTATCTCAATAAAAAATTATTATTCATTTTAAATATTTAATAAATAAAATTAATGATTTAAAATATAAACAATAATATTTTTAATTAATGTTTTGTTTAACATAACTTTTAAGATATATGTCGCTTTAATTTATTATTTCACGGTGTCCCCTGTAACATAATCTTAGCTCTGTCCCTGATAGTAGCTAAACCATAATTCTAATACACCTTCGTTAACCTAGAAAAATTTTCGTTTTCCTCTTTTGATCTTTAGATAAAAGTCAAGAAGTAGGTTTTAATTTTTAAGTATGGGAAGGCCTTATCATAAATTATCAGATCTGATAGTCTAGAAGAAAAAAAAAAAAAAACATACAAATTCTCATAACTTAATTTTTAGGTTAATATTAAAAATCTCCTCTCACCTTTGAATTATTATTAGACATATAGTTATAGATGCTTTTATTTTAGAAACCTCCTTTATAGACTTAACACCATTAGCATTCTGTTTGTATTGACTGAGTTTGACTGTTAAAAAGTTTAAAATGTCTTTATTCAAGCATCTATTGTATGAATTGACCATTATACCCTCATACTTTTATTGAATAATTAAAACGTCTTTATTCAAGCTTCAATTGTATGAAATGACCATTATACCCTCTCACCATCAACGTTTTTGGTTCATTTATAATTTTGTTATTTTTAGGGATAAAATTATCCACGGAATAACTTTTTTTTGGTGAAAGAGGGGGCTAACATCCCAGAAAAGAGACAAAAAAGAAACTGAGAGCTAGAACACAGCTTAGCAAAGCAACACCATTGAGATCATCCTTCAGGCTATCAGAGACCAAAGAAGGGGGAGAATTAAGCTTGGCTCCATCATTGCTATTCAGTGTAAATCATCACAACCCCACTAACTTTATCATTTATACAGAAATTTTGATGCTTTCATTGTTGGTTGGTTATACGGTTGTGTAATTGGTATGATCTTTGTTTCTTTAACTAAGGAAGCATACTCTGCGGCATCAAAGATACCATGATTGTGCTTTGTGAGTTGTGTTTAATTTAATTCTTTGCTTCTCATATTTTGTTATAAATGGAGCTGATCTTGCTTCTTGTTGGTTGTGTTGTTGGATGAAATTGATCATGTTTATTGCCTGTAACTGAAAATTTGGGAGTCACTATTTAAGTAATTGTTTTATATTGTAATTCATATTTCTTTTAGTAAATGGTAGCTCCACATACTGTAGAAAACAATTGTTTCTGGTTCTGCTGTACGTATTAGTGGGGTTAGATTATTTCATCAGATATCTGTGACTTTTAAATTGATGTGGAGTACACCAATGGCCCTTGCCTTGGTGGTTGGAGTCTCCCAAGGGATGCTCCACGACTAAGGTTTAAGCCTTGCCTTGGTATGTATATAATTTGTTCCGTCTTGGCTATTAAATTCTAAGTGCGGGCAACGCTATCTCTGTTGTGAGAGTTGTAATTCATTTGTACCCTTTCCCCGATAGTGAGAGTAGTATTCCGGGTTGTGCTTGTAAAGTCTAATCTCGCCAGGTCTCGACAGTTGTTGTAATTAGAAAAAATAAAAAATAAAAAATTGATGTGGAGTACGATTGCTTTTGCACAGTATGCAGGAAGCCATGAACAAATGAACAATTGCTTTCATGTTTATTTATATGATTTGAATGCTTATAGATGGATGAAAAATTAGAGTCTCCCTTCTATTCCCCACCGGGGGAATAGTTAATGTGAAAAGATTAATTTTTAAAGAAAATAATTTAATTATTGTTCATTCCAAAGTTCTAATAAACATGATATAGTAATGTTTGTCTGATCCCACCACTTAGGATTTTTCTATTTTTAATCATATTCGATGTTTCATCAAAAACATGATTACTTTATTTTTAATCATATCTTATATTACATTAAACACAGTATAACATTAAAATTAATTTACTCATATCCTATCCAATCATATTACATAAAAATAATTCTATCATATCTCATGTACTTAGCAGGATCTAAAATCATCCTTTATCCAGCGGTAGGCCGTTGCCCCACTTTGGTTATCAAATCCAAGCCACCCATCACGAGGCAAAAAAAAAAAAAAAAAAAACAAAAACAAAAACAAAAACAAAAATAAAATGAAGAATCCTTGAGATCTTAACACGTGTCAAGTGCCGATATATCCACGAAAGTACTTCATCCACCATCCGCCACGTGTCCCATCTCTCTCCGATTCATCGCTCTTCTTCTTTTACGGTCCTTCCGTGGACTTCAAAGCTGCCTTAGAAAACAAAAAGACAAAACCACACCAATACATGCCTTCAACCCAAAAAGCAAGACACGTGACCGACTGGCTCTATCTAACGTGTCGCCACATCATTCGTCTTTAAAAAATCATTTTCAAAAGCGCGTTTTCTGGAATCTTCACGCGTATCTCCGATCTCACCGTTCATCATCACATGTATCCAGAAATCGTAGCCGTTGCTTCCTCAACCGCTCTCCTCCCGCCACGTAGTATCCAAGCCACGCGTCGCGAATTTAACGGCTAAAAAGATAAATATATTATTTTAATCTTATCTGAATCTCAGCCTTATATATATATATATATAAATACTCACGATCCCCACCTTACATTCAAAATCTCAAACTCAAACCTCTTTCGACTCAACAAGAAACTATTGTGCATTTCAAACGAAAAAGGCAACATTTTACTTATCATTTTCTAGGGAAAATCAAGTCTTGGAAGAAAATGGCTCTGAGTATGACGCACCAGATTGGGGCACTTTCTGGAACTCCGATCACGACGGAAACAGGCGCCGCGAGCGATTCAACGGCGACGGTGAACGCGTCGGCAGTTTGGAAATCACCAACGGCAAACTTGAGTTGTAAAATTCAAAACACAGACGCGGCGGACGCGTTATCGCCACCGATAAGCCCGTGCCGGTCGCCGGTACTCAACAACATGCGGGCGGATCTATCAGTGGCCTGCCGCGCATTCGCGACGGAGGCGGCGGCGGAGACGACGACGACGATAACAGAGAACGAGAAGGAGTACGGACATATGTACAAGCAGGGGGGTGCGCAGGATAAGGGAAATGGGGTGCCGGTGTTCGTGATGATGCCGCTAGACACCGTGAGCATGTCGAACACGATGAACAGAAAGAAGGCGATGGACGCCAGTTTGAGGGCTTTGAAGAGCGCGGGAGTGGAAGGGATCATGGTGGACGTGTGGTGGGGTCTGGTGGAGCGGGACCAGCCTGGCCACTACAACTGGGGCGGCTACAACGAGCTTCTCGAAATGGCTAAACGTCACGGCCTCAAGGTTCAGGCCGTCATGTCGTTTCACCAGTGCGGCGGCAACGTCGGCGACTCCGTCACGTAAGTATTTTCATCTCTCTCTTTCTTCTCTACATTTTTTTTTTGTCGATTTTCGCCTTTGTTTCCGGAATTTTTAATTTTTTTTTTAATATTTTACGACGCGCGGTTTTGGAGCGTGAGCTTGATTATTTGTGGCTTGAGGCTCTCGTTGAAAAGTGTACTGGCTTTTTCTTCGTTTTTTTGAGATTCGTGGATCTCAATAAAGCCGTAGCGTGACAAGTGAAAAATAGTGTCTAGAAATTACGTGAAAAGCTAACCTTCTTTATTTAAGCTTGAAGCTGATTTGGAAATTGAAAACGGTGACGTATTTTGGTTTAAAATTTGTTGTTCTGTTTATGCAGTATTCCTTTACCCAAGTGGGCTGGGGAAGAGATGGAGAAAGATGAAGATCTTGCTTACACAGATCAATGGGGGAGGAGGAATTATGAATATATTTCACTCGGGTGTGATAACCTCCCGGTCCTCAAGGGCCGTACACCTGTCCAATGTTATGCTGACTTCATGCGTGCCTTCAGAGACAACTTCAAACACCTTCTTGGTGACACCGTTGTGGTAATTAATTACCATTCTCTCTTTACTGCCTTTGATGAGTGTATGATGCTATTATGAAGTATAATTGTAGAATGAAATTCTTAGACGATAGATAAATTTTGTTTCTTTCAGGAAATTCAAGTGGGGATGGGTCCAGCAGGTGAACTTCGTTTCCCTTCGTACCCAGAGCTGAATGGAACATGGAAATTTCCTGGAATTGGAGCCTTTCAATGTTATGATAAGGTACTTGTCAGTCACTACTTGATCAATCAACGTTTTATTTTTCTGAATTGATGCAATTATTTGTAGCTTTCTAGTTTCTAATTATATGGTGTTTGCAACTTTTTTGCAGTATATGCTTGCTAGCTTACAAGCAGCTGCTGAAGCTGCTGGTAAGCCAGAGTGGGGTAGCACAGGCCCTACTGATGCTGGCAATTACAACAACTGGCCGGAAGATACTAATTTTTTCCGGAAAGAAGGTGGTGGTTGGAATACCACTTACGGTGAATTCTTCCTCACCTGGTACTCGCAGATGCTGCTAGATCATGGAGAAAGAATCCTAACGTCCGCAAAGTCCATCTTCGAAAGTTCAGGTGTCAAAATCTCAGTGAAAGTTGCAGGAATTCACTGGCATTACGGGACCAGGTCCCATGCCCCTGAGCTGACAGCAGGATATTACAACACAAGATTCCATGATGGTTACCTCCCCATTGCCCGGATGCTAGCGCGCCATGGTGCCGTATTCAATTTCACTTGTATAGAGATGCGTGATCATGAACAGCCACAGGATGCACTCTGTGCACCTGAGAAACTTGTTAAACAAGTGGCCTTAGCAACCCAGGCAGCACAGGTCCCACTTGCTGGGGAAAATGCATTGCCACGATATGACGGAAGTGCTCACGAGCAGATCTTGCAAGCATCGTCATTGAATGTAGATAGAGAGATGTGCGCGTTCACATACTTGAGGATGAACCCAACGCTATTCCAAGATGATAATTGGAGACAGTTTGTGTCGTTTGTAAAGAAGATGAAGGAAGGGAAGGGTGCCGAACGGTGTAGGGAACAAGTGGAGCGGGAAGCAGAGCAATTCGTGCATGTCACTCAGCCTTTGGTAAAGGAGGCTGCCGTAGCTCTTATGCATTAGTAATTTAGCTTGATTTAGTCATTTTTATTTGTTGTTGATGTGTCAACATGTCAATAACAACAGTCTCATGGTCCCTGCATTGCTAATTTGCTATAGCTCTTTTTTACATGCTGTGGCTATATATATATATATATATATGTGTGTGTGTGTGTGCGCGCGAAAATTCTGTGTATGTTATTTCAATAGTGAAAAATGTAATTCCTCATTAAACAGAATAAAATAGAAATTCAATATTCTTTTTTTTTTTTTTTTTTTTTTTTGATGGAAGGGCACCTGAAAATCTGGAAAAACCAGATCCAGGGCAAGGTTACAACCAAACTGGGACTCCACAAATAAAACTAATCGAGCACAAGCCCAGATCAGAGTCCCACTACGGGAGAAAAACGCCCACACAAGAGTGGGATTACAAACAAACCATAAAACAAAACACAAAACAAAAACCACGAGCAGAGGACTGATAAGGAGGAAGATCCATGCTGTCGGAGAAGCCCCACCGGAGACGGTGCCGGAACAAACCCCTACCCACCACGCCAATCAAACCCCCAACAGTACAACGCTCGACTTCGCAAAGCTTAAACTGACCAAGCTGAACCCAAAGCCAGTGAAAAGAAGACCCCCAAAGCTGCTGGTGGTGTCCCGGTGGAGAGGATGGTGCCGGAAAACTCCAAGGCCACCGATCAGTCAACTCACGCCGATAATCACACCAGATCTGGCCGGAGATCAGCCGATCTAACCGCTGCCGTTGTTGCTAGGACAAAAAATCCCTCCCTGTGGCCCGAAAGAGATTTCCAGGCGACGAACAGGGCCGTCGTAGCAGCCGCCGGAGTCTCTCATCTGACCGGGACAGCCAAGCAAAGGAAAGAAGAGAACCATCGTCGCCGGCTCCCGCTGCCACAGCGAGAAACCGGCGACGGAAATCAAGAGGCGGTGATGAACTGGTTAGAGAGAAAGAAGAGAGAAGAAAAGAAGAGAGAAGAAATATCTCTCAATAGCACCGAAATTCAATATTCTGGTTATTAAGATATCTATTCATATGTAATGCAAATTGTCCTTAAATACAAATTATATGGTGTAAGAAGTGAAGAACTAGCGTAGTTGTGTTATATGACTAGTTGGATACTTGCAACAAGACTTTGAAGCTGTTGTTTCTCTCTCTCTCTCTCTCTCTCTCTCTCTCTCTCTCTCTCTCTCTATATATATATATATGTCTTTCTCTCATCTTCATGAAATTGGTTGTATTCCAGCCTTCCAAGTAGCTGGCCATGTCCAAATGAAATTTAGATTGCCCAGAAAGTTTCACTTTCACGTAGTTATTTATTGCATAAGTGTAGTTTTATATAAACTTGAAGAAAACCCATGAATATTTGGACACTTACCATGTTGGATTTTGCATCTTCAATCTTGGATTATTATGTTGTTGAGGTAATCTAAACACTTTTATTAGTTTATTGCTCTCCACTTTATTTGTTGACATGATAGCACGGATGTAACTGGGATTCATCGCTAGGGGCTAGAATAAATTTTCTTAATAAGCCCCTATGGAATGAAGAAATTTTAATTATTGAAAAATAAAGATGCTCCTAGTAGTTAAGAAAGTAAAATTAAAATAATAATGGCTACTAATAATGTACCAAAGAATTTTTTTTGAAAAGTTTTAACTCAACTTTAACAAAGTAAAATTAAAATAAATTTAGAAGAGATTAGGTTGGTCCGGTGTATATTCATCACACTTACACCACTAGGTTATGAGTTCGAGTCTCCATTCCAAAAAAAAAAAAAAAAAAAAAAAAAAAAAAAAAAAAAAAAAAAAAAAAAAAACTCAAGTCTCCATTCCAAAAAAAAAAAAAAAAAGAAGTTATGTAGTACTTCAAAAAAATTGAAATAAATTCCCCATTTAATAGCTCATGCCAAACCAAAACAAAATCAACAAGATTTTTACTAAATAATGTATTATATAGTTGTATTTTCATTTGATGTTGCACTCAATTTTTATATCAATACTTTTTAATTTTGGAAGTAGATTAACCCTAAAATTTTATAAACAAAAATTATAATAACCCTAAAAATTCAAAACAAAATAAAATATTTAAATTTATATAATTCACAAAACTAAACACTAAAATTTCAAAATAAAATAATTTAATAAAAAATATATAATTCATTAAAATATACCTAATTTGTAAACCAAACTTTTTTAGATAAAGAGTTTAAACCAAATTTAGAGAATGTGAGAAAGTAGTTAATAAAAAAGTCTTTTTTATTTGAAGTGGTGGGAGTGAGTAAAAATTGAAAAAAGAAAAGAAAAAGTGAAAGGATATACATGGTATTTATTTATATATTTGATCTAAATAGACAATTAAACAAATTATAAGGACTATTCTGCAAATTTCTCATTTTTTTATTTATTTTTAAGATGAACCCTGTTATTGTCTATCTCTACACGTTAGTAATAGAGAATTGTTTAGTGTTCTCATGTATACATCTAACTTCCTCAAATCATATCACGCATGAATAACCAATTACATAATCGATACACGACACATGACATAATATAAATAAATTATACGTTTAGACGTATCGAAGCATTTATCCTAAACTGATAAAGGATTTATATATAAAATAAATAATAAATAAAACAGATAAAGAATCAGGCGCTTATTGAAGCAAAGAGTGGTATGCGAAAACACTTGGCATTCAACAAGCAGAGTCAAACATTAGTATGGAGGCCCTCTTCAGCGACTTTAAAAACTAAGCTGGTGTCACGCCCAAAATCACGGGATATCAATGTTTGTGGCAAAAATCTTGTGTGCAATCACATGAATTGCAAAATTAGAGAAGCAAAGGGAAAAAAGAAGAAGAACTCAACTAAATTTTGATCACGATTTTCTTGACCTAGTGAATACGTACCATACACATGTAAGCAAACACAGAGACATATTTAGGGATGTCAATGGTACGGGTCGGATACGGGTTTTCCAATACCATCCCTAATACCAATTAGTATAAGAAATACCATCCCCTATGAATACCCGCCTTAAAAGAAACGGTGCAGGTACGGTGATTCCCCATTAGGGGATCGGTTTTTTGCCTCATACCATTCCCATCTCATTAATGTATTTTTTTTAATGACTTTTTGATAAAGATCATATAAATATTATTGAATGATATGAAAATAATAGTGTGGAGTATATTATATATAATGATCGGGAACAGAGTAGTGTTTCAATGGAGGGAAAAAATGGGAAAAAATGAGGGAAAATTATATTAGTCGGTGGGAAAAAATGAAGGAAAATTATGTTTTCTGAATACAGTAGTCAGGGTACTAATTTATTTTTAAGTGTTAAGTCCAATACTAATTACGTGCTTCAAATATATATATATATATATTGATAACAGGGTACGGGGACGGGGCAGGGGGTGGGGATTTGAAATCCTATAACCGTATCGAAATTAAATCGGGTATTAAAAAAAAATACCGACCCCATACCACAACTTAATAAGTATGGTTAAACCCACCCCTAACGGTTTGGATCCCCGAACCAATGGGTAATTTTGACATCCCTGGACATATCACAGGTGAGATAAATGGTGGTTAGTTAAATCTGAATGTATCTTAATTTATTTGTCACTGTACTTAATCTGATATATGTGTCAAACGTGCCAACGGCCCGAGCCCGGCACTCAAATTGAGGGCCAAGCTAGCCACTAAGCCCTATGGTTGAGTGGGTTACGCACTTACGCTTGACTTTGCTTGTGAGTTTGGAAGGCCGGTCTTCGGATTCACTAATGATAGTTAACCCAAAAATTTAGCTTAAAAATCAATTCAAATAATGTGGCAGGTGATTTATTTTTACCATATCATTTACCACATCACCCCATGATTTGTGTGATAATGACAACTCATTTATCATATCAATTGGGTTAATTTTTTGGATCGTACAGTATTACTCCTTCAGATTAGGACCGGATTTACAGGAAAAAAAAATTCAATAGCATTGCAGACAAAAATGAGTTGTATAGCATGAGCAAAGTATTAGGTTGTATTAGGTTGTTTGTTTGGTTCTTTTGAAATCCAATTAAGTTGAGTAATTTGTTATAAGAAATCAAAAATCATGATTTTCTCCAACCATTTCTCAGACGAAAAAGATATGATATATAGGGAGAGAGGGTATTGTTATATTGTATTTTTGTAGCTTATGGAGATGCATATTTGTCTCTTCCGAGAAAACCTTATCAACTCATAACCAAATAAAGTCTCCAAAAATCCCATGTAAACAGGAGTAGTACTTGCTCTCTGCACCATAGCAAATGTAACCATTTTTCATGTGGATCCTAAATCACACTATATATATCACCCTCCCCAAACCCACAACATCAAACACTAGCAACAGACATCTCAAGTACTACAAGAAGTTACAAGTTCTATTTTCTTTCAAGTAAATATTTTCAGAGAAAAATATGTCGAACATGCAACAAAACTTCAATGCCGGCCAAACCAAAGGCAATGCCCAGGTAGGAAAATATGTTTATTAATTTATTTAATTAATGATACATGTTAGTGATTGATCAAGTTTTGAAATTGTGTATTGTGTTAAATGTTGATCATGAGCAGGCAAAGACAGAAGAGTGGATTGAGTCAGCACAGAACACAGCAAACGCAGCAAGAGACAAGGCATCAAATGCAGCTCAATCAACCCACGACTCTGCCCAACAAGGTGGGGACCAGAGCACCGGATTCCTCCAGCAGACGGGTGAGAAAATGGCAAACATGGCACAGGGCGCTGTTGATGGTGTCAAGAACACACTTGGAATGGGTGATCAGACCAGCCACAAGTAATCAACACAACAATTCTCATCATCACTCTGCACCACCACCTTGAACATTTTCTACGGTAGCTAAATCTTTTAAATACCTTAGAAGATCACAATCATTTCATGTTATTTAATCATATTTGAAATTACATGAGTGTAATAATAAATGAATTATGGAAACCATAAGTCTTCGTAATATGTTAATTTAGTTTAGAGCATAACTTACTTTAATATATATCATTATCATAATCATTGTAGTTGTACGAATGAGAAAATACAGCTATATTTGCCTAAACAATGAAACATTGATACAAATGAAGATTAGCAGAGCTATTGGAAACCATGAATGAAGTTTAAAACCTACCGGATCCTTAATGTTTTGTATGTTGAATCATCCAACAACAAGGTGTTAGTTTCATTGTACTCCCCATTTTTCATGGAAGATCTAATATAAGGTTCTCCTACAACATTATTCTTTTAAAACGAGGGGTTTTTAATTATTATTATTCTCAATTGTATAACATCCGGTTCTAGTATAATGAGAATTATCCTGCATATAATAGAACTAATCAAAGATGCACATTGTATATTATGGAAACCATATTATGATAATAGCATATATAATATAAGCAACATTTCTTCATTATAAAAACTCATAGAATTATTAATATCCCAAGAGGGTTAAGAAATGCTTACCAAAATGAAAAAGTAATTTTTTTTTGGAAATCTTTGAAAAGTTAGTTGGTATCAAATACTATGGACGAGAAATCAAAAGGCCAAAACCGGGTGGGATATATATTTGCAGGACAAATAATCATATTAAATTTTTCTACGTTTAATCATGTTTAATAGAAATAAATGTTTTCTGAAAAACAAATGCTCAGAAAGAAATACACCAAAAAAAAAAAATGAACTTATAGAAAGAGCAAAGACTATAATTAGTCAAAGATGGAAGAATACCTTTCTCTAGAAGACTAAACTCATATGTTGAATCTCTCAAAGAAAAATTTGAGAAAATCATTCGCAATATGGTCTTTTACACACTGAAAATGTCATGTCAAAATAAATTTAGACTACATATGATAAGAGGAATTCAAACATTTTAATTATAAAAAAATATCTATAAAAAAAATCTAATTTTACTAGTTTTTTTACTTATGATAAATTCTGACTTAAAATTCTAAGGAGCAGGAATGATGTCTGCAAGAATTTCATTGACATCAAGTACACGAGACCTCAGGTTGAGCTGTTTTTGAGATAAACTCTTGGTTCTTTGTTCTTTATTTGCTAAACCCTAGCATTAGCTTGATCGACAATTGCATCACCTTTCACATTTTATGTGGCTAAATGAGAACATAACTTCTTACGGTAATCATCATCAGTAGCACCAGCATCACCTTCAGTAATTAATGGCACCCCATTGGCAGATTTTTCATTGTCTTTTCTAGTAGTAGCGACAACTACATCACCTTTCGTATTTTTTGTGGCCTTTCCAACAACCCCTGCAGCAACATCATCATCTTTGCCCTTCCCAATACTCGCTAACTCCCTATCCTCCTTTTTGTTGGCAGGTGGGACCTTTTTATTGTCGTTTTTGTTATCAGGCTTCTGCTAAACCTAAGGGTGACATGTGGTCGTATGAAAACTTAACTTATTGTGGTAATCATCAGCCGCACCAGCATCAACAACTTGTTTAAAATTTCCTAGGAACTAGAATGATGTCTGTAAGAAAGTCATTGACATCAAGTACAAGAAGCTTTTTTTTTTTTTTTTTTTTTTTTTACAAGAAGCTCTTTCTCTAATAAGCTGTTACAGAAAGTTAGGCTTTTACGTCAAACATGAGACCTCAGGCTGAGCTGTGGCTGCATAAGAACTTGGTTTCTTGTGGTAAACACTTAGTTTTTTGTTCTTTATATGGTGAACCCTAACATCAGCTCTATTAACAAATGCATCACTTTTCACATTTTCTATGGTCTTCGACAACGCCGTATCCTCCTTTTTGTTGGCAGCCTCAGCATGATCGACAACCGCATCACCTTTCACATTTTCTGTGGCCTTCGGCAACGCCGTATCCTCTTTTTGTTGGCAGGTGAGACCTATTTCTTATCCTTTTTACTAGGCTTCTTCGACAAATGTGGGACCACAGGCTGGCTTGTGGTTGATTGAGAATGCAGTTTCTTAACAATAATCATCATCAGCAGCACCAAATTCACCTTCAGTAATTGAGGGTACCCCATTTGTAAATTTTTCGTTGTCTTTTCCAATAGTAGCGACAGCTGTATCATCTTTCACATTTTTTGTGGCCTTTCTAGCAACTCCATCAGCAACAACATTATATTGGCCCTTCCCAATGCCCGACAACTCCCTATCCTTCTTTTTATTTGTAAGTGGGACTTTATTATTTTCTTTTTTTGTTATCAGGCTTCCGCGAGACCTCAGGGTGACCTATGGCCACATGAGAACGTAGCTTCTTGTGGTAATCATCAACTGTACCAGCATCAACAGCTTGTTTGCCCTTTCCTTTAGATTTTTGCTTTGTCCTTTTCAGCAGCAGCTACAACGTCAACTTCAACAACAAATACATTTTCTTGTTCCTTTCTAACAGTAGTTGCACCAACAACTACATCACCTTAACTAGAACATGCATTTGCGACGTTATTAGCCGGCATTGTCTCAACGAATGCATTTTCTTATTCCTTTTCAATAGGTAAACTTATCCCACAAATGACTAGCTCGATAGACACCTTCATAAAGGAAGATCTCGCGAGAAAATCTAGATGCTAAAGAAAAGGTACATTCCTTAAGCCATGTGTCTCTTGCTAGTCCTTTTATATTTAACTGGCTCAACTTCGAGGACCAAGTGGACTTTTGTTGATGACAAAATGTAATCAACCTTCTCAACCTCAGAACACCAGAAATTTTAAGCACCTCACAGTGAGCTTTCCACTCGGATCACCTTCCAAGGCAAAGTCCCATGGTGATTTCCCTCCAAATACGAAAATCGAATGAACCTCATCCTTAATCCTACAAAACCCCTATAGTTTATAGTTTGACACTTAGTCCCCACTGAAACCCAATCTTGATTTCATAGCCGGACAAAGAACCATGTAGCATGATAATTGTACCTCTCAAGCCGAGGCAAGCTCTCATCCTCAAAGCTAGATGAGCAGTCAAGGTTTGTTTTATTTTATGTGTTTGTGTAAAGGGATGAATCTAGGCAAACATGACGTTTACATACACTACATAGTGCAACCTGAAATGAAAGATAAAGTTGGTTAAGAGTTTTAAGGAATTAGGATTCCACTCTCATTGTTTGAGTTGCGTTAGAAGTCCATTGGCACAAGGACTCTTGCTGAAGCCAAACTCTCCAACTCCTCTGACGCTCACATGTGTCCTGCTTCATTAGCAAACATATAGACACAACCCAATTGAATTAAACAGTAAATCGAATTTGGCAAGGTTTGTCCAAAATGACGTGGATTCACTCTTTAAAACACAAGAGGCTCGCTGTTTCCTCACGATCTCCAAGGTGGAAACAACGGTTAAATAACCACCAGAAGGTAGACTCAGTGGTTGTTTGTTTTTTCCATTTAAAATTTAATGGGTTTGAATCATAATTATTAAGTTGTTTTGTTTGTTTATTTAAGTGGTCAAACAACTTTAAAATAGCAAAAAACAACTTAAAATAAAAAGTAAAAAATCCTGACTTTTCACTTAATTGTAAATCACTAAATTGCATTAAATACAATCCAAAATCTTTTCTTCCGATACTATCCTCCATATATAACATTTATCCAATTTCATCAAAATTATATATTGTATAGACATCTTTATTTTAATATATTGCTTATTTTAAATAGTTTTAAAAATAAAAAAGAACCATAATCACTTCTCATATTGGTGTTTAATATCAATACTTTATTATGATATTATAGTGATGTATTTATATACTATTTTTTTAGAGTGTTTTGTGTGAGTTTTCCTGCTGCCCCTTTTATTTTTTGAAAAAAAAAAAAAAAAAAAAACCCTTTTGTTTTCTTAGTAAAAATAAAGTTTGTTTGTAATCGAAGAAGAAGATCATGATCAATTGTGTTCATATATAATTATTATTTTTGGATTATTTTTATTCTATATTATATGTATAATTGTTTAACATGGGTATAGATGTAAAATTACTTTTTTTTTTCAGACAATTTTATTTTTAAAAAACAAACATGTTGACAGTACATTCAGATGTGAGGAAAAAAAAACAAACATGTTATTCAGATTCAGGTTTCAGTCACTATTCAGTCTTTAGTAAAATTCAGGAATATTCAGTCTTCAGACAAAAAAACAAACGACCCCTCAATGTATAAAAAATGGTTGAATAGACCATGAAAAAAACTATGATCAATCGAATACATACAGAGCACTGCCATTTTCTTTTTGTTTACTAGTGTTACCAATTATTTCGATAACAATTGTGTTTTATGAATGTCTTATATTATTCGTTTTTCTTTTTGTTTACTGGTGTTATCAATCGTGTGTTATGAATGTCTTATATTATTCGTTATATATGCATGATTGTTCTTGGTTGAATACATTTCCTTTAAATGTAAAGGCAAAATCCCACGTATCATCACCTTTCCAACCTTTCTAGGAAAGTGCTCTAGGTTGATCCAAAGCTGACCTTTATCCAAGATCCATCTCACAGAATTTGGTTAACGGATTTTCTTCATTAACAGATATAAAAATAGTTAGGTGCGACTAATTATAAAAAAGATTAGGAAATTTTAGGTGTGAAAAATTTATTAAAGAAAGTTTGAAATATAATTTATAAAGTAAAATAATAATATTTTATTATTTGGATAATTTAAAATGGAGAATGGTTAGAATAGTAAATTTATGGAAATTGAATATTTCATGAATATTCCATTTTTAGTCTCCAAAATGGAGAAAGTTTTAAAGACTAATTGGAGATGGCCTTATAGGTAAGGTTCGAGCGGGTGCCTCCTAAGGTGCGGGTCAAATTGACATCCCGAGGTATGAGTAGGATTATCTAATATTATTAGTCTAATAATACACCACAAAGTGCTGATGTGGCATAGTCATGATATAAATAATTTTTTGTCCTCTTTTTATGACCATAAATTAACCATTTTACCCATAATTAATGACATTATATAATTACAAAATAAACAATTCGTTGAAATTAATTTTGAAAAAAATTGACACCTAATTCTTTTTTGAATTAATAACTATCAAGACTAAATTAAAATCTTCAATTTATTAAATAAGAAAAACTTAACTAAAATAAACTAACATATTTAATTATTAAAAACATACAAAAATGACATAAGAATTTTAAAAAAGGAAAATAAAACAATGAAGGAGCTGCTAGTCTCATATTAATACAAATCTCATATGTAAAGATTTAACGATTGATATGTAAGCAATTATACAATTTACACTTAATGTTAATTAAAAGATCTAGAATCACATATTATTTCACATATAAAATAATCACATTAATTTTGTAAGATAATAACTTACGTACCTTGATCCATGGAATAAGACATTTTGACAACAATCGTTTCTCTCTTCCTAAACCTTTATACTTTAAACTTTTATGTGTTATTTCGTATATCAGAACTAATGAAAATTCTGATTTATATAAAGGTCAAAGAGAGAACGAGTGTTTATTACATTTAGTTTAATGCAACAATTAATTTCCATAAAATTAATGTTATGTTGAGAAACAGTTTCTCAAACCAATACATCGGCATATGCATAATTTGGATAATTAATCCCTCATTAATTCAAGACTTCATTAATATAATAATTAATTTGATAACTTATTTATCCCACATTAACTTAACATTAAAACCATTAGTTATTAGGACCATAAATCTTACATTCTCCCACTTGGTCCGTATAACATAATAAAAATTAATAAATAAAACCTACTTTATAAAAGGACACATGTGGGATTACAAGAAAAGACTTATATATATATGTATGTATGTATACGCAATCACGTCTTTAAAAATTATATATCCAATTCATGCCTTACATAATTTGGTTATCATAATATCATGATTAAACAATCTATTTATATGAGTCATGGCGGTTGTGTGTCAATGAAACGACACAGTCTCTTCCATGTACTACGACACTAATAGCTTGATTGTCATGAACTGTAAGTAAGAAACATAGGTTAGCAATAATGCCTAAAATTTGTCCAACATAATATCCTATTTAAAACTCTTTCATTATCATAAATGTACGTACACGATGAAAATAGGAAATAGCAGAAACAACTTTAATAAGATCTCAAAAGAATGTCTAACATAATAATATAACATAATAGATCCAAATAACAATATCAAGGGTTACATCCAAGACCCATACTGATATTGTGCTCTTTGAATGTCTTTGGTGGAAGCCATTTTTATTAATGGATCAACAATCATAAGTTTTGTGATAATATGTTTAATTGACATTCTTTGTTTCCGCACTTCTTTCCTTAACAGAAAGAAACTTCAACTCCATATGTTTAACACCTTTAGAATATTTGTCATTCTTGGAGAAGAAGACTACTGCGGCATTATCACAATAAATTCTCAGGGGCCTAGAAATAGAGTCAACAACTCTAAGTCTTGAGATAAAGTTCCGTAGCCATAAACCATGAATTGTTGCCTCAAAGCATGCCACAAACTCAGCCTCCATAGTGGATGCAGCAATGATAGATTGCTTTGCACTTTTCCATGAAATAGCCCCTCCAGCTAACATAAACACATAACCAAATGTGGATTTTCGGCTATCAGGACATCCAGCAAAATCTGAGTCCGAGTAACCAATCACCTCAAGATGATCGGTTCTCCTAAATGTGAGCATGTGATCTTTTGTACCCTTCAAGTATCGCATCACTTTCTTTGCAAGCTTCCAATGCTCCATTCCTGGATTACTCTGGTATCTACCCAGAACACCAACAACAAAGCTGATGTCTGGTCTAGAGCAAGTCTGAGCATACATTAAGCTTCCTACTACTGAAGCATAAGGAATTGCTTCCATTTGCTTGCGTTCCAATTCATTATTTGGACATTGCATAAGGTTGAATCTATCCCCTTTTTGAATTGGAGACTCCCCAGCTGAACAATTTTCCATTCGGAATCTCTCCAGAACTTTGTTAATATATACTTTCTGAGATAGCCCTAACAATCGTTGTGATCGGTCTCGAAATATTTCAATTCCAATTACATAGGCTGCCTCACCCATATCTTTCATCTCAAAGTTCTTGGTGAGAAACTTCTTGGTTTCATGTAATAAACCAAGATCAGTACTGGCAAGCAAGATATCATCAACATACAAGATCAAAATGATAAATTTACTCCCACTAACCTTCAAGTATATACACTTATCAACAGTGTTTTCTTTAAAACCGAAGGAGATAATAGTATTATGAAACTTAATATACCATTGCCTGGAAGCTTGTTTAAGTCCATATATTGATCTCTTAAGCTTGCAAACCAGATTTTCCTTTCCCTTTAATACAAAGCCCTTAGGTTGATCCATGTAAACTTCTTCATCTAAATTTCCGTTTAGAAAAGCAGTCTTTACATCCATTTGGTGCAGCTCTAAATCGAAATGAGCCACCAGAGCCATGATGATTCTAAATGAGTCCTTCTTAGATACAGGTGAAAAAGTCTCTGTGTAATCAATGCCTTCTTTTTGAGTGAAACCTTTGGCAACGAGTCTGGCTTTATGTCTTTCGATATTGCCTTTACTGTCATGCTTGGTTTTGAAAACCCATTTACAACCAACTTTCTTACATCCGTTAGGCAACTCGATAAGATCCCAAACTTCATTATGTTCCATTGATTTCATCTCTTCTTTCATGGCATCAATCCAATTAGAAGAATCATTACTTTATATGGCTTATTGGTATGAAACCGGATCAATATCATAATCAGATTCTCATAGATAAACCATGTAATCATTTAAAATTGCCAATCTCTTTTCTCTTTGAGATCTCCGTAATGCAATTCCTTATGGTTCTTCTATTGTTGGTTCAATAGTGATAATTTCATTATGAAGTGATTCATCATTTATTTGTTGATCGTTATTATGGACTATAACATTTGGATCAACAATATTTTTAGAAGCTAAAGGTAAAAGAACTTGTACCATCGCTTCTTCATTTACCATGTTTCGTAATTGTGTCCTAGTTTCTTCAATAGACACATGACGTGGTAAATCACTTCCACTAATATCACGATCCTAAAAAAATCTAGCATTATCGGTTTCTATTATTCTCGTACTATGGTTAGGCAAATAAAACCTGAACCCTTTGGATTTCTCTGGGTAACCAATAAAGTAACCACTTACTGTCCTGAAATCCAATTTCTTTTCCTGTGTGTTAAAAAGTCTAACTTCCGCTGGACATCCCTAAATATGAAGGTGTCTTAAACTTGGTTTCCTTCCAGCCCATAACTCAAAAGGAGTTCTTGGAACTGACTTACTAGGAACCCTGTTCAAAATGTACACAGCGGTCTTTAGAGCTTCACTCCACAATGATATAGGTAAAGTAGAGTTGCTTAACATACTTCTAACCATATCCATAAGAGTACGATTACGTCTCTCAGCAACACCATTCTGCTGAGGCGTTCCTGACATTGTATATTAAGCACATATGCCATGCTTTTCTAGAAATTTAGCAAAAGGACCAGGGTGTTGTCCTGACTCATCATAACGACCATAAAACTCACCACCTCTATCGGATCTTACAATTTTCATTTTTCTATCTAATTGTCTTTCAACCTCAGTTATGTAAACCTCAAGGGCATCCACCGATTGAGATTTTTCATTCAACAAATAGATATATCCATAATGTGAAAAATCATCAATAAAAGTGATAAAGTACTTTTCACCACTAAAACATGAAGTGGTGAAAGGTCCACAAATGTCAGTGTGAATAATCTCAAGGAGATTTGTACTTCTTGTAGCGCCTTTCTTTGTGTGTTTGGTTTGTTTTCCTTTAATACAATCAACACACACTCCGAGATCAGTAAAAGATGGAATTCTTGTAAAATCTAGATTTTCAAGAATTCCATCTTTTACTAACCTCTGGATTCTTTCTTTGGAGATATGCCCCAAATGTTTATGCCACAAAAAGGAGGACATTTCAGTCATAAGGCTATGTTTAGTTCCAACTTTAGGATGCAAAATCATCAAAGTCTCAGCAAAGTGGTTATTAAGTTTCAACTTATATAAACCATCACATAATGTTCTAGAACCAACAATGGATAAATTTTTAAATAAACTAAAACATTTATTTCCAATTGAAAATGTGTATCCATCAACATCAAGTCTACTCAATGAAATAACGTTTCTAGAAACATATGGTACATATAAAGTATGAAATAAGTCTAAATTAAAACCACTATCTAAGACAAGTCTGAAGGTTCCAACAGCTTTAACAGGAACCTTGGCCTGATTCCCCATCATAATGAATTGCTCATTTGGGAGTATGGTTTAGGTTGTAAGGAATCCCTGTATCGTATTAGAAACATAGACAGTAGCACCAAAGTCAATCCACCAAGTATTAGAAGGAACTTCAGTAAGGTTTGATTCGAAAATTACGTAAATATTCATACATTTCTTTTCAAACTATTCCTTTCGTTTATGACAATCTTTCTTGAAATGTCCTTTCTTTTTACAGAAATGACATTTCATGCCAAAGTCCTTCTTTTGAACCTGAGAAGCATGAGTAGGTTCATTCTTGGAAAATACTCTTTTCTTGCCTTTTACAGGCTTTCTTCCTTTATGTCCAGATCCTGAGCCTTGAGTCGTAAGGTGAACAGTTTGCATTCCTTGTTGCTTAAGCCTTGCCTCTTCTTGAACAACCATATTGGTTAGTTCATTCACATTCCATTTATCCTTAATGGTGTTATAATGGATTTGGAATGGACCATACTGAGTAGGCAAGGAATTCAGAATAAACTAAACAAGGAAAGATTCACCAACTGTCATTCCTAAGGTCTTTAGCTTTGTAGCTAGGTTCGTCATTTCCAGGATGTGATTTTGCATCCCATGAACCCCATTATATTTCATTGTGGTCAGTTGGGCCATCAATGTCCCAGCAAGGGATTTGTCAGCAGTTTTGAAACGCTCTTCCACAGCTTTAAGGAATTCTTTCGCGTTATCACTTTTAAGAAGCGATGACTTAATGTTTCCTGTGATAGTCATTTGCATAAACCCAAGGTAAAGTTTGTTTGACCTTTTCCAAGCATCATAAAAGGCCATGTCCTCATCATTAGTTTCATCAGTGGGCTCATCAGGCTTTTCAGAATCGAGTGTATAATCAACATCCAAAACACCTAAGTGAAATCGGATATGTTCACCCCAGTCTGAAAAGTTTGACCCATTAAGGACAGGTACAGACGAAGCATGGGAGTGCAATGCAACATGAATATATACTGCAATAAAATAAATGCTCACTATGTTATTTAATGCTTTGAAATTTAACACATATTAAATCATTATATATGATGAACTAAATAGTATCATTATGATATAACCTTTGGGTCGATATCACAATATACAAAAATGTTCACTCATACTTGAAATTTCATTAGTAATAGGATTAATTAATTATGCACATAATATTAGACCGGTATGCTACCTTTGGGTATCCATTCCCATTCTGATTTATAATGTACATTAAATTATCCTATTTCAATTTCTTAAACTTTGGTAATAATTAACCTTTGGGCTAACTATTATTTACTTTATAAAGAAATTGCAATATAATGTCAATTTCATTAATATATTGATATTTATAATTTTTCTATCTTGTTTGGGCTACTTTGACAGCTTACCAATATCTCTACAGAAAATTATAAATATCAATAATTTTGACATTATTTATTAACAAACATACAGCGGAAATACAATAAATAAATAAATAAATAATCATATAATGATATGTTAATCAATAAAATAATAGGACTCTTTATTAATATACATTTATATACGGAGCATCATAATTATTAACAGAGTTCTAATTAATCATGTCATCATTTATTAAACATTACAAATACATTAAGTTGCCAAAATCAATTTTTTATGTAATAATAAATAAACATAAATATACATAACATGCTTTTCATTAATAAACTATAAACTTTAAATATCATTACATATATTTAACAAATATTAATGAAACATCAATAAAAATTTAAACGTGAAAATTATGAATATCAAATTACTATCTATGTACTTTAATATCCGAATATTTTAATTGCAGTAAAAACAGTCAATGTCAAATTGATAATTCATAATTTAATATAGCTTTGTTTTAATTGTAATAAATAAAATAATTAATACGGCAATGAATTAGTTGCAATAAACAAAACATTTCGTAATTTTATTTTATGTTTACTTAATATTAAATAGATAATGATGGAAACAATACGTGATTCAACCTGGCTCTGATACCACATGTAAGCAATTATACAATTTACACTTAATGTTAATTAAAAGATCTAGAATCACATATTATTTCACATATAAAATAATCACATTAATTTTGTAAGATAATAACTTACGTACCTTGATCCATGGAATAAGACATTTTGACAACAATCGTTTCTCTCTTCCTAAACCTTTATACTTTAAACTTTTATGTGTTATTTCGTATATCAGAACTAATGGAAATTCTGATTTATATAAAGGTCAGAGAAAGGACGAGTGTTTATTACATTTAGTTTAATGCAACAATTAATTTCCATAAAATTAATGTTATGTTGAGAAACAGTTTCTCAAACCAATACATCGGCATATGCATAATTTGGATAATTAATCCCTCATTAATTCAAGGCTTCATTAATATAATAATTAATTTGATAACTTATTTATCCCACATTAACTTAACATTAAAACCATTAGTTATTAGGACCATAAATCTTACATGATATTCATAAATTAATTTCTCAACTTGACTTAAACTAATTAAATCTGAACCATGTTTTTGTTTCCTGGTCTGAGGAGTTTGCATTCAGATTTCAGTTTATAGGCCAGCTTTATATATTGACTTTTAGAAATTAGCTGATATGCATCCATGTTTGTGTCATGTGAGTCTCGCTAATTTGGCAAATATCATGTGTGCAATCACATGAATATTGTTGATTTGGAAGAATCAAATTCAATGTTAATGATCAACTTGTATAAATCACGTACAAACTCAACTTTATGATTACTTTTATAGAGAGTCTATAAGAGTTTCTCTTAATTCTTAAGACATTGAAAATTATTCGTATTGAGTTTTTATAGTTAAGAGTTTTTTTTTTTTTTTTTAAAAAAAAAGATTTCAATCTTAACATAGTGGTTGTACACTTTCTTTTCATTTTTGTGTTACATATTCAAGTCTCATATTTACCCAATAAACATATGGAAAAACAAACCCCACCCTAGGGATGGAGCCAAAAATGGTTTCCAGAGGGAGCATCATAATACAATGAGTTATATCATATATTTTAAAGGGTATGTTAAAGAAAAAATTAATATAAAAAAATACCATTAATGTGTATTAATTTGACAATATAGTGGTTGGAATATAAGTTAATTTATAGAATAAGAATGTCGAAAAATTACTCTAAAAATAATATAGGAAAACCTTATGGCCATTTATTCATGATTCAATAATAGTGTTTAGGAGTTAGAAAATTAATTAAAATTTAAATTGTATTCATAGTATTTTTCTAATATCCAAAACTATTTTAATTTTTTATAATTATAAAAGTTTGTTTGATAAATATCATACCAGTTAAACATAAATATATGTATATGTTTTTGAAATATTGTAATAATTTGGGGTATGGGGAGGGGAAGAGACTCGAACATACAACCCTGTGGTGTGGGTGTGATGGACATACACTAGGCCAACCTTATCTTGTGTAATATGTGTATATGTTTGGTTGATATGTTTAATTATATAAAACAACACATTGATTATTTAAAAATAAATAACATATCAAAATTATAATATGGTATTATGGGTGAGTGAGATAGCTAGATAAGATTATAAGAGAAAACAACATTATTTGAATAAGAAAATAATATTAAAAGTTGAGATACAAGTCATACAACATATATGTTATGATTAGATTTTCATTTATATTTAAGATACATCAAAATAAATCCTATATATATAATTAATAATATATATTTTTTATATATGATTAGATTTTTCATATATATAAAAACTAGAAAAAAAAATAGGGGTAAAAATACAAAGACTTAAAAATTAAGAATATTATAAAAATTAATATATAGGCCAAATTGTAAATTTTCAAAACTTCCGAGGGAGGGTGGGGTGTACACGGTCCCCCCATCCCCATCCCCACTACCTAGACCCTTCCCCCATCCCTCCCCATTTCCCCAAATGGGGAAATGGGGATGGGGAATTTTGGGGGGACCTATATCCATCCCCATCCCCAATTCCCCATTTTCCCCGTTTCCCCGTTCCCCTGTTTACCCCGTTCCCCCGTTCCCCTGTTTCCCCCGTTCCCTCATTTCCCCATTTGAATAAAAATTACAAATTAAACTGAAAAATCAAACATTTCATTGCAAATATAAAATAAAATTCATTAGTGCATTACAAATACAAAATAAAGTGTTTTAAAATTCACAAGTTCATTACAATAATAACTAATTGTTGAGAAAATAAGAGCAACTTTAGGTTTTAGGTTTTAGGTCTTGAAGTTAAAATGAGTAAAATTGTATATATACTTAGGGTTAGGGAGTTAGGTTTTCAAAGAATAAAAAAAATATAAAATATATATATTATAATTATATTTATATTATTATATATAATTGGGGGAAATGGGGATGGAGGACCTCCCCCCCATCCCCATCCCCATCCCCATTTCAATTTGGGGATGATTTTCATCCCCATCCCCATCCCCCCCCCCCCCCCCCCCATTTCCCCATTTCCCCATTTTCCCCCCCAAAAAAATCCCCAAATGGGGATGGGGACGGGGAAAATTGGGGCCCCGGGGGGAAATGTGCATCTCTATACACCGTAGTGGGGAGTTCCATTCCAGAACGTGTTTGCAATAGTTGACTTGACAGACTTTTAACCTAGCTAAATGGTATCAGATTTCAATTTTTTTTTTTTTATATTATTATTATGTGAGAGAAGTGCACGACACGAACTCAAAATCTCGTGAAGTAAGTGTAAGGGGCGCACCAGTACACCACTATGCACGCTAACCTGATATCCAAAAAAAAAAAAAAAAAATTGCTCTTAATATGTGGGGATACTATCAAAACCCACGCCCCCCCCCCCCCCCCCAGTTTGGGTTTTTGGTCAAAAACCATCCTCCATTTTCGTTTTTAGCCAATTACCACCCTCTTTTTTTTAGTAAACATTTCTAACCAAAAATACCATTTTACCCCTATATTCAAACAATATTAAATAATATTAATTTAAATAAAACAATTATTTGATAAGAAAATAATGTTAAATTAAAAAAATCAAATACATTATTTTATCCACAATATATTAATTAAAAAATAAAAAATAATTTCCTCTCTTTCTCCATTCTCTCTCAATCCCCAATCTCTCTCCCTCTTAATTCATGGATCCCTCGCTCTCTGTCTCGCTCTGTAGGGAAAAAAAAACGTTTGCACGCAGCGGAAGCGAGACTAAAAATAGAGTTTAGTATATTTAATTTTTTTTTTCAAGTTTGAACCTTAACCCTTTAATTAATTAAACATACATACAAAAAGATGAAATACCTTTGTCGCGTGATCCGATTGACTAACGTCGATGGTAATCCGCAAGATCTTTCAAAACCGATCACGAACGTGAATCACCTAGGAGCGTAGTCTCCCTTCTTTGAATTGTGAACCTGAGAATGGACAAACAAATACTTTTCTGATTCTGTTAGTCACTATAATCACCAAAAGGTTGCTAAAAATGTTCCGGTCACTTTTGAATTCACAATCGTAAGATTGAAATTCGCGTGAACCTAATTCGAAAGTGTGTACAAGATCTCTTGATGTTAAGATCACTAGTACACTATCGAAGTAAAAACAATTCTTCTCTCACAAACCCCCTTTGGCCGAATTCTCACTTGTATTAGAGTTGGATTTTTATTTTTTCTCTTTAGCAAAAGAAAATAAATTCTTCAAAGGAAAATAACTATTGTTGGCCGAAAATTCTCACTATACATATATAGTGACCGAATTTTCTACCCTAGATAATTTAGGGTGGCCGAAATTTTACCCTAGTTAATTTAGGGTGGCCGAATTCTTACCTTGTCCAACAAGGTGATCATCAAAGTCCTTTTCCAAATAGGATACAAAAGACTTCTTAGAATTCAAACCCTAATCCAACTGTTTAGTGTATTTGTGACTATATAAAAGACTTGCTAATTTGACTAAACAAATAAAGTCTTTTATATTTAGTATAATACTAATAGTAGTACACTACTAGGAAACATATTTCCTAATCAGAAAAAGATTTGATTTTTAATTAAATAATTAATTAACATATTAATTAATTTCCATTTAATTAAATAATAAAATAAAACAATATAATGGGCTAAAAATTAGCCATTGCCGCCTATGACAAGAACTTGTGCCTACATATTGTTTTCTTATTTTATTTAATCCATTTGGACTTTAATAAAAAGCCCACATGTGAACTAGGCTCATTCTTACTAAAAAAAACAAGCCCACATGTCTTTCATTAATATATTAATATAATTAAACAGCCCATTAAATATAATGTGCAAATTATATTCTTAATATATTAAATAAAATTCTAAATGGACCCACAAATAGTCTGGTAGAATATATTAAGTGATTCATGCAAATCCGTGCGGATTGGAGATCTTGGCGGCCTATCTAAATTTAAGCTCCAATAGACATAACTCAATCACAATCAACAAATGATTCACTTAGGTTCAATCTATTAATTTTAGTTTATTCCACTAAAGAACTAAAATTGCACTCTTAAATAAAAATGGAATAAGTTAACGATACTCATTCATACCCTAGACAATCATATAGGAGATAGTGAATCCTCGTGAAGAATATCAGTAATCGTCAAGAGCTCATAGACCGCCTATAGCTCTCCAAGTTACCATATTTACTCATATGACCATACTTTGAACTTGGATATATATTATGACTTGTCCAGAAGTCATCTTTCAATAGACACTATTGAAAACTCAACGTTAAGATTTCATATCCAAAACCACAAAGCATCCATATGATGATATTCTACTCACATTTAATAAATGTGAGTCACGATGTCCATATCTATAAATGAAGTCCTCTATCGATTAACAAATAAATACCACCAAACTATCGAGGATAGACTATACTATATAATCGTACTCATTGATAGCTCAAATGATAACACTTGCAACCATAAGTCCATCATTTATCTCAGGATTAAGATAGACTCTCTGATTGTCCTGATAATGAAAAGACTTGTATCTATTGACGGTTCTAGAAAAAATATTTCATTGTGATCCAGTTCAATGCACCCAGTGCACTAGATTATTTTACTCGAAGACCCTTCGATGATTTTAGACTCATCACAACACATTTGATCCCACTCAAATGCTAGTAAAAGAATTCTACAACTTTAACAAGATAAAGGTGCCCAACCTTTAACTTAAGTTGTGAACGTTATTCAAGACTAACTAAAGAATTGTGTCTACCTCATACATATCCAGAAGTACGAACAATTCTTCTTTTCTCATAGTCTTTTGACCTTATGATTATTTACTTTGACAATTATAATAATAAATGCTATATAAGATTTTGTTAACAAATAGAAATCACTTTTGTTATAGGCAAAAATAGTCGTCGTAGACACGTCATCACTATATAAAGCCACGTAAGCAAGGTCAAAAGAAAGTCAACTAACGGAGCAAGAATTCCCCCATGAAAACCTGCTCGGAAAAAAGAGGAAGTTTCCCGACCACCAACAAAGACGAGTTGCTCGGGCAATAAATCTTACTCGGGCAAGGACACGGTGTAGTCGGAAATCAATGAAAACAGATAGTCACCAGTGCCCATATACCAAACTCTGGGTGCAATCAGCAACAAGCAACTCCATGATAAGCGACAGTGGCTGCAGAGTTCAAATAAGGAAGCAAATAGATTTTCCGTAAATAAAGGAGGGAGAATCAGAATCAGACTTGGATTCAACCAAATCAGGAAATACATGGAAGAAATAGAATCCGAATCCGTTTAGGATTAGAACACACAATTAGGGCATCACATATCAAACCCTAATTAAACACGTATAAATACCCCCTCTTTACGTGAAAAGAGGGGGACAAGAGAGAAATATCTAGAGAGAGATGGTAGTGCAGCATTCTTGTAATTCTTCTTCATAGTGAATTTGGCTTCGTTGTTTAGGCAACAAACCGTGGATGTTTCTCCAACCCTTGGAGTTTTACCACGTAATTGCTTGTGATCCCTAGTTTATTTCTTTTGTTTTCAATCATCCAAGTTCATAATTTATAACAATTCAAACGATAAATCATTGACTCGGTGACCACCAAAAATCACCGTCAACAATTGGCGCTAGAAGAAGGGGGGCCAGAAATTTGTGATAACAATGGCTGGTGAAGGAGATGGTAGCGATTCCAGGTACAGTCAAGGCGTGCCAAGTAATAAGCTGGGGGATGACACCACGCTCAATACAGCGGATGCCACCCTAATGACGGCAGACCAGTCAGCCGCCTTAGCTGGTATTCAACGTTTCCCCACAACTAATGAAGAAATCACGCAACGATTTCATGCTTCCCTGCAACAACTCATATCAGACGCGGTAAAGCAAGGAGTTGACCTTTCCACCACGGGAGGTTTGATGTCGCCTCACAGTCTGCCCGCCCCAAACCAGCAGGCTGCGAGACTGCGTTCTGCAGTGGTGATACCAACGCCTGATGCACCCCTAAAAGCAAGACGAGATCCTATGCCAGAAATATTATCCGAAAGGGAGCATAGAGAGGGGAGTGATCCTGACACGGGTTACGATCAAGATCGAATAGTTGTAAATCGGGATCACCCCAGGAGGCGCAGTCACCGGAGAGGCCGATCTTCATCCTCGGAAGGGAGTGAGCAGAATCGTCATCGCAAGCGCCAAAGGGGCACAGTACGGTTGCATGGCCTAAACCGAGATCGCAGAGAGTCGAATCCAGAGGAAAGGGGTCAAAAATTGACCATAAGTCAAACTTTCGATGTGATAGGGGAGCCAGAGGGAGATAGAGATATACTCATACAGAGCCTAACCCGGGAGGTACAGAATAATCGTCGACAAATGGATGCTTTAGTCAGGCGATATGGGCGTAATGAGCTGTCGGATGACGAATCTGGGAGCCCGTTCACTAGTGGGATCCTAAGAACACCTTTCCCGGAGAGATTCAGGATGCCACACGTGGAACTATTTAAGAAAGATACCGATCCAAAAGAACACGTCCGAAGATATAGGAGCGCCATGGCACAATATGTCAACAATGACGCACTGCTATGTTTGAATTTTCCTCAAACCCTTGGAGATCTAGGCTCCCGGTGGTTTGGTAGATTACCAGCAGCAAGCATAAGCAGCTTTGGCGAGCTGAGCAAAGCTTTCTCAAGGCAATTCCTCGGGAATGTGCATAGGAAAAAATTGGTAGCTCACTTATCCCAACTCAGACAGGGAAAGGATGAGTCACTAAAGAAGTATCTGGAGAGATTTGGTCAAGAAGTGTCCGAAATTGGGAGTGCAAATGACGAGGCAATAATTGCTGCGTTCATCAACAACCTTCAGAATGGCCAATTGTCGTTTGACCTCAGAAGAGCTCGACTAACCAGTTATGCTGATATGATGTACATGGCAGGGGGGTACGCCTTAGCTGAAGAAGAAGAAATTGCCACAGGAGGTTACTTTCTGCATGGAGGTCGTCCGGAAGGATCCAAAACCAAAGACCAAACCAAGGCACACGACGCCAAAACGGACAAACAGAAGAACAAAGCACGGGATGGTCGGGATGGTCGGGATGGTCGGGATGGGCGGCTAGCATACGACCCGAAAACCGACCAGCCGCGACAGAAGTTCCAGGGCAGGTATACGAATTACACCCCACTGAAGAAAGATCAAGGTGAAATCTTGGCAATCCTAGAGGAGAAGAACATGTCAAAAGAACCCCCTAGGCAGTCAACATATGCACGGAGGGACACCACCAAGTACTGCCGTTTCCATAAGGAGAATGGACATGAGACGTCCAAGTGTTTCCAATTAAGAGATCACATCGAAACCCTCATAAGGGAAGGACACCTAAAGGACATTGTCCTCAAACAAGCAGACAAGACGAATGGACAGAGGGATAGCCGGCAGGATGGACGAGTAAGAAAGGTCAGTCCAAAGAAAGCGGAGGACGAAGGAGTAATTAATACCATCTTTGGCGGACCGGCAACCGGCAAAAGTAACAGGGAAAGGACCCAGGAAATCCGGGAGGCCATGGAGGCGCGGAGAGACCTGGATGTTAATTCTGTTGAACCTGACCCGAAAAGAATCAAAGAAGGATGGGACCCGATCATATTCACAGAAGCTGACTCACATGGAGTAGATGTCAAGCCAAATGATGATTTGGTAATTGGAGCGCGGATCGGTCACCGAGAGGTTCACCGAATCTTGATTGACAATGGGAGTTCAGCGGACATTCTAAGTGCAGAGGTATATGACCAGCTGAGGCTGGACAGGAAAGACCTACAGCCGTTTCCCACACCCCTTAGAGGATTCGGGGGAGTCGAAGTAAGGTCGCTGGGAACCGTGAAATTGCCCGTGAAGATTGGGACGACCCCTTGCCAAAAGACTGTGCTGCTCGACTTTGTGGTGGTGGATACGGAAAACTGGCCGTATAATGCTTTATTAGGCCGACCATTTTTGAATAAAACCAAAGCAGTGACGGCAACTTATGCTCTCATGATGAAATTCCCGACTGAATATGGAGTAGGAGTAGTGAAGGGGTCACAAGAGATGGCCCGAAGAGCAAATTTGTCGGTATACAAAGACAGGGAAGTACACCAAGTGTACGAGGTAACAACCCAACAAAAAGTGGAAGAACCTGAAGAGCAGGCAGAAGTGCCGAAAGAGTTTGAATTGGATCCCAGAGAAGAACCCGAAGTCAGAAAGGATGAGTTGACCGAACAAATAGTCCTGAATCCGGCGGATCCGAGCAAGACAGTGAAGATAGGAGCAAGCTTAAGTGGGCATGTCAAAGCCCAACTGACCACATTGCTAAGAAGTTACAAGGATGTTTTTGCTTGGGGTCACGAGGATATGCTGGGAGTAGACCCAAAGGTGATATCACATTGTCTTTCTACCAACCCAGAGTCCCGACCAGTGGTGCAAAAGAGAAGGTTGTTCAATCCAGAGAGAAGCGCTGCAATTAAGAAGGAGGTGGAGAAGTTACTTTCCGCAGGATCAATAAGGGAGGTCAAATACCCGGAGTGGGTAGCCAACGTAGTATTGGTCAAGAAGAAGAACAATCAATGGAGGATGTGTGTAGATTTTACTGACTTGAACAAGGCCTGCCCGAAAGATAGTTTTCCATTACCAAGAATTGACCAGTTGGTAGATGCAACGGCAGGATACGAACTGCTAAGCTTCATGGATGCATACTCGGGATACAACCAGATTCGGATGAATAAAGCAGATGAAGAAAAAACATCTTTCACCACGGATCAAGGGCTGTATTGCTACAAAGTGATGCCTTTCGGATTGAAAAATGCTGGAGCAACATACCAGAGGTTGGTGAACCGGATGTTTGCTCGGCAGATTGGGAGAAACATGGAAGTCTATGTGGATGACATGCTGACCAAGAGCACTACGGCAGAAAAACACTCGGAGGACTTGAAGGAAACCTTCGATGTTCTGAGGAAATATAAGATGAAGCTCAATCCCAGTAAATGCGTGTTCGGAGTACCCTCGGGGAGGTTTCTGGGTTTTCAGGTTCACCAAAGAGGAATTGAGGTGAATCCCGAGAAGATCAGAGCACTAGAAGGAATGGCTTCACCAAAGACGTTGAAAGACGTACAAAGGCTGACGGGATGTCTCGCGTCGCTCAATCGGTTCATTGCTAAGTCAACAGACAAGTGCGCCCCCTTCTTCAGGGCAATAAAAAAGGGAAAAGGGCTCGAATGGAGTGCAGAATGTGAAGAAGCATTCCAGAAGTTGAAGGAATATTTGGGGCGAGCACCCATCCTCTCAAAACCGGTGGTAGGAGAAACATTATACTTGTATTTGTCGGTCACGGAGGTGGCGACAAGTTCGGTGTTAATACGGTTAGAAGAGGGGGTACAAAAGCCAGTATACTACACAAGCAAGGCATTGTTACCGGCAGAAACCAGGTATTCTCCAGCAGAAAAAATAGCATTAGCACTGGTCACATCGGCCAGGAAACTGAGGCCATATTTCCAAGCGCATACAATAGAAGTATACACAGACTGTCCATTAAAACTAATCCTTCAAAAGCCGGAGGTGTCGGGAAGATTGACCAAATGGGCCGTGGAGCTGAGCGAATACGACATCAAATACACACCTAAAGCGGCAGTTAAAGGGCAGGCAGTATCAGACTTTATAGCAGAATTCACCGAGCCCGATGCCGAGGTAAGGAGGGCAATGGAGGGAGAACGGATTGAAAAACTTCAGTGGAAATTGCATGTAGACGGATCATCGAACACACACGGCAGCGGGGCCGGAATAGTCATAACAACCCCCGAGGGGGATGCCGTGGAATGTGCCATGAGGTTCGATTTCAAAGCAACCAACAATCAAGCAGAGTATGAGGCCTTGTTGGCCGGCCTAAGGGTTTGCATAGCATTAGGGGCAGATGAGCTGGAAATTTACAGCGATTCACAAGTCGTGGTTAATCAAGTGCTGGACGAGTACCAGGCAAGGGAAGAGCACATGATAGCTTATTTGGACATTGCAAAAAGGCTACTCAGAAAGTTCAAAGTGTACAAAATCTCTCAGATCCCTCGGGAAGAAAACGAAAAAGCAGATGCTTTATCCAAGTTAGCTTCAGCCATCACGAGCATCAGATCCAAAGCAATACCAGTGGCACATCTGACTAAGCCGAGTACAGCAGAATCAGAGGAAATCATGGTAGCAGAGATCCGACCAAGCCCAAGCGACTGGACATACAAACTCAGGAAGTACTTAGAGGAAAACATATTACCGGAGGATGCAGTGGAAGCGAAACGCATCAGATACAGGTCAACCCGGTATACAATCCTGAGGGGAGAATTATACAGGAGAGGATTCTCGAAAGTACTACAAAGATGTGTGACCGGTGAAGAAACTGAAAAAATCCTAAAAAGTGTCCACAGTGGAGTGTGTGGGAACCATACTGGGGGTAAAAGCCTAGCACACAAGGTACTCAGACAAGGTTTCTACTGGTCGACCCTTTTCGCAGAGGCGCAGCGATTCTCCGAGAGCTGCGAAACATGCCAGAGAATAGCAAACGATATTCGGCAGCCCCTAGAGTTACTCAGAAGTCTAACTTCACCGTGGCCCTTCGCCATGTGGGGACTCGACCTAATAGGGCCAATGCCCACAGGAACAAAGGGAGGGGCAAAGCACGCCATTGTGGCGGTGGACTATTTCACCAAATGGGCAGAAGCAGAAGCACTTGTGCATATTACAGAGGCAAACACCACCAGCTTTGTCAAGAAGAACATCATATATAGGTTCGGGATCCCGAACATCATCATAACAGACAATGGAACCCAGTTCGACAACAAGAAGTTCAGAGAAATGTGTGAAAAATTCAAAATCACGAACTATTACGCATCACCAGCTCACCCTCAAACCAATGGCCAGACTGAGGCAGTGAATAAAGTGATCAAGCATACACTGAAAGCAAAACTAGAGGCAAAGAAAGGTGGCTGGGCGGACAAATTGCCCGAGGTGTTGTGGGCATACCGAACAACAATGAGGTCGTCCACCGGGGAGACTCCTTTTGCGCTGGCATTTGGGACAGAAGCTGTAATCCCAGCGAAAACAACTTTTACGTCCCTCAGGATACAATTATACAGCCCCGAGCACAATATGAATATGCTGCAGCAGAACTTAGACGAACTTGAGGAAATCAGAGATACAGCACATATCAGAAATGCCGCGTATCAGCAAAGGGCTGCGAGGCACTACAATTCCCATGTTCGGGAACGAAGATTCCAACTCGGAGACTTAGTGCTGAGAAGAGTATCCCCAAACACCAAAGATAAATCTTCGGGATCTCTCGCCGATAAATGGGAAGGGCCATACGTCATCAAAGGGGTGGTAGGACACGGGGCCTACATAATAGCCCGACCAGAGGGTAGTCCAGTACCCCGACCATGCAACGCACAATATCTGAAGATATTCTATCCTTGAGGAATCCGACCAAATCATTTAACTTATTCTGCTTTAGCTCAATTTTCAGTTTCCGCCTATATTTATTTCAAGTTTATTTTCTGGTTTCATAGTCATGTCTATCTAATGAAATTCATGTTGATCATTCAATAAAGCCCAGTTGCTAGTACGGAGTAATTCAGCAGAATTGATTATTCATGAGCAAAATTTCGACAGCAGCCCACCAAAAGGTGGTCGAACAAACACCAGAAAATTCGAGCGCCATAAACCCGCGAAAGAGCGGACGAGTAGCGCTCGAAGGGCGGAAAAGCTGTATTAGCATGCCCGCCTAACTAAAGCGATAAGAATGTATCCCTTAGCAAAAGGCAAAACCGAGGCACCAGAATAAACTGGAAAACTGCTCGGAGCGCCGCTAGAAAGGCTAGTGAGATGCGCAGCCGTGTTGGCCGGTGCAATGCACCCCAACGATTCGGCGAAACCTTGCACAGATAAACCGGGAGACGTCCTAGGTAACTTGTGCAAGGACCTTGACGTATGGTCGTGGCAAGCCTCGGCGTAACGTTGAGGTAAAACAAAATCAACAAAAAAGGCCAGTTACATAAGATACTCGGCCTACACTGCAGTTAAATAAGATACGCGGTTTAAATTGATTAAAATGCCAGTTACATGAGATACTCGGCCAAAACCGGTCACCTGTTAAATAAGACACTCGGTTTACATGACTTGAGTGCCAGGAAATAAGGCACCAAGTCAAGGTAAGTTCAGGGATTCCCGAAGGACTAAACCCCTGAAGATCCACAAGTTCGAAGAATTCCAACTAAATTCAGAATTCCAAGTAAATGAATTTAGATCAAAATATTCCGAAGAAAAATCCATGTATATATATGAGGTATATAGTATACAAATAGTTACAAATAGTCGGTTGTAAAAGACTTAGTATACAAAAGAAAAAGATTTGAAATCAGAACTCAAGAAGGCGGTGCTGGGGGTCGGGAGCTGCTCCCACCAACGTCCGGATCAGGCTCCATCACATATTCGCTCAACAGACTGTCATCCGAGGGCCACGCAATCGCATCCTCCTCCTCATCATCGACCATCCAGTCAGTATAATCAACCCCGGGAACGGGACCCAAGTCGGGTGTCTCGTTGTCGATCCCCGCCTTATCACAGGCATAAAAGGTAGAGAAGGAGTCAGTAGAATGAACCTCAAGGTGCATGGGATGCGGCGCTTTACCCTTACTTCTACAATACGCCCGCCACTCTCTCATCTGGACCCGAAGAGACTCCAGAGAGGTATCCACATGCTTTCTGATTGAAAGGCTCCAGTTGGCCCTAGCCCGATCAGTCGCCCTATTCTTCTGCTTGAAAAATTCCCCAGCCGAGACCATTCCCCGCTGGAATTCACGCAGAAGCAAAGCATCATAGGCTGGAGACCTCTTGAACCGATCGACACCTTGTATTTCCAGCTCCAGCCTAGCTTCCTTCGATAGGGACCTAACTGTCAAGGCCTGACGCTCAAGGTCTTCAATTCGACGCTCGTAAGCAGACTTGGCGTCTTCAGCGGTCTGCTCAGCCTGGAGCAGAGCACCTTGAGTTGATGACAGCAGATCTTGCAAAATCTTGACCTCCTCAGCAGCAGAAGATGCTCGCTGTTCAGCCTCCAGTTGCCGAGCCAGACATTGATCCATGAGCACCTGACTCGACTTAGCACCTTCTTGGCAAGCCTGCTCAGCCCGAGAGCAGCGATCCACACTCTCCTTCAGCTGGGCCTCTAGCCGCCTTATTCTGTCCGCCTGGGCTTCGCCGGCCTGACAAGCCCCGGACATCTCCGCCACCATCTGCAGCAAGTTAGAACAGCAATAAGTAACGTAAAAACAAAAATAAAAGGAAGAAATATGAAGTTTTAGGCATAACCGAAGCGTTACTTACATAAGAGGCGCTGTTGAAGAAGTTGCGGAGACGGTCCGACACGGTCCCCATCCGGAAGTGACTCCAGCGATCCTCCCCTTTATAGGCGCGGCCTGAAGCCATGGCCCTAAGCATGGTTTCGGGAGCAGGATCGTCGGTCTGGGGGGAGGGCTCTGAACCGCTCACACCGGCCTCAGGGAGCTCATCAGACGAGGCCACCCGAGGAAAGCCAGGTGAACCTCCAATATCACCCCTGACTTGATCCAGTGGAGGGGGAACACTCACATCTTTCTCAACGGTACCCACCCCTTCGTCATCCGAAGATGAATCAATATAAGCAACCACTCGGGGGATCTTGGGGGTCGGGCGACCAGGAGAAAACGAAGTCTTCCGCTTTCCAGATTGCCTCCCGCGAGAGCTAGGGTTAACCGCCTGATCTGCGGAAATCTTGCCGGGCTGCACTACATCAACATTGTCGTCTCCTGGGGCAGGAGTGACATCAGCCGGAGCCGGGATCTATGGAGCCGCCACGTCCGAACGTCCCCCGCTCACTTCGACACTTTGAGGAGTAACACCTGGTGTGTGAGCAGCGGTACGGGGAGAATTGGATCCACTGGGAAAGGCTTCCCGCTCGGACTCAGAAGGGTGCCCCGCCTTTTCCTTCCCTTTTGAAGTTGAAGGACCCATTATATCTGTAGTCGTCTCTTGACCATGGGTTTCCTCGGGCACGTACTCGGGCACCTCCTCTTCCTCATCCCCTTCAGGAGGAAGATCCTCGGGAGCACTCCCTTCAGACTTATTATCAGGAGGAGCTACTCCTGCATCACGCTGGCGGAGGGCCTCTTTCCTGCTGGCTTCCACGATCCCTTTCATCCGGCGTGCCAGAGCATCGCAGACCACGTCCACGTCCACGTCATACACTTCAAAAAGAAAAGGGAGCCCGAGTCAATAGATTAATACAAAGACAAATGACAGATAAAAGGCAAAATAAAAGCTACAACACAACTTACGGCGTCTGCGGCGTGCAGAAATTTGAGGGAAGAGACGAGCTGAAATCATCTTCCCCTCATTATACAGATAGGGTTTACCCCTTTTCTCCAAGGGGCGGACGGCAGCCCGAGCCAAGGTCTTCAGCTCTTCGTCGGTGAAGGAGGAAGTTACATGGTTCCATTGGGGCGAGCAAAAATACCGAGGAACCCTGCAGGTCATCTTGGAGCCACCCAGATCAAAACTGATTGACTAGCCCCAACGTCCACCTACAAAGAACCAGCTGTTCTTCCAGAATTTGTTTGAGGTTGGAAAGCCCCAAACAAATCCCTTCATTTTCTCGTCGGTGGTCGGCTCGATCTCGCCCTTGACCACAACATCCTTGGGGATCCAGAACTCGGGCTGAGTTGATTGAAGAAAATAGACTCCGGACTTCCCCACGGGCCTCAGAGAATAGAAGTGTCGGATTTCACGGGGAGTTGGAGGTGGTCGTTTCATCCTGTGCCACATGTGCCACATGCACATCAAAATCCGATAGCTGTTTGGAGTTAGCTGAGCCGGAGCGATTCGGGCCTCAGCCAAAAACCAAGTGATGAACGGCTGGAGAGGAAGAGTAACGCCGTAAGCGAGCATCGACCCGTAAACCGCCACATGGCCAGGTGGAGGGTTCCAGGCAGCCCGACCTTCAGCAGGGATAAGCGAAATCACGTCGCCATCCAGATCGAACCGCCGCATATACTTACTTACCTCCTCAGGGCCGACCACATTTGGCTCTACATCATAAGCGCATATGCGCTCGGGAGAGAAGGGAATGCGAGCAGCCCTATGCTCTTCTTCGACGTCGTTCTCGACAACCCTCTGGGTCCCGACTCGGCTCTCCAGCGAGTGGGAGTCTTTGTAAACCTTGCGAGTGCTCATCTTTTTTTTCGGTCGTTTCCAAGGCCGAATGTCAGCTGTAGAAGAAGAAGAATCCGACCAATCTGCAGGCTGATAGTCGGGAGGCGATGAATCTGAGGAAACGGAATGAACTTCAGGAGGAGATGGAGCCTCTGAAGGAGCAAAATTTTCACGTGAAATTGTAGAAACGTCAGCATCAATGAAATGCGGTTGATCAAAGAAAGGTGGTTTCAATAAATTGTGGACTACAGATGCGGTGTGTGCATCATGTTGCTCAATAGCAATCATGCCAACAGTGTAAAGACGATACCTAGCTGCAGAATCCATGAGAACTAACCTTGATGTATTTGAAGCAGAACCCAGAAAAAGCTGGAGATGCAGTTGAAGCAGACGAAGAGGTGGTTGCAGCAGAAGAACCCAATAAACAGGGGATGTGAGCAAATTCTTCAGAGAATAATGCACAAAAATTGCGGAAAATAAAGTAAAAAGGAGAAGCACCACCACTGCCAGTTTATATAGGCAGCACATTGATTTCGAAAAACACGAAACCCTAGGAGAAACACAAAGGAGCGGGAAAACAGAGGGGCGTGGGCGATGACGTAATCCACACGCGAGCAAGTAGAAAGGTCATGTCCCATAAATGCGTCGCACCACCGCAGTACCACAGCCAAATAAGAAGAGACAAGTGGCGACCGAAGAAAGCCTTGAGCCGCCAGTGAGCAGAAACGCCACCATCAAAAGATCTCTGAAATGATTGATAAATCGAATGCGTGCGGTCGTAATTAAAACACGTCATTTAAGAGCTTTGAAGCAAACGAGGATACATAAATGCAGAAAAAGACAAACGAAGACTAGTTGCAAATGAGCATGAGGTTAAATATCTGACCCGAGTGGAGCTGACTCAGCATGATCGGCACAAATATTTAAGGGGGTATTGTTATAGGCAAAAATAGTCGTGGTAGACACGTCATCACTATATAAAGCCACGTAAGCAAGGTCAAAAGAAAGTCAACTAACGGAGCAAAAATTCCCCCATGAAAACCTGCTTGGAAAAAGGAGGAAGTTTCCCGACCACCAACAAAGACGAGTTGCTCGGGCAATAAATCTTACTCGGGCAAGGACACAGTGTAGTCGGGAATCAATGAAAACAGATAGTCACCAGTGCCCATATACCAAACTCTGGGTGCAATCAGCAACAAGCAACTCCATGATAAGCGACAGTGGCTGCAGAGTTCAAATAAGGAAGCAAATAGATTTTCCGTAAATAAAGGAGGGAGAATCAGAATCAGACTTGGATTCAACCAAATCAGGAAATACATGGAAGAAATAGAATCCGAATCCGTTTAGGATTAGAACACACAATTAGGGCATCACATATCAAACCCTAATTAAACACGTATAAATACCCCCTCTTTACGTGAAAAGAGGGGGACAAGAGAGAAATATCTAGAGAGAGATGGTAGTGCAGCATTCTTGTAATTCTTCTTCATAGTGAATTTGGCTTCGTTGTTTAGGCAACAAACCGTGGATGTTTCTCCAACCCTTAGAGTTTTACCACGTAATTGCTTGTGATCCCTAGTTTATTTCTTTTGTTTTCAATCATCCAAGTTCATAATTTATAACAATTCAAACGATAAATCATTGACTCGGTGACCACCAAAAATCACCGTCAACAACTTTATTAATATGAAAAGATTGTCAAGTACAACATTACACTCTTGCTATTGAGCATAACCCTAACACCCTCAACACTGTTTCTCTCCAAACAAAGATTGATGGTGGATCGGTTTTTGTGGTGCTTTACCAAAATCTGTCACTACCCAATCCAACACCATCAACAACCACACCACCAAATCCTTATGCCTCTCTCTCCTCCGAAATTCCAATCAATAGTTAGAGATGGCAGTATTCCCTGTGAGGCTAGGGCCCCGTAGGGCCCTACCCCTAATGGGTTAGGGATGGGGGATAATATTCTGGGACAAAGACAGGGATGGGGACAAAGTCTTATCCCCGAAGGTGAAGCGGGGCGAGGACGGGGGAAGCACTCCCCGCCCCGATATATATATATATATATAATATGATATGATATGATATATTCAGATTTTTAAAATCATTTAATATTAATTTTTTAAACGTAAATAGTTTTTTTTTTTTTACTAAAAAAAAGAGTATTCATCTCCTAAATAAACAAAAATCATTTAATATGCATAATTTTTTTGCTTATGATAAGTTCTGGCTTAAAATTCCAAGGAACCGGAACAATGTCTGCAAGAATGCCATTAACATCAAGTACATGAGACCTCAGGTTGAGCTGTGGCCGCACAAGAACATGGTTTCTTATGGTAAATTGTTGGTTCTTTGTTCTTTATTTGTCGAACCTAGCATCAGCTTGATCGACAACTGCATCACCTTTCACATTTTCTATGGCTGAATGAGAATGAAACTTCTTACGATAATGATCATCAGTAGCACCAGCATCACCTTCAGTAATTAATGGCACTCCACTGTCAGATTTTTCATTGTTTTTTCTAGTAGTAGCGACAACTGCATCACATTTTGTATTTTCTGTGGCCTTTCCAACAACCCCAGTAGCAACTCTAGCAACAGCAACATCATCTTTGCCCTTCCCAATATCCTCTTTTTTGTTGGCAGGTGGGACCTGTTTATTGTCTTTTTTTGTTATTAGGCTTCTGCGAGACCTAAGGGTGACCTGTGACCGCATGAGAACTTAGCTTATTGCAAGTAATCATTAGCCGCACCAGCATCAATAGCTTGTTTAAAATTTCAAGGTATTGGAACGATATTTGTAAAAATGCCATTGACATTAAGTACAAAAAGCTCTTTCTCAAATAAGTTGTTACATAAAGCTAGGCTTTTCGACAGACACAAGACCTCGGGCTGAGTTGTGGCCCCACAAGAACATGGCATCTTGTGGTAATCACTTTGTTTTTTTTTTTTTTTCTTTATATGCTAAACCCAAGCATCATCTCTATCGAAAACTGCATCACTTTTCACATTTTCTATGGTCTTCGATAACTCTGTATCCTTATGATTGACAACCGTATCACCTTTCGCATTTTTTGTGGCATTCGGTAACGCTGTATCCACTTTTTTATTGGCAGGTGGGACCTATTTATTGTATTTTTTACCAGGATTTTTTATCAGATGCGGGATCTAAGGCTAACCTGTGGCTGATTGAAAATGTAGCTTCGTACAATAATCATCATCAACAACACCAGCTTCACCTTCAATAATTGAGGGCACCCCACTTGCAGATTTTTTGTTGTCCTTACTAGCAATAGTGACAGCTGTTTCACCTTTCGTATTTTTTAAGGCCTTTCTAACAACTCCATCAGCAACTCCATCTGCAACATCATCATCTTTGCCCTTCCTAATGCCCGGCAACTCCCTATCATTTTTTTGTTGGCAAGTGGGACTTGTTTATTGTCCTTTTTTGTCATCAAACTTCTATGAGACCTCAGGCTAACTTGTGGCCGCATGAGAACATAGCTTCTTGTGGTAATCAATAGTCACACTAGCGTTAACAGCTTTTTTACCCTTTCATTTAAATTTGTGTTTTGTCCTTTCCAGCAGCAGCAACTACACCGACAACTTCAGCAACAAATGCATTTCTTGTTCCTTTCTAATAGTTGTAACAACTACATCATTTTGACTAGAACATGTATTTGTGACGTTCTCAGCCGATACTGTTGCAATGAATGCATTTTCTTGTTCCTTTCTAATAGCAACTGCAGCAACAGGAAAACTTATCCCACGAATGACTAGATTGATAGACACCTTCATAAAGAAAGACCTTGTGAGAAAATCTAGGTGCTAAAGAAAAGGTACATTCCTCGGGTCATGTGTCTCTTGCTAGTCCCCTGATGTTTAACTGGCTCAACTTCGAGGACCCGGTGGACTTTTGTTGATGACAAAATGTTGTCAACCTTCCCAACCTCGAAATACCAAAAATTTTAAGCACCTCACGGAGAGCCTTCCTCTCGAATCACCTTCCAAGGCAAAGTCTCAAGGTGATTTCCCTTCAAATATGGAAATCGAATGAACCCCATCCTTGATCTTACATGGCCCCATGGCTTATAGTTTGACATTTAGTCCCCGTTGAAAGCTAATATTGATTTCATAGTTGGACAAAGAACCCCACAACATGACAGTTGTACCACTCAGGATAATACAAGCTCTCATCCTCAAAGCTAGATGTGCAGTCAAGGTCGGTTTTATTTGATGTTTTTGTGTAAAGGGAGGAATCTGAACAAACAGGACATTTACATACACTATAGATTGAAACCGGAAATGAAAGATAAAGTTGTTTGAGAGTTTTAAGGAACCAGGATTCCACTTTTGCTGTTTGAGCTGCGTTAGAAGTCCACTGGCAAAAGGACTGTTGCTGGAGCCAAACTCTCCAACGCCTCTAATGCTCACACGTGTCCCGCTTCATTAGCAAGCATACAGACACAGCCTAATTGAATTAAACAATAAATCCATTATGTCAAGGTTTGCCCAAAATGCCGTGGATTCACTCTTTAAAACACAAGAGGCTCGCTGTTTGACCCAGTCTACAAACAAGGGATCACCCCATGATAAACAATCAATAGAGAAGTGGGTAACTAGAGGAAGGCAGTTATCCCATGATGAACAAGTAAGCACAACCACTCGGGCACCACTGATCAATGGAGGAAACAACTCCCATGATCTCCAAAGTGGAAACAACGGTTAAATAATCACTAGAAGGTGGACTCAATGTATAAAAATTGTTGAATAGACCATGAAAAAAACTATGATCAATCGAATACATATAGAGAGCACTGCCTTTTTTTTTTGTTTACTAGTGTTATCGATTATTTTGATTACAGTTGTGTGTTATGAATGTCTTATATTATTCGTTATGCATGATTGTTCTTGGTTGAATACCTTTCCTTTGAATGCAAAGACAAAATCTCATGTACCATCATCTTTCCAACCTTTCTAGGAAAGTGCCCTAGGTTGATCTGAGGCAGACCTTCAACCAAGATCCATCTCGCATAATTTGGTTAACGAATTTTCATCATTAACAGATATAAATTAAAATAGTTAGGTGCGACTAATTATAAATTTAGGTGTGAATCCATTATAAGTGAGTAAATTATAACAATTTTATTAAAGAAAGTTTGAAATATAATTTATAAAGTAAAATAACAATATTTTATTATTTGGAGATTGAAAGATGGAGAATGGTTAGAGTATTAAATTTATGGAGATTGAATATTTCATAATATCCCATTTTCAGTCTCCAAAATACAGAAAGTTTTAGAGACTAATTGGAGATGGTTTTATAGGTGAGGTTCGAGCGGGTGCGAGCGGGTGCTTCACGAGGTGCGGGTCAAATTAACATCCCTAGGTATGAGTAGGATTATCTAGTATTACTTTTCTAATAATACACAACAAAGTGCTGATGTAATAAATAATTTTTTTTCCTCCTTTTATGACGATAAATTAACCATTTCACCCATAATTAATGGCATTATATAATTATAAAATAGACAATTCGTTGAGATTAATTTTGAAAAAATTGACACCTAATTTTTTTTTTTTTTTTGAAATAATAACTATCAAAACTAAATTAAAATCTTCAATTTCTTAAATAAGAAAAACTTAACTAAAATAAACTAACATATTTAATTTAATTTTTTTTTTTTAATATTACACTAACATATTTAATTATTAAAAACATACAAAAATGACATAAGAATTAAAAAATAAAAAAAAATAAAAATAAAAAAGTTATAAACACCTGTCTCGTTCTAAATTATGGTTTGGGCAAATGACTCCTAAATCAACGGCTCGAATCCTACCAATGACAAAAACTTAAAAAAAAAAAATAAATAAATAAATAAATAACCAGTAAGCAGATAGATACTGTCAAAAATAACTAAATCTTTTTAAGAAAAAATGATTTCCAATTAATACAAATCTCATATGTAAAGATTTAACGATTGATATTCATAAATTAATTTCTCAACTTGACTCAAACTGAAAGTCTAATTAAATCTGAACCATGTTTTTGTTTCCTGGTCTGAGGAGTTTGCTTCCATGTTTGTGTCATGTGAGTCTCGCTAATTTGGCAAATATCATGTGTGCAATCACATGAATATTGTTGATTTGGAAGAATCAAATTCAATGTTAATGATCAACTTGTATAAATCACGTACAAACTCAACTTTATGATCTCCATTGCCAGCTAATGAATATACAATAAAATTGTGTGACTTTTTTTGGCATTTCCTAGCTTTATTATCAATTTCTTCCATGGAGAAATAAAAATAGTTTCGACTACATAATCAAATTGGAGATTAGTAGATGAATGATATTTCGTTTATACACGGAGAGTAAATTATTTTAATTGAACCAATAGCGGTAATTATAAAAAGATTATAAAATTGTATATATGTTTATTATTGAGATGTCGAAATCGATATAGGTATACCGTATTTAGAGATGCACGTTTGGGGAATGGGGATGGATATAGGTCCCCCCATCCCCATCCCCACTACCTAGACCCTTCCCCCATCCCTCCCCATTTCCCCATTTGGGGAAAATGGGGATGGGGAATTTTGGGGGGACCTATATCCATCCCCATCCCCAATTCCCCATTTTCCCCGTTTCCCCGTTCCCCTGTTTACCCCGTTCCCCCGTTCCCCTGTTTCCCCCGTTCCCTCATTTCCCCATTTGAATAAAAATTACAAATTAAACTGAAAAATCAAACATTTCATTGCAAATATAAAATAAAATTCATTAGTGCATTACAAATACAAAATAAAGTGTTTTAAAATTCACAAGTTCATTACAATAATAACTAATTGTTGAGAAAATAAGAGCAACTTTAGGTTTTAGGTTTTAGGTTTTAGGTCTTGAAGTTAAAATGAGTAAAATTGTATATATACTTAGGGTTAGGGAGTTAGGTTTTCAAAGAATAAAAAAAATATAAAATATATATATTATAATTATATTTATATTATTATATATAATTGGGGGAAATGGGGATGGAGGACCTCCACCTCCCCCCCATCCCCATCCCCATTTCAACATAATTGTGGGGAAAATGGGGAAATGGGGATGGGGAGGGGTCCCCCCATCCCCATCCCCATTTCAATTTGGGGATGATTTTCATCCCCATCCCCCCCCCCCCCCCCCATTTCCCCATTTTCCCCCCCAAAAAATCCCCAAATGGGGATGGGGACAGGGAAAATTGGGGCCCCGGGGGGAAATGTGCATCTCTATACCGTATACATAGAGAGTAGAAAGAGATAAATCATAATTTTATTGTAATTACGTGGGTAATTAATTAAAAATAAATAAAAAAATAAAAAATAAAAAACTATTGGAGATGCATCTTTCTCTCTAGCCAGAAGAGGACCATATCAGCTCACCAAAAAAATATGGAAAAGTCCATGTCAATAGCACAATTACTCGCTCTCCACTCTCCATGAAACCGACAAATAAGCATAGCAAATGCAACCATTTTTCATGTGGATCCTAAATCACTATATATATCACCCTCCCCAAACCCATCACAATATCAAACACTAGCAACAGACATCTCAAGTACTACAAGAAGAAACAAGTTCTATTTTCTTTCAAGTAAATATTTTCAGAGAAAAATATGTCGAACATGCAACAAAACTTCAATGCAGGCCAAACCAAAGGCAATGCCCAGGTAGGAAAATATGTATATTAATTTGTTTAATTAATGATTATATGTTACTATGTTAATGATTGATCAAGTTTTGAAATTGTGTATTGTGTTAAATGTTTATCATGAGCAGGCAAAGACAGAAGAGTGGATTGAGTCAGCACAGAACACAGCAAACGCAGCAAGAGACAAGGCATCAAATGCAGCTCAATCAACCCACAACTCTGCTCAACAAGGCACAGACCAGAGCACCGGATTCCTCCAGCAGACGGGTGAGAAAGTGGCGAACATGGCACAGGGCGCTGTTGATGGTGTCAAGAACACACTCGGAATGGGTGATCAGAGCAGCCACAAGTAATCAACACAACGCACAACTCCCATCATCACTCTGCACCACCACCAGCTTATAAGGGCTATTATTTCAGGATAGTTGGTTAGAGATTTCTATTTCTCGTATCGCATGTAATAAAGCCTTCTTGTTTTGTTTTTTGATTGTCCATTTAGTCTTGAAATAGTATCTAATAAGAGTTTAATATTTAATAATACAAAAATGAAATGCAGAGATTAATTACTTTGTTAATTATCTATCTCTCTATTTCATGCTCAATTTAATACAACAGTTTTGCTTATGGTACCTCACGTAATAATTTATTGATATCAAAAACTCTCACTATATATACTGTGCATACATGTAATAATTAAAAATAAAAAATTGAAAATTGATATTCTTGTAGCAATTTTATATATATCTAATCAGTTTAAATGTGTGTTTGGTATGACTTTTGAAAGGATCAAAAACGTTTTTTTAATACTAGAAGCTATTTTGAAGTTTTTTTTAGTTGTTTGACAAAACTCAAAATAGCTTTTTTAATATATGAATTGTCTAAATTACCCCTTATAAAAGTCATTTTACGTCTACTTGTTGAAGTCTAAAATTTGAGCTTTTCTAAAAAGCATTTTTTGATCTTTTTTAAAACATAAGAATTGTCTCAACTACCCTTTTATAAATTTTAGATATTCCACCGTAACTCTTTCATTATAAATACATTGTCAGCACTTTTTTTGTAATTCACCCAACCAAAAGTTATTTCTAAAAATATATTGTCAACATTTTTTTTGTAATTTACACAACCAAAAGCTTTTTTGTTAGAAGATCTACTCATTAGAAGCTCTACTTGAAAATCCAACCAAACACACAACACTTGTATGTAATCAAAGTATTATTGTGTACGTCTGAATGGCCCACTTTGTTTTTTGGACTTACGTCTGAATGGGTCTGAAAAGAACCCATTCAGATGTTTTGTTTGTTTTTCTTAAGGTCTGAAAACTTAAAAAGTACAAAAAAAAAAAAAAAAAAAAAAAAAAAAAAAATCTAAAATTAAAAAGCTCAAAAACTTTACTTATATCTTAGGTTGCGTTTGATTTTTCGTCTGAAGACTGAACAGTGCTGAATTAAATCGAAGATTGAATAGTGACTGAAAACTGAAACTGGAAAACATGTTTGTTTTTTTTCACTAAAAACTGAATATAAATGATAAGTTATTTGTTTTTTTAAGTTACAAATATCTTAAAATAAATACTTTTACATCTATGCCCTTTCAAATATTATTTGTTATATATTTATATTTTAATATATTAAATACAACTAAAACAATAATTTAATAATATAATAACAAATTTATATTAAAAAAAAATTCCGTATAAAATGCAACCCTTAGAGTATAAAAATTACAACAAGTTAATAGAATTTTAGTTTATGAAATAACAATAGATTAGAGTTGGCCACTAATAATATATATTTATACTATATATGTGAAATAATAATATAATAACAAATTTATAATGAAATCTATATGCTCTATCAATTTTTATTTTATTTTTTGAAAGTGGTGCTAAAGTTTTTTCAATAGTAAGAAGAAGAAAAAAATTATTATGGTTAAGTGGGGTGAGAGAAGAGAAAACTTGAAATAAATAAGATTTTGTAATGATAAATTTGGAAGTAATATATTAATATATATTTCAGTTATTTTTCATCAAGTGAAAAGTGAAAAAATGCCACTTTTTTATAAAAAGTGATTTTAGGAGCTTATTCAATGGTTTTACAATTTAAAAAATCAAACGAAACAACTTAATGACACACATCAAGTGCTATTAAGTGTTCAGTGAAAAAAGCAAACAAGCCCTTAGTAAGATGTTTCCTTTCATTTTTGTGATACAAATTCGAGTCTCATATTTACCCAATAAACACATGGGAAAACAAACACCTCCCCTATAGACCGTAGTGGGGAGTTCCATTACAGACCATGTTTGCAATGGTTGACTTGACAGGCTTTTAACCTAGCTAAATGGTATCATATTTTAATTTTATTTTTTTTAATTATGTGAGAGAGATGCACGACTCGAACCTAAAATCTCATGAAATAAGTGTAAGGGGCACACCACTATGCATGTTAACCTGATATCCAAAAAAGGAAAATTTTTTGTTGTTAGTTCAAACTGATAAATATATTAGTCCTTGCATATAGGTCTTTGAATTTAAATGCTTTGACTTGGTTGCATGCACTTACCAAATCATCTTTTAAATCCAATGACCCACATGCAAGGAACTGATATATCTATATCAGTTCGAACTGACAATAGAAAGACTTTATATATATATATATATATATCAATACGCACTGATGTAAATATATAAGGACAATGAATGTGAGCCACTCATTATGGAGAAGTTTTGACTAGTGCATACACACTAAGGCAAAACATGGAAAATGAAGTGATTCACATTCAATGTCCTCATATATTTACATCAATACGCATTGACTTGAACATTTATATATACATATATATATATATAGTCTTTCCACTATCAATTCATTCTGATATAAAATATATCAGGACGAAGAATGTTGACTATAGATTATAGAGAAGTTTTGACAAGTACATACACTTTGAGTCAAAGTATATAAATCTAATGGTCCACATTTTTCGTATTGATATATTTTATATTAGGACGAACTGACAATATATATATATTTTCAAACTAGTGTATACTGATATAATTTTATCAGTGCGTTGGATGTGGACCATTAGATTTATATACTTTGACTCAAAGTGTATGCACTTGTCAAAGCTTCTCCATAATCAGTGGTCATATGTATTGATACTGATATGGTTACATTAGTACACACGAATGTGAACGGGACTGTAAATATATATATATACATATATATGGGAGAACTTCATAAGTAGCCAAAAAAATTAGTGAGTTTATTGTTTTTGTCCAAAATTATTATGTTTATTGTTTTTGTCAAAATATCCACTTTTGGGATTGAATTACCCTTCAGTAAAAAAGAATTTAAAAACGAAACAAAATTAAAAAACAAATGAAACAAAAAAACAAAAGTAAAAGAATAGTTAAAAAGGCAAAGAAAAAGTTAAACCTAAATAGAGAAGTGTCTGTAAAAAGGGAGACCAATTCCGGTGAGCACCAAGTTCCGGCGACGACCAAGACAACGAAGACCCGACCACGACGATGGTTCACATGGAGGGACGACCAAGACCCGACCTCAACCTGACCCCGACGAGCAAGGCGACGATGGTCAAGACGAACAACTGCCCAACCTGGTTTGATTTCTGCCCGACAGTGATTCGACCCTCAGCCGATTTGATTCAACCTCGACATTGATTCCATGGCGGCATTGAAACGAAAAGGTTTGGACTTGTGCAATTTTTTTTTTTTAGGGTTTATCCTTTTTATTTCTATTTTTGGTTGCATTTGTGCATTTGAGATTTGTATTGGATTACGACTTCGAATTCAAATTTTATTTCGATTTAGATTTGTATTTGAGTTGATTTGGATTTAAATATATGTTGTTGTTTTTTATTTTGATTTATGATTTTGATTTTGATTTGAAATAGAGTTGTTTTTTATTTTTTATTTTTTTGGTTCCCTGGTTGTGTTTGATGCAAGGGTGTGTTAGGGTTCTTGGTCTTTTGGTTTTGTTGGCATATGAGAATTGATCCGGATCTCAGAAAATTGTTTGTAGGTTAGGTTTGGAAGTTGAGGGGAACTGGTGTGTTTCATTGGTTTAATTGAATTGAGAGTGTGTTTAATTTAATTGAGGTTGTGTTCAAATGATCTGAGCTGGTGTGTTTAATTGGTCATGAGTGGTGTGTTTAATTGGGCATGACTGGTGTGTTTAAATGATGTGAACTGGTGTGTTTAATAGTTGTGAACTAGTGTGTTTAAATGATGTGAACTGATGTGTTTAATAGATGTGAACTGATGTGTTTAATAGTTGTGAACTAGTGTGTTTAAATGATCTGAGCTGGTGTGTTTAAATGATCTAAGCTGGTGTGTTTAGTTGTTGTGAACTGGTGTGTTTAATTGTTGTGAACTGGTGTGTATAAATGGGCATGAGTGGTGTGTTTAATTTTGTGAACTGATGTGTTTAAATGGGCATGAGTGGTGTGTTTAAATATTGTGAACTGGTGTGTTTAATTCTGTGAACTGGTGTGTTTAAATGGGTATGAGTGATGTGTTTAAATGGGCATCAGTGGTGTGTTTAATTCTTTTGCACTGGTGTGTTTAAATGGGTATGAGTGGTGTGTTTAATTGTTGTGAACTGGTGTGTTTAAATGGGCATGAGTGGTGTGTTTAATTTTGTGAATTGGTGTGTTTAAATGGGCATGACTGGTGTGTTTAATTGTTGTGAACCGGTGTGTTTAATATTTATTTACTGGTGTTGTTTCTTAATTGAACCCAAGTTATTTGAATTGTGCAGATGGAAAACATCGATTATGACAATTCTCTGAAGGTAGAAAGGAATAAATGGAATCCACGAGCATTAATCAACGTCGGTTGTAAGTTGAAGAACTTAGCTACGATAGAGGGTATCTTACGTGAGGAAGGGATGCACAATCAATTCATGACGAGTTGTTTCAAGCAATTCAGCAACTTCCCTAGAAATTGGTTGTTTTCAGCTCAGATTGTGCACAGTTTACTGTTGAGGCAAATTACAGTAGATGGTGCAACAGATAACGAGTTGTTTATATCGGTAGGTGGGAAAAAGACAAGATTTGGACAAAGAGAATTTTGCATGGTTACCGGTCTACGTTTCGGCGAACTCTCAGACATTATGGAAATGCAAATGGCATCCAGGAAAGGTATTGGCCTGGAGAAGAAGGCAACGAATTGAAATTGTCCACAATGTATGATCGGCTTTTAGCACACAACTTTCAAGAGCCCGATGATGCGTTGAAGATGGCACTTGTGGTGATAGCAAACAATGTTTTGTTTGCTCAGCCATATGATAAAAAAGTCAGCAATTGGCTTTTTAATTTGGTTGATGATCTAGATGCATTCAATTCTTTTGCTTGGGGCTCTTTTGTATTCAAAATGATGATCCACTACATTAGGCATGGATTTCAATGGAAAAACACCAAAAAAAGGAATGCTAAGGTCAGATACCGGTTATACGGATTCCCCTGGGCTATTGAGGTTAGTTCCGACTACTTTATTTGTTTATTTGCTTTTGGGTTGTAACTTAAAAGTTATTAACTTTTATAGTTGTCTTATCTTGTCATTTTCAGTTATGGGCGATGCAGGCTATAGAGAATTTGATTGATGTGTTTGGCTAGAGATTAGAACATACTTTGCCTAGGATAAGGCGTTGGACGATGCATAAGAGGCCTCGTAATTTTGTGAAAAAGATTTCAGATCTCGAAGCTAATATTCGAAGTGGGAAGATGAGTTATTTGCATACACACACATATATATATATTTATGAAATTGTTTACAATATCTTAGGCCTTTATTATTATGACATTATTGCAGGCTCAAGTGTTAGAGGTATTGGAGGCAACGGATGATGAGTTGCAAAAAGATTACATGGTCGGAGTTGACTTCAATATGTCGGTGGGTCTGCAATTCATACTTATAGTGGAATTGGAAAAGGATGATGATGATGATGATGATGATGGTGATGATGGAGATGATGGGGATGATGGTGATGGAGGTGATGGTGATGATAGAGGTGATGGTGATGGTGATGGTGATGATGGAGCACTAACACGGAAAACTGCAGTGAAGCGGAAGGCACCAAAAAAGAAGAAAAAGACATCTGTGAAGAAGAAGCAGAGGAAATCAGTCCCAATCACTAGTCTTGATGAAGAAGATTCAATCCACTCTCCATATTCAACAAGATATGCACCTATTGCTGAAGACTTAACAGCAGGCTATCCACCTACACCTCATGACCAGTTTACACCGGGGTATACACCTACCCCTCTTGAAGACATGCTACACCCACCTCCCCCATCGCAGCGGACTCGATTATCCTTTAAGCAACCTCCTCCACTTAAGGGTGGTGATAGAATCACTGAATTGTTGGAGGCAGTGAAGGCACTTCCGGATGAGATGGAACGCATTGTAAAACGAGAGGTGAAAGCACTGGTGCAGCATCCGACCCGTGGTGAAAACAACCAAGAGATATTCAACTTGTGTTTAATGGTTATATGTTATATTGTTACATGTATTATTGGTGTGACATAGAAATGAAGAATAGCTGTGAATTTCATTATTGTGTGTTGTAGGCACCTTTGACCGATGTTACAGATCAGAGGTTGAATGTTGAGGAGGTGGGTCTCTCGGCGGCAAAGGATGTGGCTCCCACTGTTGAGAAGGAGGTGACTGGTTCAGTGCTTGCAAGTGGAGATACAATGTTCGGTTACAACTACGCTATGGAGGAGGATCGATCAATCCGAGTTAGACTCCGATCCGCATATTGTAAGTCTCCATTTATCGATCCAACACGAGCATCTGAGGCGAAACGTGAAGGTGACAAGCGCAAATATGAGGCATTCAAGAGGAAACAAAAAGTAGCTAGGTATGTTGTTGTAAATATATATAGCCTTTTTTAGATGTTAAGCTTTATTATGAACAAAATTGAAACGATTTCTCATGTTTATGTTCATTTCAGGTGAAACGTGGGAACGGAGAAGTCCTTTGATCAGTCATTTTTCTTGGAATTAGAAGATCCGAAGAACTAGTTGTCCACTGACGTAAGTATACATCTTGTTGATTCTAATTTTATCTTTGTGTATCTTTGTTTTCGTCATCGTGTATCCGTTGTTTGATACAGCACATTGATGCATACATGAGCTTATTGGCAAAATGGCAGGAATCGGACCCGGAAAACTTCAGACATAGCTTTGTTTTATTGTCTTCTGAACTTTATGTAAGTTTGACAATTAACTTTATTGGCTAATGTATGATTTCAATTGTCATTGAGTCATAATTGTTGTTTGTTTCAGACAAAACTAAATGTGGAATGGAAAATGATAATTGAAGCGGATAACGAAGCCGAAACTTCATTCGATGCACTTGGTTACGAATGTCCGCCAGATTGGATTGAATACGGTTGTGGTGACAGACCGGGCTAGGGACAACCATGGTGGTTGTATACACAAGTGAGTTTAGACAATTTCCTACTAGTAATTATTATTATTATTACTCTATTTGATTGTGTACATATATTTTTAATCATAAAAATGATGATTTGCAATTTCAATGCAGTTGTTGATTCCGAGTTGTGTTGGGGAACCCGATGGCCATTAGATTTTATGCAAGGTCGATCTACTTGACCGTCACATTTCCATATGTGATCCGATTAGGGCAAAGAAAAAGAGCAATCATTGCGAGCGTTTCAAACAAGTCATGCCCCTTAGGCGACTGCTTCCTAGCATTATGAACAAATGTGGTTTCTATTCAAATAGGAGCGAAATACCACGAGGAAGTATGTTAAGTTTTGGCCGACAAATTATGCCACAACAGGTCGACAATTGCAGCTGTGGAGTCTTCATTTACAAGTATGCAAAGACCTCCATTATGAAGTTGGCTGATTGGAACTGGGGACAGAAGGATATGCCCAACTTTCGAAAAGAAATTGCATTCAACATATATAATAATAGTGTTATATTTAAGTCTCCCATAGAATTGTAGATTTGTAGATTTGTAGATTTGTATACAGTCCTTTATCCATTTTTGGGATGATGGTTTTGGTGAATGGTTTTGAATCATAATGTTCTTATATTTATGAATTACAGTGGGAAAATTGGATAGGATAAAGGACTGTCTTTTGAAACCATATTTTTAGTAAATGTGAATGGTTCATTATTTTCCAGTGGAAATTTGTTATTGAAATACAGATTTGGGTATGGATTTGTTGTGTTTAATTGTTTACCACCGGTGTATTTAATTGTTCAATAGGGATGGTGTGTTTAATTCAATACAACTGGTGTGTTTAATTCTTTTGCACTGGTGTGTTTAATTGAATAGAACTGGTGTGTTTAATTGAATAGAACTAGTGTGTTTAATTCAATACAACTGATGTGTTTAATTCTTTTGCACTGGTGTGTTTAATTGAATACAACTGGTGTGTTTAATTCTTTTGCACTGGTGTGTTTAATTCAATAGAACTGGTGTGTTTAATTCTTTTGCACTGGTGTGTTTAATTCAATACAACTGGTATGTTTAATTCAATACAACTTGTGTGTTTAATTCTTTTGCACTAGTGTGTTTAATTGAATAGAATTGGTGTGTTTAATTCAATACAACTGGTGTGTTTAATTCTTTTGCACTGGTGTGTTTAATTGAATAGAACTGGTGTGTTTAATTCAATACAACTGGTGTGTTTCATTCTTTTCCACTAGTGTGTTTAATTCAATAGAACTAGTGTGTTTAATTCTTTTGTACTGGTGTGTTTCATTCTTTTGCACTGGTGTGTTTCAATAGAACTGATGTATGAAAATGGCTAAGCTTCCGTTAATGCGTACTGCGTAATATGTACCGCGGGTGTACCGCGGCAAGGAAATATGTAACTGCTGCTTTAATTTGCGGTATGATTCATCAAGTTGAACCGCGATCATACCGCGGTAAACCAAACTGGACTCCCCTGCCAATGAACACGGTACACACGTTTATGCGAACCGCATAAAAGGGCGTGTTTCGTTGTAGCTGGTTGAAGTTATTTAAACGACGTCGTTTTGGCCACGAAAGCATAATCCGCGGTACGTTCATTGAATCGTACCGCGAAATCAGTGAAACTGACGATAAAGAGATCAGTTTTGCGACTGACCCTTCAGTTCCCTCTCTCTAAAAATTCAAAAATCTCTCTCTGAAGAAATACTCGAAGACTCAATTGGTAAGTGTTTTCTCTTCCAAATCTCTTCTTTTGACATCCAATCTATACCTAGCCTCTATTAATTCGTGATTGAAGCATGTTAGGGCATACATTTGTTCAAATATTCTTGTTAGGGTTTCGTTTTTGGGGGTTTTGCTCGACCTTGATCAAATTGGTTAGGGGGTTTCGTTTTTGGGGGTTTTGCTCGACCTTGATCTAAACATTTGATCTTTTTTATTTTCATTTGATCTTCCTTTAATTTTTCATCTAAGCAAGCTAAGTTGAAAGTGTTTAGATTTGAAATTTGTGAAATGTGTGGTATGTGTGGTATCATTATACACATCTGATATCCTGAGGGTAAAAAATGTTTTTTGATAGTATGATTACGAAGACTAGGGCCAACACACTTCCTCTTGAGAGAAAAAAAAAAAAAAAAAAAAGAAGATTTTTCTAATGGAGATTAGTTTTGATATTAGTTATATACTTATATTAACCTTATACCATGCCTCTAATTCATCAACTAGTGTAGTGTTTATTTAGGCAGATGGATAAAGATACTAATAATGGGGAGTATTAGTTTTGAAGTTTTTGTATCATTTTTTTTTTTCAATAAATACTCTTTTGGTAGAGAACTTTAATTTCTCTGTGACTGCAATTCCTAAAGAAGCATATAATGTTCATTTTCCTAGTCACATTGGTCATTATATGTTAACTATCTTGTGCTGGGTTAATTTTCATTTATATTTTCTATATCACATAATAACGTCAATTTTGTCCTCACTAGGAAAGAATTCGAATTGGCAAAGAACCACTACAAGCGAATAGAATTGAGGAAGACAATGAAAGAAAACGATATGTCTTCTTCTGATTTATCTTACAGTATTGTGTTTGTGTTTCACTCTAATATTCTATGACATATTTTTCGTTTTCTTGCGATATCATAATTCATTTTCCATTGTATGAAACAATTGCTTTGCCTCAGTTTGACGGCCTTGCAGAAAGCTGAGAAAGAGGGAGAGAAAATAGCTAGGGAAATAATACGTCAGAAAAGAGGAAGGAAGAGAAATGTAACTTTATCTTTGTTTTCTTTTTTGTTTCCATTTTGTTCCCTTTCCCCGTTTCCCCCATACATTATTCATGATGTAATTTTAATCAATTCGGCCCAATATTCTTCAATCATTTATTTTCCTTTTAATTAAACAATAAGATTATTCAAACATTTCTCAGTGTTAAACGTAGCAAGACCTCTCTAGCTCTTATTTTTTGAGTAACAACATAATTTGATAATATTGTATAATTTACATAATTTGATGAATTTATGTATATGGGTTATTTAAGATTGTTTAGTGGGTGGATTTTGAATGTTCTATTTGGAGTATTGGCAGCAGATTATATGTTTTTCAAGTTTTCGGATGAAGTTGAATAAAAATTGGATTTTTTTTTCAGTTTTGGGAACAGTTCAAACTTCAATGGTTGATTTGTGCTTACAAAATTGTTCCTTTAGTACTACTATTATGGTTTTCCTTAAAAAATCAAGACTTTCATTTATTATTCTTGATAGGTTTTATAATTTGTATTACATGGTGCCGGGGTGTTTAATTGAATAGATTGTTCCATCTCATCAATCCTTATAAGAAATGTTAAAGTTGGGCCGTTATGTTTACTTGATTAGGGATACAATTTATGTAGGAAGTAAGGTAGAATATGGTGAAATTTATGTGAGTTTTGATGCATTGTAACTGCAGTATGATCATGTATGATAGTTTTTTCATATATTTTATACAATTATACTATTAAGGGTGGTTGTGGTTTGTGTGGCTAGTGTGTGTTTTTGAAGCGTCACAGTTGAGCAAATGGGTAAAGCCCGTGCAAAGAAAACTACTCCTGCTGCAAAAAGGAGTGTTGGGTCAGGATCGCAGAATCGGGGGGAGTGCGTGAGAAACCTCGAATACTCCGAGAGGATGGCCAGGCTTAATGCGGCTTAGATAATTTTTGAAAGGGGCATTTATTTGGATGAACTCAAGCATACAAAGGTCCCAGAGATTGTGGTACAAAGAGGATGGGGAGATTTTGTAAAATCCCCGGGGATATCAAATACCACTCTTGTGAAGGAGTTTTATGCAAGCATGGACCCGGAAAAACTGAAGAAAGACGGGCCAGTCTTGGTGAGAAACGTGGAGGTTAGGATTACGGCAGAGATGATCAATGACCACTTCAACACTTTGAATTATGCTGATATCAACAGGGGGTACACTGGTAACGATTTGTTGAAGCCAGCACTAGCCGCGGTGCTCCGTGGGACAGAGGATGACCGTTGGGATAGAAAACACGAGTTGAAGCAATCAGAGCTACCCCAATTGTTAGCTTTTTAGAATATTTTCCTCTCATTCTCCCTCCTGCCAGCACTCCACAAGACCACCTTAGGTGAGCATCGGGCTTCCATACTTTACTTTTTTTTTGACAGATACAAGGATAGACATAGGGCAGGTGATACAAAATGCCATCATTGATGCTGGAAGGATCAATGTGAGTCCAGATGCGAAGTTGAAGCCTATTATTTTCCCCAGCCTTATCACTACCCTTCTGAAAAAGGAAAAAGTGTTAGAGCTTAACATCGATGAGATAAAGTCAAACACAATGGTCGACCTAAATTTGAGATCTTGGCAGGACATTGCTATCAAGACAAAAGGGAAGAAGAGACAGAGGACTAGCGGAGGTCAGTCCAGTGCCGCCGAGTCCGGTCCTGAGGACACAGACGCGGAGTTTGATTTTGAGTCTGCTGAATTGGGTTCTAATGATGAGGATGAGGACTATGAGGGTGTTTCTGGTGGTTCCAAGCTGGATCAGGTTTTATCTACAGTGAAGGAAATCAATGAGCAAACCGAAAGGCTCCACAAGAGGATGGACTTGTTCGAGGCTGAGTTGCGACATCAGAGGGATGATGCAGCTGACATTAGGAAGGAATTACGCCTCAGACCGTATCATAGGAGGAGGTCAGCCTCATCTGCTTGATTTTTACTGCACAAACACATCTTTGATTGATTTTCACTGCACTGTAGTTATTTGAATTTACATTTTGTATATTTTAGCTCTTGTAGTTGATATTTTGGATTTTATTGTTAGTTTATTTCTAGTTTAATGTGTTACTTATCATTTAATTATAAATGTTTGAGAACTATACGCTTCAAAATTGTATTTGTACCCTTTTGCATCCACACCAAAAAATAAGTTCAAAAAAACAAACTAAAATTAAAGAGCTCATTGTGCATAAGGTGTCCTTGCATTACTTCAGGTATGATTCATCAAACAATTACAACCTCAGAAACAAAATATAATCATGTCACCAACTGCTTCTTCCGTAACTTTTTGGGGTCCATCCAATGCCCTTGATTTATTTGCATGCTTTAACATTGCTGTAAACAGAGAATTATTTTAAATAACAGAAAATTAAACATTCTTTTCAAATATGAAATTAATATGGGAGCATACCTCATTCAACATCAATGTCTGGATCAGTAGGGTTATCATATGACCAGGTTGGACACGTCCTTATGTTGTGTCCCTCTTGTCCACATGACTTGCACTTGTGACGTCGGCATGGTTGTGGATTCATATGTGGGTCCGGAACATTTGTTAGCTGATCGGCCGGGGGTTTGGACAATTTTGTCTGTTGTGGCTAGATTTCTTGCATATGGTACAGTACCTAGTCCTATGACCATGCTCGCCTGCAGATGGAACCCTCTTCTTTCTCGGCCTACCGGCTTGAGGTCGCCACTCTGGTGGAAGAACAACTTCATAACGTACTTCCTCAGGAGTATTCCATTCGCTTGGGTGTCCAACGGGAAAGATGACACCAAAATAGCTTTCCAACCAGGTGCTTGTTTTGTAGAAATCAGAACAGAAGTCGACAAATTTTTTTTAAAGTACCTACAAAGACAGTCAAATAAATATCGTTATGTTTAATCCTTATAAACAAATGCATATAAATATGTACGAGAATATATACCTTACAGCAGTTAATGCATGACAACAAGGCAATAGGTCATTCTGAAATTCCCTACAACTACAAGTTTTCTCAGATAGGTTTACTAAGCCATCTTTCTCACCGTCCTTCACATTGAAATTTATATGATCTATTGGGCGCACCATGTACTTATGTGATTTTTCATTATTTTTCATTAATTTCTTGGTAGCCCACCAGGACAGTTGTGTTGTATTTTTTGATGCGGCTTCACGTCGTTCATGAAACCATTTTTGCATCATATCTCTAATGTACTCAACCAACGTTGTTATTGGCAATTGACGAGCATACCGCAAACAATTGTTCATGCACTCAACGATGTTGGAAGTCATCCCCCGATAACGCCTAAACGGACAGTATGCATGAGACCATCTATGAGGCCCAACTCTCATTAGATATTCATAAGCTCGTTTGTTTACGCGGCTTAGCTCCTACATCTTCTCCAAAAACTCTGATTGTCGATGTGCCCTTGAAGCTTCATGGAACAATTTGCATACAACGTGGCTTTTGAATCTGTTCTTCAGGTTCATGTTCATATGAAAACCACAAAGGCCATGTGTTATTTCAGGGTACTCTTTACCCATTGCTACCTTGATTGCAGGACTGCGATCGGAAATGATGATACAATTCGCAGGACATCCTATTGCCTTTTTCAACTCCTTTAAAAACCAAGTCCATGAATCCTCACATTCAACATCACCCCAACCATAAGCTAGAGGAAACACTTGGTTGTTTGCATCTTGGCACGCTGCAATAAACATGACACCGCCAAATTTACCTTTCAAATGAGTTGCATCTATACAAATTGCAGGTCGTATGGTAGTCTGAAACCCAACAATTGAAGCACTGAGAGCAATAAACAAATATTCGAATTGTTCAGCAGCATTTGTCTTAATTGCTGTTACAATACTAGGATTTACAAACTTGAATTGGTGGCAGTATGCAGGCAACAATTGATATGAAAGATCGAAATGACCAAAAATGTTTTCTTCGGCATGTTCTTTTGCCCTCAATGCCTTTGAATAAAGTAAACCAAGTCCATGTTCCACTTGCATATCAGACATGATTTCTTTTGGTTTCAAAGATTGACCACTAACTACAAGTTTCGGTGCAACTATTTCACCAATAAGCCATGCGCTCGCTTGACGGTTACGGTTGTGCAACTCATCAATTGTACAACTATGTTCTTCCTCAAATTTCTGAACTATCCAATAATTTCCACCTTCCACCATCCTAGCTGCACGGAATTGAAATTTACACTCAGGATCCTTGCAGCCAACTTCATATCTAACCTGGCTTAACCTTGTGACACGGATTTCAAAATTCTCCTTCAGCGTGTAACTTTGCAACGCTAACTTCACACCTTTTTTGGTTTGGAACAGCCCACCTTTTGATAACCGGTTACATGAACTAGATTCCTTTATTCTAACTACTTCGAAAGAGTTGTTTGAAGCTCCAGGAATTATCCAAGGTTGGGAGACTGCAGTTTTGGACCTATGACCAACATTAAGGGCATCATCTTCACATGTATCTCGATTTGGACCACCAAATACCTGTGGAAGAGACCTGCTACGACCACCCTCAAATGGATCCGAATCCGTTCCATCATAATGTCCTGGCTCATCATTCACACCCTCACGACTTCTACCGTGACCAATGTAATCTTCATTGAAATCATCTAATCCATACTCAGTATGGGGATTGTAATCTGGGATCGATCTCTCATCCTCGTCATAAGGTTCTGGCCTCACTTCGTTAATGGTTGGGCCCTCAGAAATTATAAGGTTCACACTCAGGGTTTCAATACCATGGTTTGTTGTTGGTATAGAACCCATTACGTTGTTGCTTCCACCGGCGGATTGAAACTATGCTGCCAATTGCTGTAAAAAACTTTGATAAACAGGCTAATTGGTATGATCACCCACATGACCAGAAACTACACTAACTTTCTCAGCAACACTAACATACACCTCTGGAACATGTCCATCATCGCACAACAACATTTCCACATCTCTATCATCTTTAATCTTTGGTCGGGTAGGCCTAAGTCTAACACCGGTATCAACCAAAGTTCTTAACTCAATGGTAAACCTTGTTACGTCGACATTCGCAACGCCTTGTACCAACCTAGTCAACTCAGCATATGTCAAATTCCTATGAACGTTTTTCAACTCTGTTTCACCACCCTCGTAAAAGTTCCCCACCCATATGCCACCATACGTGATTACCAGTTTCGTTCGGTCCATTCCTGCATTTCAACCAATGAAACTCTGACATTAAGATTTCAATTTATTAAACATACAAAGGAAACAACAATTAAATGTCCATGGGAAAATCAAATTCAACACACCAGGCCAAACCCAGGCAAACCAGTTAAACACACCACGATAGAATAATTACACACAACAAAGCACATCAAATTAAACACACCAGGGCATATCACTTTAAACACACCAGGGCAAACCATTTAAACACACCAGGCCAAATCACATTAAACACACCAGGTCAAACCAATTAAACACACCAAGGCGAACCAAATTAAACACGCCAAGGTGAACCACATTAAACACACCAGGCAAATCAATTAAACACACCAGGCAAACCAAATTAAACACATCAGGGCAAACCACATTAAACACACCAGGGCACAGCACTTTAAACACACTAGAGGAAACCAATTAAACACACCAGGGGAACAAATTAAACACACCAGGGCGAACCAAATTAAACACACCAGGCCAAACCAAATTAAACACATCATGGCAAACCACATTAAACACACCAGGGCACATCACTTTAAACACACTAGAGGAAACCAATTAAACACACCAGGGGAACAAATTAAACACACCTGGGGAAACCAAATTAAACACACCAGGGCAAACCAATTAAACGCACCAGGCAAACCAAATTAAACACACCAGGGCAAACCACATTAAACACACCAGGGCACATCACTTTAAACACACCAGGGGAAACCAATTTAAACACACCAGGCCAAATCAAATTAAACACATCAGGGCACATCACTTTAAACACACCAGGGGAAACCAATTAAACACACCAGGGCAAACCAATTAAACACACCAGGCCAAATCACATTAAACACACCAGGCCAAATCAATTAAACACACCAAACTAAACCATCTCCTTCAACCTTAGTTCATCATAACATCTGCATATTAAACAAATTAAAATAAGGTTTCTAATACATAAAATATATCTCTAAAAGAATGACCAAGAGCATCTTGATTCATTTTGAAAAAACAAAGTCAAAGCTAAATTTCTGAAATTAGAATCCGAATCCGTGATATTCAAAGCAAAATCTGAATCTTCTATACGGGTTTTGCAGTTTCTGAATAAACGAAAATGGCTTTGCAGTTTTAACAATGGTAGAGATTGAAAAAAGAATTTTGAACTCAATGTTTTTCGGAAATGGGTCACCGGCTACTGAAGATTTATGCATGGGAGACCGACGGTTGAAGATAAACGAAAATGGGAGACGGGAGACAGGACATTTGAAGAATTGAAGAGAAGAAAAATGTTCAGAGAAAAAAAATGGTGACCATGAGAGAGGGAAGAGAGTGAACTGTGAGATGAAAAAAAGAAATAAATGCAATAAATAAGAGAGAGAAGGAATTTTATGAGAAATCAAATTTAAATGAATAAATGAAGGGCATATAAATCCTCACAGCCATATTGTTGACAAAAACAGTACAAATAATAATAATAGACAAAAACAGTAAGAGCTCTTAATTTTTGATTAAAAACCCCTATTAATATTATAAAAGGAGATGTGGACATCGATTGTATACATAGATAGTGGCAAGAGATATATTATAATTTAATTAAATAAATAAATTAAATAAATAAATAAATAAAAAAAATAAAATAAAAAACTAATGGAGATGCATATTCCTCTTTAGCCAGAAGAGGACCATATCAACTCACCGAAAAAAAGTCCATGTCAATAGCACAATTACTCGCTCTCCACTCTCCACGAAACCGACACATAAGCATAGCTAATGTAACCATTTTTCATGTGGATCCAAAATCACTATACATATCACCCTCCCCAAACCCATCACAATATCAAACACTAGCAAAAGACATCTCAAGTACTAAAAGAAGAAACAAGTTGTATTTTCTTTCAAGTAAATATTTTCAGAGAAAAATATGTCGAACATGCAACAAAACTTCAATGCAGGCCAAACCAAAGGCAATGCCCAGGTAGGAAAATATGTTTATTAATTTGTTTAATTAATGAGTACATGTTACTATGTTAGTGATTGATCATGTTTTGAAATTGTGTATTGTGTGTTAAATGTTTATCATATATGAGCAGGCGAAGACAGAAGAGTGGATTGAGTCAGCACAGAACACAGCAAACGCGGCAAGAGACAAGGCATCCAATGCAGCTCAATCAACCCACGGCTCTGCCCAAAAAGGTGCGGACCAGAGCGCCGGATACCTCCAGCAGACGGGTGAGAAAGTGGCGAACATGGCACAGGGTGCTGTTGATGGTGTCAAGAACACACTTGGAATGGGTGATCAGAGCAGCCACAAGTAATCAACACAACGCACAACTCTCTTCATCACTCAGCACCACCACCACCATCACCAGCTTATAATGGCTATTTCAGGATAATAAACCACCGAACCTGTTTTTTTTTTTTTTTTTAATTATTCATTTATTCCTGAATTAGTAATGTAATAACTCTATTCTCCTTCCAAGCTATCCAATTGCAACTGTTCTAATGATTTTTGCTTGTGTTCATCAGACAATTCTCTTATTATTATTATTCTTAAAAAAATAAAAATAATAAAAAACTTGATCAATTTAATTAATGAGTTAGAACTTAGAACAATCACTCATAGAGCAGCCATAGAATTACCGTTGAACAAACATACATATAAGTACATAACTGTAAACTGTCACCATACCACAACATCTCAGATTTTACGACGATGATTTGGCCACGTGGCATTCACCACTTTCGCAAAGCTTCTTGATTCTTCTTTCCCTCCTCCCTCCCTTTAACTACGTGCGCGTGCACAACTGCCACTATCACTATCTACTGACAAACACAAGAACACAACACTTTCTCTTATGTCTTCAAATTCACAAAAATAACAAAAACATTTATAAAAAATAATGACTGCTCTTCAAATTCGCTGCTTCAATTTTCAATCCTTTCCGATTTCCAATTCTTTCTCACTTAAATCCCACCACCCTCAGCTTTTCAACCTTTCTCGCCGGCTATTTTCCGGGAAAATAAGGTTGGTTTTAACTTACCCAGAAAATTATAAAAGCAAAGACAATAGAATCCGCTCAATTTGTTGCTTTTCTAAAACCAAGGATGCTGAGATTGAAAAGGTTGAGACTGAGGAGCAAAACGAACGGCCTCCGTTTGATATCAATCTCGCTGTCATTCTTGCTGGGTTTGCATTTGAAGCCTATACAAGCCCCCCTGTAAATTCTTCTTTTTTCCAAATTCTTTTATCTTTTTTGGTTTCTTATATGCCAATACAATTCGCTTGGTTGCTTGATTGTTGTTATTTTTGTATCTTCATTGAGAATTGGAACTAAAATTTGTATCAGGAAAATGTTGGAAGATATGAGGTTGATGCTGCAGGTTGCAAGACAGTGTTTCTCTCAGGGTATGTGACTCCATTTGTGCTAAATTATTACTTGTTATTTCGATGTTCGTATTGTTTGATTTCATCTGTTGGTAGTTGTTGATGAAATGTGGTGAATTTAAATATATGTTACCATGAAGTAATTTGTGTGTGCTCATACTTGTGTGAATTTATGCATAAAAGTGAATTTGAAAATCGCAATGTAAATCTATTTTTGATCAATGGGTCCTCTTAATTAAGAAATCTTTTTTACCAAAAAAAATTGATATTGATTTTGTTAATATGTGAAATGCAGTCAATTCGTACTTTCTAATGCTGGAAAGTTTCCTTAGCCTGTGCTTTTCGGGCACTGTTAACCTAATTCTTTGAATAATATGTGTGCAGGTCTTTTGTACGTGAAATATACGATGGTCAATTATTTATAAAGTTGAAGAAGGGTATTAATTTACCTGCCATGGATCCATGGGTAGGTTATTCATTCTTTTCCAGTTCTTTCTGCATTTATGGCTAAGTATATGATTGTGAATTTTGATGATACAAAAGTTATTGGCTGTTGGTTTGGTTTGCTATCATTTTCTTTCTTTCTAAATTTGGAAGTCACTAGTTCTGTTTTCATTTCTTTTAGAACATTATTCATACAACTTCTACATTGCTTTTAGGGAACAAGTGATCCGTATGTGATCATGGAATTGGATGGTCAGTTAGTCAAAAGCAAGGTGAAATGGGGGTAAGCTATTGTCATTCTCTATTTGCTATTGTTCCTTTGAATTTACTTGATAATTCGAACTCTTAAGTCATATTTAAATTTCCCTGATTTTCATTTTGAAAAAGCTATCATGAATGAGTTGATGCTTTTTTCTTTAATCGATGTTCAAGAAACATGTAAAAATTTGATTTCATGGTATTGTGAATTAGCTTGTAAATTGTGGAAAAAAAATTCTAAATTGTTTAGAAAATAATCGAGTTAGACAAAATCACTTTTTGTTAATTCCCATTATGGGACCAATGAGTTACTGCTTGAGAGCCGTGAGCCTATCCAAGTTTAATGCATTCTTTTCACAACAATAATAAAAATACTTTAGCTTATGAAGATCTATTCGAATCTGAGATTAATTACATATGCAAACAATTGGATGATGACAGAACGAAAGAGCCAACATGGAATGAAGACCTAAATTTTAACATTAAACAGCCCACGACAAGAAGTATTCAGGTCAATATGCTTTCTCTCTCAATATCTAAGTATTTTTGTTCATATAGGAAGTTCTTGTGCATTGAATTCCACAATTTCAGACTTTCAGTTTGATATTTTCAGCTGTTATGTTGAAAATGAGGAGAGAAATACTGTAATGAGAGGGACATGAGATTTTTTTTGATAATGTGAGTTGTACTGTTATGGACTTTTTGGAATAATACATCATTTTCTGGAATCTAGATTCCTCCATGTGCCTTATAGATCCTATCAACTTTTATTAATTGATTAAGTCGTGGTAGAACTAAGGGACCGACTAAACCAAGTTTTTAACTTTCTTCTTTTTCATCCATTATATAGTCAGCTATGCTCTTTATCGTGCATGTTGTACATAATCATACATTTGTCCATTAGGATCATTGATCATTCTGAAAATATTTGGACTGGTCAAGTAGAGCATTCGTTCTTGGAAGGAGGTTAATGAATTGTTCAATCATTAACAAGTCTCTTGATCCAATACCAGGCTATTGATCAGTAAGTTATCATCATCTTCACTATATTTCCTCCACTACTTCTTGCATGCAAATTTGACAACATATGTGTGTTTTTTACTACTCTACCTTATGATTTGTTGATTTTTTTATTGTGGAGTGGTTTGGTTTTTAGTGTGGGGTTTTTTATTGATCAAAGCCATTAGTTTATTCTTGAATTTTTTTTATGAATTTGAATTGTAATATTGTGTTTAATTTCTAATATGATCTGTTAAAACCTTAGATTGCAGCTTGGGATGCAAACCTTGTGACCCCACATAAGCGCATGGGAAATGCAGGATTACGTCTGGAAGGCCTCTGTGATGGTAAGAATTAAATGAATTACATGCATAGAGTGAATGCTTTGAAATTGATGAGGGTATTATGCTTGTATTTATTATTGACTTGGGAATTTTATAGAAACTTTATTCAATAACTTTCTAATGAGGGCGGATTAGTAATCTTTGTTATAAGTCATGCAAATTCTGCTTCAAATCAAATAAAACATGTTTTTTGCTAGGAAACGTGCATGAGGTTTTAGTGGAGTTGGAAGGAATGGGTGGAGGTGGTAAGTTACAGCTAGAGGTAAGAAATTTTTTACAGTTTATCAGAAAGAATTTCCTTTTACCTTTTCTTGTTGTCGAGAGAATGCATATTTTTAAGATTATGCACGAGAAAAGAATAACAGTGAAGTTCAATACGAAACCACTATGTTCTCATAGATGACATGGCAGTTTTATTATATTTCTACTCGTCAGACCTCAATTATCCATGGACGTTTTTAACTAACAACATATGATTTTGCCCACCACAACAAATCATCATTTTTGGCAGATATGATGGGAATGGATTATGGATTAATTCCATAAAACTTCACAACTTGCTGTATCATTTTTAAGATGTAGAACCCTATTGAAAGGAACTCATGGCAATGTCTTCTTTTAGGTCTTGTTCCAATTCATTTCCGAAAATTTATAAGTCAATGTTATCACCCTGGTGATCTTTTAGCATCTTTAAAGTTAACTTTTATTATTCATCGAACATGTCAATTGATGGCATTGTCTAACAACTCATCAACGAGTAGACATTGATGTTGCATACTTGGAAAATATTGTTCACTGCATTGTATTTAGAAGCTTCTCTTTCCAGTTTGTGGCATCGATTGTGATTCCTCTTACTAAGTTTTACTGACTATAGAACTTCATATGGTTCAAGTGTCGCTTCAACTTGTTTCTTTTCCTTTTCCTTTTATCTTACCTTGCCGTTGCCAGGTATTGATAATTTACTACTTTCGTTACACGATAAAGCTAGGTTCTTGTTATAAAATTTAAGTGTTATATATTTGGGAAAAAAAGGCGACATGTCTTATAACCAGTCCAAGCTTGATCATACTCTTCGTCTTGGACTTGATGGTTCTATGTCTTCATATTGTTTGACAAATAATGAAATAATTCAACTATTATAAAGAAATAAAAAATATATATATATATTTCAATTATTTTACTTGGCTTTACAAGTAGAATTGTTAAATCTATGTGAACCCTGAAAATTTTTCTTTCAAATTGTTTTTGTCTACGTTCCATAACACTTATAGTTCCAATTGGTGAGGTTTCAGGTCAAGTATAAAAGTTTTGATGAAATTGAAGAAGAAAAGAAGTGGTGGAAGCTTCCCATTTTAGCAGAGTTTCTTAGGAAAAATGGTTTTGAGTCTGCTCTTAAATCAGTTCTTGGCTCTGAGCCTGTGTCAGCACGTCAGTTTGTAGAATATGCTTTCGGCCAGTTAAAGTCATTTAATGATTCCTACTTTCCGAAGGATCAGTTATCAAGCACAAATGATAATGACTCGGAAGGCATAAAAAAGTCTGAGAATGCTACTGTTGTATTGGATGTGCCTTCATCAACAGAGAATAGTTCACAACTTTCATTGAATGACTCAAGCTACAAGGAAGAGATCGATCTAGCTGAGATTTTCAGTGGTACTGACAAAATGGAAGATAATGAACCTGTGCAGTCTGATAAACATTTCTGGAAGAACTTTGCTGATGGTATCAATCGAAATGTTGTCCAGAAATTTGGTCTACCTGCTCAAGGGAAATTAAAGTGGGATGCATTTGATTTATTAAATAAAGTTGGTTTGCAATCACGGAAGGTCGCAGAAGCAGGTTATATTGAATCAGGATTAGCGACTCCAGAAGATCAAGATCTTGATAATGATAAAGCAAGTGGCTCACTTAACATTAGCACGATTCAGTCATCACTTCCAGACATACAGAAGGCAACAAAGGATTTATTAAGGCAAACTGATTCTGTTTTAGGAGCATTAATGGTTTTGACTGCTGCTGTTTCTCAGTTAAACAAGGAAAAATCTTCGACCGACGTTGAAGATGGTGCCTCACAATATTTGAAGAGTCTTCCTAGTTCGGTGGAGGGCTCAGTAATGGATGAAAAGAAAGCTGAGGAGATGAAAGAACTCTTTTCAACTGCAGAAACTGCCATGGAGGCTTGGGCTATGCTTGCCACTTCACTAGGCCATCCAAGTTTTATCAAGTCTGAATTTGAAAAACTTTGTTTTTTAGATAATGAATCAACAGATACGCAGGTCAGCTTTTATCTCATCACTAAGCAGCCATTCTTCTTGTTGTAATTCTTTGACTTCTATGCAAGTAAATATGCTTTTTTCTTGAACAATATATTTTCAAAGTACCTCTGTTTGCTTGTGAGGACATTGTGCCACTCATTAAGTCATGTGAAAAATCTGCAGGTGGCAATTTGGCGTGATACTGCACGGAAAAGATTAGTCATTGCTTTCAGGGGGACTGAACAAGTAGGATTTTTTTTTTTTTTGTTGACCTATGTGGATTATGTAAATCTGCTTTCAGTTTATATTGCTGATTTGTTGTTTTTTTTTTTTTTTTCCAGGCAAGATGGAAGGACTTGCTAACTGATTTAATGCTAGTTCCAGCCGGGTAATGAAAACCAAATATGTCTGTCCTTCTTTTGACTTGTTTGGTGATTTATTTTTATTAAAGTTATGAGGATTATATTCTCGGTCAATGTATCTAAACTAATAGGTTGAGAGTGCATTGATGAAAATGGCACTCCTATCAATTTGTAGACAAGGAAGGTTGCCCATCTGCAACATAAATTACAACTCACCGCTAATTTTTTTTATTTTTTTTAAAGAAAAGGAAATAAAAATGATGATATGAATGAGCTTCCACAGCAATAAACCAGCAATAAACGATGATATGGTACTATTGTATTTTAAGTAGTTTGCTTTTATAGAATATCATTATTGCAACAATTATTTTGAAGTCAATTTTACAGAAAAATGTATCCTAGTTAGTTATTAATTTATCCATTTTTCACTATATGAAACGAAACCCTATATAAATACATTTTATTCTTTCTTCATAATACTAATCTTCCAATTATATAGGTTAAACCCTGAAAGGATTGGTGGAGACTTCAAGCAAGAAGTTCAAGTATGTCTATACTTCATTGATTTTGAATTTAGTTTTTTTCTGGAAATATTTTGTAATCCGTAGTTTACTGATGGCTACTTCAATTATTAAGTGCATGATGCTATAAATTTTGCAGGTTCATAGTGGGTTTTTAAGTGCATATGATTCGGTCAGGATAAGGATCATCTCTCTTATTAAACTTTCAATAGGTTACACGTAAGTTTTGCGTTTGCTCAAATCTAGTTTTCTTATCTTCAAGCATAAGGCTGATGTGTTAATACCGACTGATGTGATTTTCAAGCATGATGTGATTTTCTTTTGACAAAGCATCTCTCTTTCTCTGTATGTGTTTTTTTTCTTTTTTTTTCTTTTGTTGCAGAGATGATGGTGCTGAACCATTGCGGAAATGGCACGTTTATGTGACTGGTCATAGTTTGGGTGGTGCATTAGCTACCCTCCTTGCTCTTGAACTTTCATCAAGTCAATTAGCAAAGTGAGTTATTTATTTCCACTCAACAAAGTTAATTTTTTCTGTTGTTCTACTACATATTTCGGAGTTATTAGAGTCGATATATCTTAGGTTTTCTATTCTTCCTGTGCATCAGGCGTGGGGCAATTTCCGTGGCTATGTATAACTTTGGATCTCCTAGAGTTGGCAACAAAAGATTTGCAGAAGTTTATAATGAGGTAATAAAATACTTCACCTTCATATTTTCTAGTTACTATCAGTTTATAAAAATTTGTTTTACACTGTGGGTTAGCTTCCATTTACCATGTTGTTAAATTCATCTATTGTTGGAAATCTAAAAGCTTTAGTATTGATATCATGAGAATGCTAACTTGAAGCCTAAACGATGGCCAGCCAAACGCCTGTTACGCACTAATTCTTAAAATTTTCCTGATGTGTTATCTAGAAGTTTACCTTGTATTTCTCAACTGTTCCTCGCTGCTCATCCTGCAGAAAGTTAAAGATAGCTGGAGAGTTGTGAACCACAGAGACATAATACCGACCGTCCCCCGCTTGATGGGCTACTGTCATGTTGCTCAACCTGTGTACCTGGCAGCTGGAGGACTAATAGATGCCTTGGTAGGTCACTTCTTGAAGTTGCTAGAATCTCTTTTGTGATTATCTCAATAATACCCCCTAATATAATAGGAATATAGAATTAGCAGAAATGGAATGATCTCATTTGCATATTATCTAAACACTTATTAGGCTTCAAAATCCTCAACTTTTTTTTCTTTAAAATATCATCTTCAGGAAAATATGGAGCTTCTAAAAGATGGTTATCAAGGTGATGTGATCGGGGAGTCCACCCCAGATGTTCTCGTTAGTGAATTTGTAAGTTTCTTGTCATTTGATCGTTGAGCAAAACTGTCCAAATAGTTTTGAATTTCTACTCATCATCTCTAATACTAAAAGATGTAAACGTCGTTTCCAATAACGTATTCTTTTTAGAGTTTACATTTTGGTTAGACTTATCGTAATTGAATTTGACATTCAATCTTTCAGATGAAAGGTGAGAAGGAACTTATTGAGAAGATATTGCAAACTGAGATCAATATATTCCTATCAATTCGAGACGGGAGTGCACTCATGCAACATATGGAGGATTTCTATTACATCTCACTGCTTGAGGTACAGATTATTGATTGCATTGATTAAGTTTTAACCCCACAAGTTGTTCTAATAGTGGCTATGCAAGTCCTACGATTAAAGTCAATAGGTTCTTAAGATTGGGTTTTGTATCTTTCAACAGAAAGTAAGATCGAATTACCAAGTCGTGGCAATGTCACAAAATGATGGACAAAGCGGCACACAAGTCAGTTAAGGTTTCGATTCAAGGGCATTTGCCAGGACGGCTAGTCCCTCAGGAGTTCTGTCGTATCAGATGTTCTTGTGCAGTCACTAATTTTATTCAACTTCAATACTTTGGTTACAGGTTTTTTATAGGATGGAATGTAATTAACATAAGTCTCCGTTTCAATCTCAAAAGTTTGTAAAATTGCGAAAAGAAGAAAAAAAAACACATTAACCCAATTCTGGGTATTGATCTTGTAAAGGTTCTGATGAAAATGCCATAAAAGTGATGGAATAGAGAGGAAACATTGGTTGGAAATGTAATTACCTTGAATTCTATAATAACTTTCTGTAATGTAAAGTATATGAAATTAAAATGTAATTACCAATTGTGTGACATTACTTCAATGGTCCAATTTCGGATGAGATAAAAACCCAAAACTGCACAGTTGATGTGTAAAACACCATGAATGTGACTGAAGCATGCACTTTATCCATTCAGATATCTAGAGCAAGCAGAATCCACAGATGTCCGAGCTTTTCATGAAAATACATTAATGAATGATAGCAAACAGTTTACCAACACATTCATTACTAATTATTATTAATGGCACCATGCAAATTTAGGAATGCATAAAGCTCTAACTGCAGTGCTCTTATTAAAAGCATGGCAGGACATCAAGTTTATAAGAGGAATAATGAAGTAGAAATCGGCGAAATAACAGTTTCAATTGGGATTAAAATCATTACCCTAACCTGGTTTACACTCTTTTTCCTTCCATAGCCCTTGCTATTTATCATTCTAGGCAGTCAATACTCAAATAACACCCTCGAAATGACGTTGTGACCGCCACTACCAGCAACAACGGAACTTTCACTACTCAATACTCCATCAGAGTACACCACACAAATTGACCAAAATGGGCATATGGCAGTCAGATCACTACATGTCCTATAGTAGGCAGCTAGTAAACAAGAGATGTTCACCTAAATCAATTTCAACACTACATTCATCTATAAACATGATTCAATAGAATTAAGACCAAAAGTTGATCAGAAAGATTGATTTGCACCACATTAATTTTGTTAGGTTACCTAAGGAAAAACCTCCTCAGCATAGAACAGTTGTATACTTGTATATAGAAATATGCGTTGATGATGAAAAACCTTTCAACCATCAACTCTGCCCTACAATTATCTATAATCAATAAAAGCATAAACCGAAAAACATTCATTATGTTTTCATTCATATCATAAGTAACAACCAACAACGAACACCAAGTAAATACTTGCTCAAATCACAAGGGGGCTGCATTACCATATCATATCAGCACTTAACACAAAAGGCAAGGTCTTGAAGGTCCTACGGCACATGCTTGACAATCTGAACACATCCCAAACTTAAATTCCTTACATTAATAGCTTCAATGGAAGCCAAAGCCTATTCAATTCACCTAACAATAGGCCAAAAAGAAGAAAATGGGTATCTGTATTTAATAAGACCCAGAAATTCAATCGAATCAAATACTAATGCATGATCAGAATCACTAACTGAAAATAAATATATGAACCCTAGATTTTTCAAGAGCATAAGATCATATGGTGTCAAAATTCAAGCAATTTGTTACTAATCAGACAAAATCACAAAAATTCAGCCAAACAGATATTGTAATTAAGAGAAACTCCACTTGAATATATGATGATACTCAGTTACTTTATTGAATAAAATCCCAAACGGTACATGGTTCATGCAGAACGGTGTCGTCTTTTGGGGTTGGGCTAGTTGATGTCGGCGTCGTCGAAATCGTCGTCGAACTTGTTGAAGAAATCGGCATCGGCGAGCTTGTTGTCCATGGAGATGACGCCCTCACCGAAGATCTCGAGTGGGTCGACGTCGTCAACGTCCATGGCGACCGTGGAAGTCTGCTCCTCCATCTCTCCGAAGAACTCCATCTGCATTGGCCTCATCCTTCCTTGCCCCTCTTTGTCTTTTCGCTTAAAAAACGAACCTGCTAATCAAAATATACAAGCCAAGTAAAATAAATTTTGCAGCAGATTTTTAGAGACACAGTTTTTAAATGAAATTAGTTGATTGTTTGGTTGTCAATTAAAAAAGAGTTTTTTAACGAGAGAATTATCAAAATATTATAACAAATATTAAATTATAGGGTTATATTAGATATTTTAATATTTTTTTTAAAAGCTCAAAAAGTCTATTTATGGGGTGTATTCAATTAAGATTTTGAAAGACTTTTAATGAATTTTTTTTAAGTGGATGACTTTTGCAGATTTTATGGACTTCTTTTTTATAAGTGGATGACTTTTGCAGATTCTATGGACTTTTATAGACTTTACAAGATTATAAAAAACTTTCATAGACTTTTATTTAAAAGACTTTCATTTTAAAAGACTTTCGTAGACTCTCATTTTAAAAGACTTTTATAGACATTTATAGACTTTCATTGACTGCTAAATATAATGTATAATTTGTTTTAGTAAAATTATATATATTTATCATGTCAATAAAAATAATTTTTCAAATGAATAAAAAAAAAAAAACCATCGTTAATTAAACTTGACAAAAGCATTCATGTCTATATATGTGATTTAAAATTTTTATTTTATTTTAATTATATTTTGCATTATAAAGACATTATGCTCCCCCCTTTTTTATTTTATTTTTTAATAATTAGTTAAAATATTATAAATTTTCTTTAAAATAAATGCAGCAAACCAACAATAATATTAACATTTACATGTTTCTATGAAAGTATGATAATGAGTATAAAAAATCAACCAAAAGTTCATTTAAGTTACTAAAAATAAAACATAAAAACCGCACCTAGTTGTTGAATAAGATCCATGCCTAAAAGTGGGTAGTTTGATATTGATCATAATTACATGGAGTCACACTCATACGCGACTTTGATTATGACTTATTGGCATGGCTAAGTAGTGGTTTTTGTCTTTTATTATTTTTATTTTACATAAATGAAGTTTATTTGATTTGTTTCGGTATTGTTTAGTTGCTTTAAAAATATAGGTAAAAAAAATGAAATCTCTTGTCATTAATTGTATAGCCGATGAAGAGTTGTTTTATATATATATATATATTTTTGTTATAGATCGTTAATGTTTGTATGTTTTATATATATATATATAATGTTTATTCATTTTAAAGTTATTTGTTTTATTTTATTTAAGAAATTTGTTAAGAATGAGTGTGCTTTTATTTGAAAATAGAACATATATTTGGTGGTTTATGTTTTTTAAAGAGTTTTATATTTTTATTTTAAAGTGAAATTCTTTCTACTTTAAAAAAAAAAAAAAAAAAAAAAAAAAAAAAAAAAAAAAAAAAAAGTCATTCAAAGTTTTTGGTAGGAATGAAAGACAAATTGTGAGATTTGTTATAACTAAAAATCATTAAAAGTCATTAAAAGTCATTGATATTTTAAAGTTATTAAAAGTTATTGAGATTTTGAATACCTCATAACTTTCATAGACTGTTAAAAAATATTGATTGAGTACCTCGTGACTTTTAAAGACTTTTTTAAAAGTATATAAAAGTCTGTATTGAATACCTCATGACTATTATTGAGTTGTTAAAAGTCTACATTGAATACACCTAAACTTTTTAATTTCATAAAAGTCATTAAAAGTCTTTTAAAATCCTAATTGAATACACCCTCCTTAGAGTAGGTTTGAGAGAGCTTCTGAAGTAGATCTTTTTGCAGTAGATCTTTTAGAAGTAGATTTTTTAGAGGTAGAGCTTTTAAATAAAAGTCATTGGTCGTTTGGTGGTCAATTAAAATAGAGTTTTTTTAATAATAGAATTACCTAGGGGTTAATATTGGAGATTTTAGTGTTATTAAAAAAACTCCAAAAGATCTACTTGGAAAAGCTTTAAATTTAAACTTCTCCAAGTAGACATAAAACAGTTTTTTTAATCATCTAAAAACTCTACTGGGTGACAACCAAACGATACAAAAAAAATTGAAAAGAGCTTTTTTAATTAAAAAAGCTCTTTTCCCCAGTAGACAAGCTCTTTTAAACGGACACTTATAAAAGCCTAAAATTTGAGCTTCTCCAAGTAGATATAAAATAACTTTTTTAATCGTTGAAAGCTCTACTAGAATGTCAATCAAACGACACAACAAAATTTGAAAATAGCTTTTTTAATTAAAAAAGCTCTTTTAGCCAGTAAACAAGCTCTCCCAAACGGACACTAAGAGAGCTTCTTCATACGAATTACAATACATAAATTATCAATTTACATTCTAATTTAATTTTTTTATTAATAATAATTTTAAACCGATTAAAATTATTAAACAAAACAAAACAAAAAATACAAAGACACTTCAAACTAATTAAATTATTTTTAAAAAAAAAATTATCTCTCCTAAATCATTACTTTAAATATTACGTAATATTTTGGTTTTTTAAACAAATACCTTGTTTAAAAAATAAAATAGATGTATGAAAACTTGATTTGTTGCAACTAGATTCAATTAAACTCAGAATTTCTAAGACTAATGAAAGAATTAAAGTTCTCTAAATAATCATGTACCTACAAATGTAACAAAAACCATTTTCATATTTTGATTTTTTTTATTTTTTGAAAAATAGGGTACTTGTTTTTTGAGATTTTTTTTTTTAATATATACATATATACGATTTCTAAAAATCAAGTTTATTCACAAGTTTTTTTTTTTCTTTTTTTTTAACTGTTAGTCAAGGGGTCGTTTGTTTTTTTATCTGAAAATTGAATAATCATAAATTTTTCTGAAATCTGAATTTGAATGACATGTTTGTTTTTTTTTATCATATCTGAATGTATTGTCAACACGTTTGTTTTTAAAAGTAAAATTGTCTGAAAATAAGTAATTTTACATTTATACTCTTATTAAACAATTATACATATAGTATGGAATAAAACAATCTAAAAATAATAATTATATATGAACACATATGATCATTATCTTCTTCTTTCATTTCAAACAAACTTCATTTTTACCAAGAAAAGAAAAGGTTTTTTAATTTTCAAAAAATAAAAGACGCAGCAGGCAAAACTCACTCAAAACACTCTAAAAAATTATATATATATATATATATACATCACCCTAATATCATAATAAAGTATTGATATTAAACACCAATATAAGAAGTTATAAGGGCTCTTTTTTATTTTTAAAGCTATTTAAAATAAGGTATTTATTAAAATAAAGATTACTATACTATATATACTTATGATGAAATTGGAAATAGGTTATATATGGAGGATAGTATCGGAAAAAAAGAATTTGGATTGCATTTAATATAATTCAGTGATTTGCAATTAAGTGAAAAGTCATGACTTTTTACTTTTTATTTTTTATTTTAAGTTGTTTTTTGGTGTTTTTAAGTTATTTTTCCGCTTAAAAAAAACAAACAAAACAATTTAATAATTATGACTCATACTCTTTAAGTTTTAAGTGAAAAAAACAAACAACCCCTTACTTGAGAAAGAATAGAGATAGAAAATTAGGGATATTTAAATTTCTCCACCGGTTCCTTCTAGCCGAGTTGCTCGGTCTGTCATTATACCCCGAGAAGTAGAGAGAATTACAATCCTCATCCCGTCTAAAATTCTAGGAATTCATTGATAGTTAGAATGGATATTGGAGGAGAGAGAGTTTAATATGGTAATTAAAAATTTAAGAGAGTGTGTTTAATATGGAATATTTAATCTAGTGATTTAGGAGAGATAATTTCTTTTTCTTTTTTTAATAATTATAATTTCTTTTTTTAATCATTTAATTTCTTTTTTTAATAATTTAATTCAAAAAAGATTACTCCTTGAATGAATCCAAAGACTATGATGGTTCATCTAACTTTCATTAAAATAAAATGGAGTATCTATATGAATTTATTTTTTAAAATGGAGTGTTTTTATAATAGGAGTACCAAAAAGATAAAAAGGATAATCTTGGAACAAAAGGAAGTGTCTTTAGAAGTTTTCTAAATTTAAATTTTGAGAATGGAATGTCTTTAGAAAAAGAGTGTAAAAAAGAAAAAATTGAATTGTCAAAAGAAGCTCTCAATATATAATCCAAACCAATTACAATGTAGTCGCTATCTATCTACTACTTTATACTCACTGATTTATATACTGTATTGTCATACACTCTGTATTGTATTGTATTTTAGATTGAATTGTATTGTACTTGATTGGATTATATTATTTTTATACAATTTTCTATTTGGTGATATTTTGTATTAAATTGTATTAAGTTATATATGTGTTTTTTTTTAAATATAAAAACATATTATAAAATATATATTTATTGTGTTATATTTTTAAAAATATTAATAAATATATAATTAATATTTTTATTATATAGATTATTATTCATGTAAATATTTTAATATTTATACTATTAGAATAAAATTTATTTTATTTTATTTATAAAATATTTATTTAATTTGTTTTAAAATTAATATATTAAAATAAATTATATTATATTATTTTGTATTATATTTAAAGTTATTATCATTATTAAATTTTACTATTATCATTTTTATCACATTATTATTATTAAAATTTATCATTAGTTCTCTCCCCTTTGTATTAACTAATACAACCCCTACCCATTGTATTAGTTAATACAACTTTAGCTAATAGCCTAATACAAAGCAAAGCACAGTCCAAATAAGCCAAACATTATATTGTATTATTATAGGCTCGTTTGGCTCACTGTAGTTTATTGTATTGTATTGTATTAGATTAAATTGTATTGGATTGGAATGTATTATTCTTATACAATCTTGTATTTGGTAATATTTTGTATTAGACTGTATTAAGTTATACAATATTAAGATGTAATTTTTTTTATAAAAAATAAAATAAAATTGTTAACTAATAAATTGAAATATTTTTAGAATATAAAAAATATTATAAAATATATATTTGATGTATTATATTTTAAAAATATTAATAAATATATGATTAATATTTTTATTACATAAAATATTATTCTTGTAAATACTTTAACATTTATACTTTAGAAATTATTTTATTTTATTTTATTTTATTTTATTTTATTTTATTTATATAATATTTATTTAATTTATTTTGAAATTAATATATTTAAATAAATTATATTATATTATTTTTTATTATATTTAAAATTATTATTATTATTATTATTATTATTATTATTATCATCAAATTATTACAATTTATTATTATTATTTTTTACCTATTGTATTAGCTAATACAATACAATGCATAATTCAAAACAACCCAAACATCATATTGTATTATTATAATAAATTTTAAACTCCTAATACAATACAATACAAACATCAAGCATATTGTATTGTATTGTATTGTATTGTATTGTATTAGATTGAATTGAATTAAACTGTACTATTCTTATACAATCTTGTGTTTGATGATATTTCATATTAAAATATATTAAGCTATACAATGTTAGGATGTGTTTTTTTTTTTTTTTTCTAAATATTTTGTTAACTAATAAATTGAAATATTTTTAGAATATAAAAACATATTATAAAATATATATTTGTTGTATTATATTTTAAAAATTACATAAATTATTATTCATTTAGATACTTTAACATTTACACTATTAGAGTAAAATTTATTTTATTTTATTTATATAATATTTATTTAATTTATTTTAAAATTAATATATTAAAATAAATTATATTATATTATTTTGTATTATATTTAACATTATAATTATTATTACATTTTATTATTTATTATTAAAATTTAGTATTAATAATATATATTATTGTTATCACATTATTATTATTAAAATTTATTATTATTTATCTCCCCTTTATATTAACTAATACAACCCCTTTCCCATTGTATTAACTAATACAACATTTATAATATTAGCTAATACAATGCAATGCACAGGACAAAACAAGTCAAACATTGTATTGTATTATTCTATTGCATTTTAAACTCCTCATTGTGAGTCAAGAGAAACTTTAGTGCACTAGGTGCCCCAGTTGAGCGGTGGAACCAGCCGCTGATATGCTGACATATCGTTATATCAATTTTTTATTTTACTTTTCATATTGTTTTTAATTTTATTTCGTGACATGATGATGTGTCAGTTTATCAATGGCTGGATGCACCACTCAGCTGATGCACCCGGTCCATTGAAAATTTTCTCGAGTGAGCCTACCATCTTATATTTTTTGTTTTATTTTTGGCTAATTGGCACGGATACCCCCTGAACTATACCCGAATTTGCACTTTACACCTTGAACTTTTTTTTTCGCCATTAAACCCCCTAAACTCTTGTAATTTGGCAATCGCTGAAGGAATTTGCCCCCTCACTAGAGGGTAGATTCCTTCAGCGATTGCAAATTTACGAGAGTTTAGGGGGTTTAGTGCCGAAAAAAAAAGTTTAGGGGGCACAGTGCAACTTTTTGAAGAGTTCAAGGGGCATCTGTGCCAATTAGCCTTTATTTTTTACAAAATAAACAATAAAAAAGTACAATTTGGAAAATTTATAAATAACCAATTTAGTTTTATAAATTTTGTTTATAACCTTATCATCTAACAACAATTGTTTATAACCAAATAAAACATGATCTTACCAAAATACTTTTTATAAAAATTTGTCAACGAAGTTGATTTTTGGCATCGCACAACTAGATCTTGATCACCGGAAATGGAACCTTGATCATGGAAAGTTGAACCTAGATTACAGAAAATTTGATAATTGAGAAGTTCATCAAGAAAAAACGACAATTCACATTTAAAAATCACCAAAAATAAATATAAATGCAATCAAAACCCATGAAATGTATCATATTACAAAAACTATAAACACATTTTAATACAAGATTAACACAAATAAGCTTCAAATCACAAATTGACTTTCTAAAATTCAGAATTGCAGGTTCATAAAATTCAAAAAACTTCAAGTTCTAAATAGAAATTACAAATTGACTTTCTAGATGAAAAAATCGTAACTTGATCCAATTCAGAATTTCTGGTTCTAATAAACTTTGACATAAACTTTAATATCACGATTTAAATTGAATTCAAAGCTTCAAGTCTGATTAGAACTTCATGTTTAAAACTTAAGAACTTCAAGTTCATATTTAAAATTAGAGTTTCAGGTTCTATATAGAATTTGAATTTTGGAATTTCAGGTCCCAAGTATGGCATTCATGTACATAGTAATGAATCTAGAACTTCATATTTTTATTGAAATTTAAAATTTAGAACTTCAGATTCTGATCGGTTTGTAAAACCACGCCAACTTAAATATTGTAATGATAAAAACAGAAACTTCATATTCTGGTTAGTCGGTCTAGCCGAGCTTGGTTTAAATTCCAGAAACTTAACGATTGACCTAGTTAAGCTCAACACATAATTTATACAAATCCAGAAACTTCAGGTTCTGGTTAGTTGGCATACTCGGATACATAAATTGCATAAAATTAAATAGATACGTAAAATTGAGATAATAGATAATATAACAAAAATAAGATGATGAAGAACGAGAGAATAACAATATGAGATAAAGTGAAGAGGGAAAAAAATTACTGTTTGCTTTTATTGATGATTTCAGATTACATCCTGATCACACAATTTCAATTGTGTAGTGATTTTGAATAAAACAAAATTATACTCAGAGACTGATCTAAAGTCTTGAAAACGTAAATGTTGCCACTGATACCTAACATTTGGTAATGCAACATTGGGTTGGTTATCAAATCAGTCTTTTAGTTCTTGCCATAGAACTTCTGGTTCTGTGACAATTAGGTATTGGACTTTTAGATCCTCATGCAGATGGTGACAGATAATAACCATAGCAATAGATTTGTCTTGTTCATATGCCTCGACCGCATTTTCAATAGTGTAATACAGGCTATCTGATTTTAGAAGTAATTTGGCATCAATAACCCAAGACATGTAATTTTCCCTAGACATTTCTAGTGCAGAAAATTTTAAACTTGCAAGATTTGGCATTATTACAGCTTTTGGTTATCTGAAAATCACAATCGGAGTCAGAACTTCTGGTTTGATAAAAATCCGAGGAATTTAAATCTTTAGATATATAAAGGAATATTTGTAAGTAAATAAATCCAGAAGCTTCAGGTTCCGGTAATGATAAATAAATCCATAAACTTCAGATTCTGGATGGGTGATCAAATTATATAAATAAAAATCGCAAAATAAAATGTGTAATAATAACTACAAAAAAGGTAAATCCATAACTGCAGGTTCTGGTAGGTTGGTATAGCCAATCTCATAAAAGTGTATAAATAAATAAATGGGAGAAAGTAAATTCCGTAAAAGTAAATAAAATACTGAAAAGTAAATTGCGTAAAAATAAAATGCAAGAAAGTAAATCCAGAACTGCAGGTTCTGGTATTAATAAATAAAAATCTGGAAGTTTCAAGTTCTTGTAATAATAAATTCAGAAGCTTCAGGTTCTGGAAATAAATCTAGGAAATTTAAGTTCTAGTGGTAATAAATTCAAAACTTCAGATTCTAGAAATATCAGCATTGTGCTGATATCGTGTTGTAAATAATTTAGATAATAAAATAAATAAAAGAAATGAGATGAAATAAAAGAAGTGTAACGAGAGAGATGAACAACAAACAAAGATATAGAGACGAGAGATGTAACATATATTCTTTGATATTGAATTTCTGGATCATTGATCAACCAATGCAATGGAAAGCCACAATGCCATATGTAGGGGGTCGACCTACAATCGATGTGGATCGGGTCGTGTTTTGCTAGGCCTAATGCAACTTGGGTTGAACCGTCAGTGATGTTGTCGCTTATTTAATAATCCTGCAAAAGAACTTGGTCGGTCGACGTAATATAGGTTTCTATATTGAATCTGCAAAAAAGAACAAGAACAACAAGGATAAAAAATAAAATGAAAGGAAAGAAAAGAAAGTGGGATTAGATCATTAGCCTTAGGTATGCTTGGGCTGAGCAACAGTTTGTAGTGATCGTTAAAACTTGGATTCCGGTGGCCGGGATTCTTTAGTGCAGAATTTCAGTACGCTTTAGTAAGATTTTTTTAATCTCCCTTGGCAGTGTAAAATGCTTTACCATTTATAAGAGATTCCAGGTTACCGTTTAAACCAGAAAAATCAAATCATGGTGTGATTTCAAGCGAGATTTGTGGAGATATTTTCTCCCCAAGTATCTCACTTGCCCAGCATGAGGTAAACTGCTAGCTAACTTGGTCTTCAAACGACCAAGTCATGCTGATACCTTTATTGTTGGGCTACTCAAATTGGGCCAAAGTGAGATAAGCCTGGGCTTTGCATTCTAGGCTTATGGGTCATTTTTGGCTACCACAATTTGTCCCCCACTCTCTAGTGAGTTTTCAACGAAGTAGAGAGTGATTTACATGAGTCGACCGTTGTCGAGCGACAATGTCTTCCATTAACTTAACCTTTTCAACAAAGTAGAACGATTTCTAGTCGAACATTTTTCGAACGAAAAGACTTGAATCGACCTGATCCGTAGCTAATCATTATAGCATTAGGTTCTTGATGTCGTTCGAATACATCAACTTGAGTCGACTCGATCAATGACAACAATAGAGCGCTAGGTTCCCAAATGTCGTTCGACGAACATTCTATGATGAATATTCTATAATGCGGCCAGTCCAAGGGTCAAATTGAAAAGACACCTATCGTTTCAATACCCTAGGATAGGCCTGGCGCGGTTCCGGTTTTGTTTCGGTTTCTGTTCTGGTTCTGGTTCTGGTTTCGGTTCTGGTTTCTGTTCTAGTTTCGGTTCCGGTTGCGAACCGACGGTTCTGATTCTTCGGATGGGTGGAACTGAAACTGAAACTGAAACCGATATAGACCGGTTCCCCCAGGTTTCGGTTTCGATTCCGGTTTCGATTTCGATTCCGATTCCGGTTCTGGTTCCGGTTCCGGTTCCGGTTCCGATTCCGGTTCCGGTTTTAGTGGAACCGACGATTCTGAACCGTTTTTTTTTTTCCTTTGTTAATAAAAAATAATAATTTAGATTTGTATTAGTTGTATAGTTGTATTGTAAGTTGTAGTTGTAAATAAAATATTAAAATAAAAATAAACAAAATGACAAATTATAAAATTAAATTAAAATAAAAATAAACAAAATGACAAATTACAATATTAAATTAAAATTAAAATAAACAAAATGACAAATTATAAATTACATTTTATTGGGTATTTGGGATTTGGGAATTAGGTGATTAGGTCACCCGAAGTCCCGAAATTCGACAATAAATAAATGACAAATTACAAAATTAAATTAAAATAAAACTAAAAATAAATGTAAAGTTATTAGTCTTGCACTTAATTTTTACCACAATTAAGTTGTATACGTATCCTCTTGGGGGATTTAGAGGAATCAAAGGCCATGTAGTTCTCTTACCTTTTATTTCATGTTTAGTGCCATCTGTAGTCTGTACTCTGTAGTCTGTACTGTAGATCTGCTATTCCAGCCCCGCTGCTCCTGTTTCAGGTTCGTTGTCTTTGAAGAAGTCGTATGTTGATTCTTGTTGAAGTTCTTGTTGTCTGTATTGTGCTTTTGTCCAATCATCTACACAAACTTGAATTTGTAGTGATGTTGGAGTTAATCAAGAACACTGTTCATCCAGAATATTTCCTCCGGTGCTGAACTCTTGTTCCACCGCCACCGTAGAAACTGGTGTTGAAAAAATATTTGTGGCTATCATAGCCATGATTGGATAGTACACTGCGTGCTCTTTCCAATATTGTAAGATTTCAAATTTTTTCCCTGGCATATCTTCTATAAACTCAAAAGGAGTATTTAGATAAGATTCCAGCTCGGAATACTTATTGGTGTTTGATGAAGAAGAACATCTAGGTTTTTTGGATTTTTTGGATAACATACTATACCCTAACTCTATAAATCCGGAGGAGGAGGATGTTGGGTGCTGAGATGTAGTTTGTGTATGTGTAACATCTAAGTTCAGTGACGATCCATAAACTGTAAGATATTCATCATATAAATTATACAATAATTTCTTAACTCTAGCACAACATGCATCAACATCATATTTCATATTTAAACCTTTGACCCCATAATAACCCTTTAGATAATAAGACATACTCTCTAATTTACAACGTGGATCAAAAATCATGGCAATCAAGTAAATATTTGGAATCTTCTCATAATAATCTAACCATTTTAGCTTCATAGCATGAACGGCTGCCCCTATTGATATGTCGGATTCACAATGAGAAAATGCACCAACGATATTAATACTTTCAATAATAAATAAATGAGTTGTAGGATAATAAACACCAGATAAATTTTGTGCAACATTATGAAAGACTTTTAACAAATTGAAAACGTTGTAACAAGCATCCCAATGTGATTGATAAAGTTGAAGGTGGGTAACATGTAATTGAATAAAAGAAACTAATAAATCTTTATAGTCATAACTTTGAGCAAGCAATTTAAAAGTAAAATTCCAACGTGTTGGAACATCACGAGAAAATCTAACGACGCGTCTATCATTTTGTTTACAATATTTTACCCATGCATTCATTGTAGAAGAATGTTTCCACAAAAACATTAGGGCTTTTTTAATAGGTAGAATAAAATGATCAAGAGTTTCTAATCCTTTTTGAACAAATAAATTTAAAACATGGCATGCACATCTTTGATGAAAAAATGTACCACCAAGATAAGGTTTGCATAAATCAAGTAAAGATGGAATAACAGCGGTATTGGCAGAAGCATTATCAAAACCAATTGCAAAAATTTTGCTTTCAATTTTATACTCTGAAAAAATAATTCTAAGCTGTCTAAAAATATTATGAGCAGTGTGTGCATCATCAAAAACTCTAAATGCAAGAATTCTTTTTTGAATAGTCCATGTATCATCCATAAAATGGCAAGTGACACCCAAGTATGAATGCGATCGTCAATGGTCAGTCCATATGTCGGCACATACGGAAACACGACCGTTATATTTATCAAAAAGTCTTTCTAACTTCTTTTTTTCTTTTAAATAAATCTTTTCAAGTGTTGATGTGAGCGTGGTTCTAGGAACACGGCATGCAGCAGGGTTTAATGCTCGTCGACAATAATTAATAAAACCAACCCTTTCACCAAAACTGAATGATAGGTGTTCTACTGCTACCATTCTTGCTAATTCTTCTCTATTTTGTTCATCAGTAAAACGAAATAATTATTGGTTAGGAGTAGCGTACCTTGAAATTTGTGTTTGTGACCTCGATCTGGTCTCTGCTTCTGGATGTCTAGCTAAAAGATGTTTCGATAAGTGCCATGTCCTCCTGATTTATGCCACTTATATACGTTGCTGCAGTAATTGCAAGCCACTGCAAAGCTCCCATCTTCTTACCTAATTTTCTTAAAATGTTTTATGAAGAGATCAGATTTGCTCTGTCTCTGTATCAGATCTTCCTGCTGGACCTGCTCTTCTAGTTCCTGTGGATCAAATCGAAAATCTGGAGGTGTATCAATATAAGGCATATTTTCTGACTGGCTTGTCAAATTGGGGTCGGGGGGGTGGGGGTGTCATCGGGATGGGGTTCTGAAATTATTAGAGGGGGAGTAGGAGAGTTTAGACCTAAGTCTTCAGCATAGGCCCGGCGTTGCAAATACTCGTGATAGGCGGTGTCGTCACGACCGAGATTATCAATCATAGGACCCTTACCTCTCATCGAAATTGAATGCCTAGAACCGTCACGGCCGTGACCCCTTCCACTTCCACTTGCCATTTAAAAATTGAATTGTAAAATTAATTGCAAATAAAATTAATTGCAAATAAAATTAATTGCAAAATTGCAAATAAAATAAATTGGAAATAAAATATATTGCAAATGAAATAAATATTAAAAACTTAGTAATTGACAATGAATTGGAAACTTGGAGAGTTGGAGACTTGGAGTCTTGGAGAATAGAGAGAGAAATTAGAAATTTAGAATTGGAAATAAAATTAATTGCAAATAAAATATATCGGAAATAAAATAAATTGGAAATAAAATATATTGCAAATGAAATAAATATTAAAAACTTAGTAATTGACAATATTAAATATTTGGAAACTTGGAGAGTTGGAGAATTGAGAGAGAAATTAGAATTAGAGAGAATTGGGAGGAAATAATTGTGATGAAAAATGAAAGGTGGGGGGGCGGGTGTATTTATAATAAAAAAAGAAAAAAAAATTAAAAAGTGAGCCGTTGGGGGCTGGAGCCCCCAACTACCTGCTGACGTCAGCCGACCGTTGCACTCCAACGGTATTTTAAAAAAAATTTAAAAAAATTAAAATTGGAACCGGTCGGTTCCGAAAAAATTGGAATCGGAACTGGGTTAGACCGGTTTCGGTTCTTGAACCGGAATCGGTTTTTCAGTTCCGGTTTCGGTTCTTGAACCGGAATCGGTTTTTTGATTTCGATTTCGACCAGTTCCTCCAGTTCGAACTGGAACCGAGTCAGGTCTACCCTAGGATGACGTCACATGTATTTAATTCAGACGTGCTGGCTTTGTTCAAGATAGAGTTCTTTCAAATTTCAAAACTCAAAACCATCATTATAGACAGTTATTCTGGTAAAGTGGGCTACCTTGGTTAAGTGGTAATTAATGGAGTATTGACACGTGGCAGGTATGGTTGAGAATTGGTTTATAAGTAAACCGTTCCTTTTCTTGAGCTACGTTTTCTTGAGTTATTTTCAGAGAACACTCAAAAGACACAAGCATTTCTTCTCCTTCTCCTTTCTCTGCACACTCTTTGTAGGTTTTGCTTTGTTTTGCAGATTTTCATGGACTGTTGCAGATTTTCGTGGACTTTCTTCAGAATCTTCAGAATCTTTTATAAAATCCTTCAAGGTTAGTGGAAATTATTCCACTCTTCTCTTTTTCTTTTCTTTTTTTTTCTTTTTGGTTTTCCTGCGTGAAACTTGTTATTTTAAAAATATATAAGAAATATACGCAATGTAGAGATTTACCTGGAGTTTAATTTCTGGGTTTGTGTTCGTTGTTCTTCATTGTTCTTGGCGTTGTTTTTGCTGTGTTCCGATTATTTCTGTTGTTTTGATCTTGTTTGCTATAGTTAACTATGTTGTTTGGTGTTTATTCGCATGACACGACTATTGTAGATAAGTGCTTTATTCGATCGACTTGTAGGACGCTAGAACCTGTAGGGTTAGGTTAGCTCTTAAGATTGGATGATCTTTCGCCGAAAAAACCCTAGGATATGATTTTAGAAACCCTAGGTTGCGATTGTAGTGCATTAGTTTCTGACTTGTGCATTTTTTGCATTGTCAGCTTTAGAGAGGCCTCATGTCGAACGACGATATTAACCTGTCGAGCGACGGTACTATCTCTAACCCAAAATATGATTGGACTACAAGCGAGGGAGAAGATAGTGTTGATGGAGTTGATAACAGGATGGTAGATGTAGATCGACAGGTTACTATAGAAGATCCGTCGAATGTCGTTGCCATAAACATGAAAGGCATACTTGAACAAGGTGGCGTACGTGCCGTTGCAACGATAGTCGACCATCCTGAATATGTCGATGTAGATGAAGCTACTACATCTGGTCGACCACTAGGTGTCCTTGATGAAAGTCCAGCCAGTTTGGTTACAGAAGACAATTTGTGTAGGTTGAGGGAGATTTACGACATCCCAAATGATGTCGAGCTACGCGCACCCAGGGAATATGAGGGGGCGAACTGGGATATACCAAGGTGGACATGTTTCTACGAGTACACCCTTCGTTTAGGGTTTAGATTCCCTGTCCCGCAGTTGGTGTGACGGATGCTATTATACTACGACCTTGCTCCGGGTCAGTTGATGCCAAACACTTGGAGAATATTGCTGGGTCTGGGGGTTCTCAGCGAAAGATATAACTTACCTTTTGGGATGGGTAGCCTCCTCCATAACTATTATTTGAAGGAGCACATAAGCGACCGAGGTCGTTATATGTTGGTGCCTAGGAGTAAGGAGCAGTAGATCATTACCGATACAACGACGAACGACCGACATTGGAAGGATACATACTTTTTTGCAAAAGGTCCTCCGATCGATGGTCCATGGTTCATGGGGAATGAGTCGTATCTATATCGTCGAACTTGGAGTCAGTTTGGTGAGTGTCATTCGACTATTGTAGTTTCTTGCTTTTTATTTTTCTGAAATTATTCTTGCTGATATTCAGCTCATTTTGTAGAAATAAAGGGTATAAAGAGTAAACCGTCGTGCGACATTGCTCCTGCTCGCACCGAAGCAATGCTAGGTATCCCTGTAAAGGATAGAAGTTGTAAGGTGCTGCTAACAGAAGGTAAACTTAGGCCTAGCAGTTTATGGAGATGGTCGACTCTAAATAAGTCGTGAGAGCCTTATCCTCGTGTGAAAGACTTCGTGTCGTATGTCTGGATTAGGAGGAGTTTCGAAATTCTTCAAAATCAAATGAAATTCTTGTCGCCTGTAACTGACAATGAACGTCGTTTCGCAGTGACGTTAATGGGGAGTGCAAAGCTGAACATTCCAAACGAAGCCGATGCTCTGAAGAGATTCAAGGATGATATGATGAAGAAGAGAGCAGCGGCAGCAAAAAAGAAACAAGCTGCGGGTAAGTCAACGGAAGGCACTGGAGTGTCATCCAAACATGTATATACCTCATCTCCCGAACCATCTCCTCAAAAGAAGAGGCAAAGGAAGGATCCGCCTGCCTACAAGGGAAAGAGGGTTGAGTCGAGTTCTAGGAGGCAAGTAGCTGCTCCACAACCAGACTCGTCGACAACACCTTCTTCAGATCTGTCTTCCTTCAATGAGTCGACTGTTTTCCTAGAGAAGTCGCTCGAATACATTCTCCCAGCAGATGACAAGTATCTACAAAAGAAGAAAACTGAGGATGTGTTCGACACGACCATCCTTTCGACTTTTCAGGTGAGTTATGATTTATTTTAGATTTTATGATGTATTATTTCTCTTATGCGAACTTTCACTGTTTTACAGGCTCTGCAGGCGCAGCTACACTTGCATGGGAGGTATAAGATGGTGAATGACAAGTGTGGGAAGCAGTGGAAGATGATCGACATTATGAAGCTGGAAAAGGCCAAAGTCGACAAGGCTGCTGAAGAGTTGAAACGCAAGAACTTAGCTCTTGAAAAAGAGTTAAATGAAGTGAGAGCAGAGAGGGACCGACATTCCTTGGAGTCGACTGAAGCTCGTGTTGCTCTAGCTGAAGAGCAGCGTCTTGTTGCTGACTTGAAGGAGCAATTAACGTTGATTGCTTCTGCCGCGATTTGTAAGGCGAAAGCAGAGCTTTACAAGGAATATCTGTCGGGCAAGCATGCTAATTGGAATCAAGACGATATGAAGGAAATGATCGATACCTACGATGAAATGCGTAGGCTGGAGAAGTCGTCGCCTGGACAAGATGAGGAGCAAGCGCTTGATGAGAATGTACTCCTTGAAGGTGTCAGTGCTGTCGACCTTCCTCTGATTGATCCGCCCGTTGTCGATCCGCCAATCGTCAATCCGCCTCTTGTCGATCCCACAAATGTCGCTTCAACTCTCGACCCACCTATTAACTGATACATTTTATTTTTTCATTTTTAATATTTTTATTTGTAACTGAGGATGATTTGGTCATTTCGACCATTTATTATTTTATATTTTGATCGTATCGATATTTATCTCTCTTTGCATGTCTTCGATATTTATGAAGTATGAAATCTTGTTTTCATATGGAAATGACACGACCATCTTATAATGGGGTTTACACAAGATTAAATATCTGAATGAAATAAGCCTGTAAACTTATGTTCAAGCGTAAGTCGGACGACATCATAGTATAGATAAAATTGATAAAAAAACATGGTTGATATATTGATAGAATAATCGCGTACATGCGTTCAGTCGACATTTTACATCTGATAATCGCGTGCATGCGTTCAGTCGACAATTCACATCTGATAATCACGTACATGCGTTCAGTCGACAATTCACATCTGATAACCGCGTACATGCGTTCAGTCGACAATTTACATCTAATAACCGCGTACATGCATTCATTCGACAATTCACATCTGATAACCGCGTACATGCGTTCAGTCGACAATTCACATCTGATAACCGCGTACATGCGTTCAGTCGACATCTGCTCTTGTCTAGTGCTGTCCCCCCGACTCTCAGCGTTCGTTTGTCAAATGAGAATGTTGGGAGTAGGTTTTTGTTTCGTAGATGTCGAGGTACAACCTGTCAATGCTATAGTAACAATAGTGTCATAGCAATATAATGTGTCGAAGTCGACTAAAGTATGAAAAAATGATTTTTGTGAGCTCAGTTCTTAACTTAGTACTAAGTTTTTCATCATTGCTCTTTGTGCATCGTTAGTATCATAGGAAATGTCAACGAAAGCTAAAGTAACAAAAAGATTTAAGTTTAGAAGTGATACTGTTTTAGGTGTAATGCATTCCAGCTGTTGTTTAACTCTCGACCATCGAGTCCTCGCAACTTGTATGCTCCTTAACCAACGACCTCTGTTATTTGATAAGGTCCTTCCCAAGATGACCCTAATTTTTCGACTCCCTCTTCTCTGGTGTTTTGGAAAACACGGCGTAGCACCCAGTCGTTGACTTTGAAGGTTCTGATGTGTACTTTCTTATTGTAATGTCATGCGACTTGTTGTTGATATGACTGAACTCTGAGAGACGCTCGATCACGTCGTTCATCCAAATGATCTAATTCGAAGGCGAGCTCAAGGCTATTTTGGACTTCCTTTGGATTCTCACTTCGTGCAATTGCGAGTCGTGTCTCGATGGGGATTACTGCTTCAGATCCATAAATAAGAGATAATGGAGTTTCCCCCATCGACCGTCGAGGAGTAGTTCGATATGACCAAACGATCTCTAGGAGCTTTTCTACCCATTCACTTTTTTCAGCTTCTAGTCGCTTCTTCAGTGTGTTGATTATGGTTTTGTTTGTCGACTCCACCTATCCATTGGCTTGGGGATAACGTGGAGTTGAAAAGCTCAGTTTTATCCCATATTTGTCGCAGAAGTTCTTGAAGTCAAACGAAATAAACTGGGATCCGTTGTCGGTCACTATTTCTCGTGGAACCCCGAACCTGCAAATGATATATTTCCACACAAAATTGCGTACCTCAATGTCGCGTATCTAAGGTAAGGCTTCGACTTCTACCCATTTTGTAAAGTAGTCTGTCATTACCAACATGTAGACGACGCCTTTAGGTGCGGCTGGGAGTTTTCCTATAATGTCAACCCCATTTCATAAAAGGCCAAGGGGCTGAAACTGAGTTCAGCATACCTAGGGGAAAATGGCATACATGTGCAAATCTTTGACATTTGTCGCACGACTTCACATGATTTTGAGAGTCGGAGCGCATTGTCGGCCAGTAGTATCCTGCAGTGATGGCTCTATTCGACAGATTTCTAGCTCTAGAGTGATTTCCACATTCTTCATAGCATAGACTCTTGAGGACGTCGTACGCTTCTCGTGGGGTCACACACCTCAAATAGGGTCATGTAAAAGATTTTTTATATAACTTACCATATATGATGCAGAATTTTACAACTTTGGCTTTGATTTTCCTCGCCTTAGTTCTGTCTCCAGGTAGAATGTCAGCTCGCAAATAGTCCAGTAATGGGTCCATCCAATTTCTTGCGTTGTCGACTGCGGCAATTATTTCTGCCTCCTAGATAGTTGGTGATGTAAGGTGTACGACCGGAATTGATTTTGATCTGTTAGTCATTTTCGAGCCTAAATACCCCAGTGCATCTACCCGAGAATTCTCCGACATTGGTATTTGTTGTATAGTGAATTGGTCAAACGTCGACTGAAACTATTTGGCCTTGGCTAAGTAGGCGGTCATCCTTTGATCCCATGCTTCATATGATTCGTTAATTTGTCGAACGACTAATTGTGAATCGTTGAATACTTGAAGGTTTTTGATGTTTAAGTTCTTGGCAAGGTCTAGTCCTCCAGCAATTAATGCTTCGTACTCTGCTTCATTATTTGTCGCACGGAACTCACAATGGATGGACTGCTCTACTATGTCCCCGTGAGGAAATTTGAGCACCAATCCCAGTCCATTGCTTTTTATGTTGCTTGATCCGTCAATCGACAAGGACCATTTATCATTCGACGCTGTCTCTGTAAGAGCTACCAACTCTTTTTCAGCCTGCAAATTCTCGTTAGGGGTAAAATCCGCAACAAAATCAGCTAATACATGTGATTTCAACGCTGTTCGCGGATGAAAGTTGATGTCGTATTCACTTAGTTCGACAGCCCATTTTGTTAATCGACCTGAAAGTTCAGGTTTATGCAATATATTTTTGAGAGGATAAGTGGTTAATACCTTGATGGAATGGCATTGGAAGTATGGCTTTAATTTTCGGGCGGCAACGACCAGGGCTAGTGGCAGTTTTTCCAGTCAACTGTATCTTGTCTCTGCATCGAGCAGTGTCTTGCTTACGTAATACACAGGATATTGTCAATCATTTTCTTCCCTAACTAATACTGCGCTGACAGCTGTATTTGAGACGGCCAAGTATATGAGTAACGTCTCATTGTCTTTTGTTTTTGACAACAGTGGTGGTGAAGTCAAATATTCCTTTAAATCCCGCAACGCCTTTTCGCAATCGTCGTTCCATTCGAAGGCTTTATTTTTCCTCAAGGTGTTGAAGAATGGGTGGCATCGTTCGGACGACTTGGAGATGAACCTGTTCAGTACTACTACTCGACCAGTGAGCTTCTGTACATCTTTAATGCATCTAGGCGACTAAATCCCACGTATTGATTGGATTTGGTCTGGGTTGGCTTCGACGCCTCTTTGAGTGACCAAGTACCCTAAAAACTTCCCTGACGACACACCAAAAGAACATTTAGTAGGATTTAGTTTCATACCGTATTTATCGAGGACGTCGAATGACTGTCTCAGGTGGTCGATGTGTTGTTAAGCCACATGTGACTTGACCAGCATATCGTCGATGTAGACTTCCATTGTCGAGCCAAGCATTTTGGCGAACATTCTATTCACTAGTCGTTGGTAGGTGGCACCTGCATTTTTCAAGCCAAACGACATTACTTTATAACAAAAAGTACCTCGCTCTATTACAAAGGCGGTTTTCTCTTGGTCATCTGGATGCATCAGGATCTGGTTGTAGCCGGAGTAGGCGTCCATGAAACTGAGTAATTCGTGTCCGGCTGTTGCGTCGACAAGCATGTTGATATGAGGCAAAGGGAATGAATCTTTAGGGCATGCTTTGTTGAGGTCTGTGAAGTCGATGCATACCCGCCACTTGCCGTTTTTCTTTTTAACCACCACGACATTTGCTAGCCAGTCGATCAGCTTCTGAATCTCTTCGTTGATGATTTTATTTCTTTCTAGAGTGAATTTTCTCCGCTTTTGTTTTACCGGTTGGTGATCGGGGTCGACCTGCAATTGGTGAACAATTATCCCTGGATCGATGCCGACCATGTCTGAATGCGACCATGCAAAACTGCATTGTCGTTCTCTTAGGAAGTCAATCAGTTGTTCTCGGGTTTCTTTCGATAGTCTGGACCCTATGAACACCTTACGATCTGGTCGACTTGAGTCGATCGACACCTCATCAAGATCCTCCATCTTTGGTGCATTTGGAGTCGACTAGACTTTGGAGTCCTGTAATTGCTATAACGACTTCTTCTTCTTCTTCTTCTTCTTCTTCTTCTTCTTCATGACATTTTGATAGCATTCTCTGGTTGCTCTCTGTTCTCCTTTTATCTCATGAACTCCCCACCTCATTGGGAATTTTATCATCTGGTGGTAAGTCGAGGGGATTGCCTTCATCTCATGAATCCACGGTCTCCTTAAAATTACGTTGTAAGGCGACTGACAGTCAAGTACCAGGAAGTTGATGTAAAGGTTCACGCCTTCAGCATAGATTGGTAGTACGAATTCTCCCAACGTACTTTTTTGTTCCCCACCGAATCCTGTCAGCATTGTCGTCCGACGACTTAGCTTGGATTCGTCGACCTGCATTTCTCTCAAGGCACTGTTAAACAAAATGTTACACGAACTACCATTATCGATCAAAATTCTTTTTGTCAAACAGTTAGCAATATGTAATGAAATAACGAATGCATCATGATGGGGAGAAAACAAATCTGATTTGTCTTAGGACTTGAAGATGACGGTTTCATCATAGGTTGGTGGATGCTCTCGACTAGGTTGAATTTCTATGTTCGACACTTCACGCGTGTGCCTCTTTGCTGCCGAGTAACTTACTCCACTCACTTCAGAACCCCCTGCAATGAAATTTATTACTCTGTCTTGTCGAGGTGGTTTTGGTAGATTGTCGTTTATGTTGGTCATTTTGTCGTTTCGTCGTTTCGTCTTGCCAGAGTTTGTTTCCCTTTTTCCATTAAAAATTCCTATAGATGTCATTGTTTCAGTAGTTCTGCAACTTCGAATTTGAGGGCGATACAATCTTCAGTTCGACGGCCGTGATCTCCGTGGAATTCGTATCTGAGCTTTACATCTCGATGTTATGGGAGTGCATTCATTTTCCTTGGCCACTTTATTGTCTTGCCCATTTCCCTCATAATTGCTATGAGGTCGACTGGTTCGATGCTTAGATTGTATTCTGGTACTTCTGCTTGTGGTCGACTGGTTCTTGGGTAATCTCGCTTGTAAGGTCGACTGTCGCTTGATCCTTTACCGTATTGTCGAGTGGATCGTCTGTCACCAGTCAGATAAGGTTCTGCCCTTCTGTCGTTCGACCGTCTATCCACTTGATCGTTTATACAGTTTGAATAATTGTTGATTTTGCCTATGTAATTAGCTTCATCTTCTTCTCATTTTATTTGGGCCCATACTTTGGCCAACACATTTTCCATTGTCTAGCATGGGTATTTGGTTAATTTTTTATAAAGATCAGAGTCAAACCTGAGGCCCTTTCTAAAGGCATATATCGCAGTCGCCTGATTGCAGTAAGGGATTTGAACTTTTTCTCTGTTGAAGCGACGAACATAAGTCCTTAGATTTTCACCATGTTTCTGGGTTATAGTGTACAGGCCGTCCGACTGTTTCTCCAGCTTGCAACTACTTGCAAATTGCTCCACGAAGGTGTCTGTAAGCTGCGCAAAAAAGTTAATAGAATTGTTAGGCAAATTAGTGTACCATTGTAGAGCTGGACCATTGAGGCTTAACCCGAAGGTTTTGCACATGCATGCTTTTCGTAGGTCGTGCGAAATTGCTGCAGTCTGCTTATACTGTGCTATGTGGTCGTCCGGATCAGTCGTTCCCTCATATTGCTTCATATTTAGGAAGCTGAACTTTTTGGGCATCTCGACAAGTGCGATTGCGTCGACAAAGGGCGAGTCTACAAAGCTATTCATGTTGCTCCTTTTAATTGGAGTTGGAACACCCGGGATTCTTTGTATAAGGGCTTCCATCTCTGCAAACCTACGAGAAAATTCTAAATTAGCAATGGTTGATGGGTTAGGTCCAAAATTTACCAAATCTGGTGTTGACTGGAGTGACACGGGTGTCCCCAAGACATTCTCAGGTTGCCTTCCCACAACAGGATCTTGCTCGTTGTCATTTCGGACAAGCAAGTTGTTAAGGTCGATGTCGTCTCGAGCAGTCTGGGGAGCTTGTTGGGTTTGTCAGACATTTGGATTTGCGTTTGGGATCTCTGGTCCTGTTGGAACGTCCGGAGCTCGTCGGTCGACTTCTTGTTCGACATTAAGGACCGGAACTGGGCGCTCGACGTCTTCGCTGTCGGGTATCACGCCGTCGACCATAGCTCGTAGTTCTCCATTAGTCACCCGAATTGCGACATTTTCAGCTTCTAACGCTCGTAATTTTTCTGTATTTATTGTTGTTTGAGCGACCAATGCAGCGATCTGCTCTTCGATGGTTGGGACAGTTCCTTCGCCAGACATCGTTGTTGTTCATTTGAAAGTTTGAAAGTTTCGATGGGCCCCACGGTGGGCGCCAAACTGTAGAGAGTCGACTTACAATCGATGTGGATCGGGTCGTGTTTTGCTAGGCCCAATGCAACTTGGGTTGAACCGTCAGTGATGTTGTCGCTTGTTTAATAATCCTGCAAAAGAACTTGGTCGGTCGACGTAATATAGGTTTCTATATTGAATCTGCAAAAAAGAAAAAGAACAGCAAAGATAAAAAATAAAATGAAAGAAAAGAAAGTGGGATTAGATCGTTAGCCTTAGGTATGCTTAGGCTGAGCAACAGTTTGTAGTGATCGTTAAAACTTGGATTCCGGTGGTCGGGATTCTTTAGTGCAGAATTTCAGTACGCTCTAGTAAACTTTTTTTAATCTCTCTTGGCAGTGTAAAATGCTTTACCATTTATAGGAGATTCCAGGTTACCGTTTAAACCAGAAAAATCAAATCATGGTGTGATTTTGGGCGAGATTTGTGGAGATATTCTCTCCCCAAGTATCTCACTTGCCCAGCATGAAGTAAACTGCTGGCTGACTTGGTCTTCAAACGACCAAATCATGCTGATACCTTTATTGTTGGGCTACTCAAATTGAGCCAAAGTGAGATGAGCCTGGGCTTTACATTCTGGGCTTATGGGCCATTTTTGGCTACCGCACCATATATATATATATATATATATAGACAAACAATCAAAGGGGTGTTTATTGTAAGTACATATCTAAATTGCCACCAGTCAAGCTTGGTTTCTTTCACCATTCCACGTGTAAGTGATCCAATCAATATACAACACATGCATTAACATGTATCCCTTGCTAAAGATGGTGGAAGCCACCAGATTTACAATAGTTTTAGAATATACAAAAAGGAATTAAACAAAACGACAACGTTTGATTTTGGACTTGGTTTGGAAAAGCTATATGATGGAGAATATGAACGGAGCAGATAAAAAGAACGTGGCAAATGGAAATGAAGAAGAAGAACAAGTAATGGAGAATGGTCTCCTTCTCACACTAACGCACTCGCACACACCCCTACAACCAATCATCGCCTCCTCCTCACTCTTCCTTCAATTCAACAACACCCATTTCCGCTTCACTTCGCGTCGTCTCCGTTTCTCCTTCACTCTCACCAACCACGCCAAGTGGGACTCCAATGCCGACATCCTCCGTGCCCGCAACTTCACCTTCAACTTCGACCCCGACGACGACGGCGGCCAAGATGAAGAAGAAGACGACGACGACGACGAGGGATTTTTTTCTGGGAATGTGAAGAAGAAAAAGAAGGACAGAGAATGGTGGTCTAAGAAGTATGGGACGAGAAAGAAAAAGCCTACGAATTTGTTTGAGGAAGTCATAGAAAGTATCTGGATATTAAAGGTAATTTCAATTTATCATTTTTCTGCCATTATTAGTAACTAAAGTTTTCTTCTTTTAGAGAAAACATTGTGTTGTGTTGATGGTTTTTTTTTTTTTTTTTTTTTTTTTTTTTTTTTTTTTTTTTTTTTTTTTAGTTTTCCTGTATTTGTGGAACGTGCAAAATTGAATTTATTCCTGTATTTGATGATTTGATTTCATAAATTTTTGATAAAGATATAGTTATTCTATAATACTATCAATTCTGTTTTTCTAATATAGTTTCTATTTGTGTTATTATGCACCATACAAGATTATTCTGCTGTGACTGTGAATTCTCATTGCTTATAAAATTAAAAGAGGAAAGTGAGAAGACATGTTAATATAGATTTTTCTAGTTTGTTTGAAGAGAAAAGTGGTTCAAACCATTTCTTCGATTTGATCTTTCCCCATTTGAAAGGATACTCCTGAGTTCAGATTAATCTTCATGATTCTCATATAGAAAATGCTTTTATGATTGCAATGAGCTACTGCAGTGGACTAATGCTTCTATAAATGAATATGCTCACCTAGCTTGAAACCATGGTTTGGTTTGCTTTTGCATTTAATCATACGTGATAATAACCATGGCGTAATAGTTTATCTCCAATTTGATGCCATTAACGGGAATGTTTTCGAAAATTTTGAAATACAAATGCACCTAACATGGCCTTTTGAGAGCTTATGCTACACTCACTTCCTTGCTACTGACCCATCGCCATTCTTGGAGTTTATGTTTTACTTAGACAAGTGAAAATCCATCGACATATATACATGTTCTCCAGTGTAATTAGTAGCATCATGCAGTTTCTTCTCCGAGTGGAATATTTATGTTGAAATAAATTTTGAAATGTTGGATACCTGAAGAGTTCTTTTGTCCTGTCTGTGAGATTGATGTTTATGTATTCCTGAAACAAATTTAATTTTGCTTGTGGGTCTGTTTAGGTTTTTAAATCCTACGGTTGGCTGCTTCCGGCCATCATCATATCGTTCCTTCTAGCTACTGGCCCCAAAGCTTTCTTGATGGCTTTAGCACTCTCACTTGGGTTGTCAGCACTTTCTCTAGCATTTGAGAAGTTGCAGGGAAAGCTACAACGCAGGCCTAAAAGCAAGACGAGGATGAGGAGAAAAACATCTTACAGCAATGCAACTAGTGTTGAAATGAATGAAGAAGAACAAGAAGAAAGCCATGAGAACGGGAACAAAAAGATGAGTGAATTCTGGGTGGGAAGTGATAATGGCTCGGTTAGGAAGGGAAGCGAGGATGCCCCTAGTTTTGGTGGATGGGATGATCATCTGGATGGAGCAGGATCCATGCGGAGAAAAAGTAGAGTTACAGGTGGTTCACAGAGGAGACGGGAGGAAAAGTTGAGTGGGAGTGGGAGAAACAGCGAAACGCCCTTGCTATTGAGACTGTTGGTTGCTCTTTTCCCATTTATAAGTTCTTGGGCTGAGATGTTCTGGTGAATTCCGTGCAGCAAGCTTGACGTTGGAGCATTATTTGGATTGGTTTTGCTTGCAAGTGCTAAGTTGGAGTCAGTGAGTTGCCAAATTTAAAGGGGTTCATTCCTTATCTTGCCTGACCACATTCTACATAGAGTTTGATAGCTAGAGTTGTGATCAATGGATCATGTATTTCCAGAGAATCCATTTGCATAACGTGCCCATGATTTTTATCTCTGTAAGTACATATGTTTGAAACACATTCTTTTACCTCTCACTCTGACAGGGGCGGTGGGCTATTTTGAAAGTTTTTGTATTTTTTTTTTCTTCTACAATGTGCTATCAGCGAAACAATTTGGTAGCATACATGTCGTGAGATCTAGATTCATCTATACCTGTAAAGATATTTATATTTTTTTACTCAAGACACGTGAAAATATAGGTAAATCATACCTTGGGGATTGGGGTTACTCTTCTTTTTCCTTACTGGAGAAAAAAAAAGGTGCAGTTTTATATTTATGTGAGGAAACATAATTGTTCATTACAAGCCTCTCATACTTGATATAAAGTATAGAAGCTCTATTGTCTTGTTGGTCTGTCTGTATACATGCTGAAAATTGAATGCAGATTCTTCAGTAGTATCTGACTCCTTTATGCATGCTTCACTTGGCTTGGGGGATATGGGGGATATAGCTCAGTTGGTACAGCTCCGCTCTTGCAATTGAGTTGTTGTGAGTACGGGTTGGATGTCTAATTGTCAAGGCAGTAATAATAGTATCTTGTACGGTTGTACCTGACTGGTGGCTCACTTTCATAGTAATGGGGAAGAGGACCGAAACATTCTGCTGTGAAAGACTCCACTGAACAATACGGTTTCCTTCACAAGAAGCTATATTACTCGAGATATTTGCAGCATCCAAAGAATCAGTTGCAAATTTGATATTCTGATGCATCGATTTCTCCTCTTCGGACAGGCGTTATTCTTTCAAGGATGCTTGTCGACTCAGGCATCCTTATTGCCCTGTTAGGGCTGCTCTGCCTATTTACAATATCCTTCCCATTTCTTTCCAATGATCACCATCCATTTTAAACAATTTTGAAGTGACCAAAAAGGTAAATCTTCCACCTTCAGGCAATTTGAACGAGTTCATTAAATGGTTCGTACATATTCTGGAAGCCCTCAAACAAAATCGGATTTTGTAAGGTTTATACCGATCAATCCTAGAAGAAAGATAGCTAGTACAACCGGAATTCTGAAAATTCCTTGGGCATTTTTCGTTGGTGCTGAGTTAACAAATAACAACAATGCTAAGTATTATATCTTTGATTAATAAAGATTCAAAATGTTTATTGATCTCCGGAAGCAGAATAGGAATATTAAAATGATATTAAGTTGTATAATTTCAGAAGGGTTGATTTTGACAGACGAAATGTCTTATGTCAATGGAAGCTGATCATCGTACAAGTTTGGTGCAAGCAATATGTCACAGTCCGTTCAATTTCGAACCGATTTCCAGCCAAGGTGCACTACAAAGCCAACAATTATGCACAAACCCTTGGAAGATTCTAAAGACTTCTCCACGTTTCTAGCATGGAGTAGCTTCTGGAAATCTATAGAGTGGAACCATTCTAGATCTCTCTTGTAAATACCTAAAGGCATGTAAATACTTATAGAAAATTATAGATACATATAGATTATTCTAGAGAATGAATCTCCACCGTTAGATTAGATTGATCTAGACCATCCATTGGGTGATGGACACCTATAAATAGGTAGCTCATCTTATTTGTAAGGCATCCAAGCCTTCAAGCATTTAAGCCTTGTAAAGTTCTCTTATTAAGCAATACAAGTTTTCTTTACATTCCCACAAGCTCTTTCAACCCTTTTACCTAGTCTCTCTTTTGTATTTGAGAGTAACAAGCAAGACTTTTAAGACTTACTTAGCAACATTCACCTAGAAGTTGCATAAGTGCCGCACGGGTGTGCTGCATAAACTATAAGCCCGTGACAAATGGCCCCAAACAATTCTAGTTCACAAGACAGTCTATATTTATATTTGATAACATTTCAGCCCAATGTCTGTCTGTCTGTTAATTTACACTTATCAAAATTAATGAACCTTCAAAAGAATGCTAAAACTACTCAAAGAAAATTTTATTTTTTTTTCGTTCGAAACAATGTTGAACTATATATAAGAATACAAAAGAATTTGTGTTATCTTGGAAATAGCTGGACTCCGTTGATGTGGCAAGCTGATGCTGAATCCTGGAGGCAGCGACAGAAACTATCTTCGTCCTTGGGAAATGACACTGGCAGAGGATGATCAGGAATCACACCAACCTACACAGAAGCAAAGCCAAGGATTTAATACAAAGAGAATTTGAATGGAGATGCCATAGAATCAACGACAGACCTTGTCAATATTGGTGTGAGCAGGAGTCTCGTAACGAGCAACCGTAACAGCCAAGCCAGAGCCATCAGATAGCTGAAAAACTGACTGAATTTTGCTGCAGAGTGGAAGCAAAAGGCTCTAGTTAGGAACACATGGTATTCATAATACACCTAGTTAGAAGGGAAAATTATTACCCTTTCCCATAAGTGGGTTCGCCAAACAGCACAGCACGTTTATTGTCTTTCAAGGCGCCGGCTAATATCTCACTAGCACTTGCAGTTCCCTTGTTGACCTGACATAACCTCAGAAGAGACATATCAGTGGTTTTATACCATCATTTGACTATGAAATTCACCTAGAGTAAAAAGTTCCACACAGACGCACAAAGGAAGAGGGAGAGGAAAAGAGATGATAATGATGGCAACTGACACCAGAAAGAAGATTAGAAATTGATTATGCAATATGCAAAGAATGCGATTTTATTATTAAATTATTCATTTCATGGAGAAGACGATATGGTCGAAAGTTCAACAACAATGCTGAACATCAAAATTCGTAGTGAATGAAACTATTTGTTGCTATATCTCTTTAACTCAAGTATTATCTCAACCAAATTCTAAAAACAATAATATATACCAGCACAGCTAGGGGCTCTGAAGCTGCTATTGCACTGCTTCCATCTGTGTCATATATATCTCGAACACCAAGACTATCACAAATATACACGATCACACCTTTATCTAACCTGAATATCAACAGCTAATTATTAGATTGTGTGCCACGAGTTGAAACAGATGATAGGATGCAAAATAAAGGAATTTGGAGGTCCAATGCCTAAATTTTGAAATTTCAGTGCTTCTGACAATAAAACTGTACAAGACAAAGAGGTGAAGCTCAAAGATCCAAAACGTAACCAACAGATTATCAAATGGTAATATTCTGCTGTCTAGATACAGTGCTGATTACTATGAGATATCAAATAATAAATTTGCTATATGAATTTTAATAAACTAGTGAAAGAGAAGAATTTAATGTCGTCCTCTCCTTTTGATTAAAATTTTTCTGCTTGAGTTACTTAAAAAGACCATATCAGGGATTAAACTATATATCAGTGTCAAAGCCAACTCTCCAAACAAGACAAAATCATAAACTTCTTTCACTATTTCAAGCAAATTACTAATAAACATCTTAACATATGTTTATAAATCCAACTAGCCTTATTGTAGAAAAATGGATTTAATAAGATGGTGTGCCTCGAGAAAAAAACTATTACTTTGTTTTTTTATATCAGAAACAGACTTTCTCTTGTATAACCTAACTTAAGTTTGGTTGCTGAAGGATAATGTTATTTAACATACTTTCCCATTTAATAGCATTTACATTACAATAAATTCTATTTGGTTTCTCATTTTAAAGTACAGCATTGGTCATAAAATGATCTTTTGTGTTTTAGGAAGACACAGATATCTTATCTACATGGAGAGTTAAAAAGACATGAGAAATGAATTCCTTTCCTGGTGAAACACCAAGGAAACTTCCAAAATACTCATAATTTTCATCTTCCACCAAACAACATCAAGAAGAGGAAAAAGGTGGATTTGGAATTTTTTATGAAGAAATTACCCAATCCGTGAGCTTGTGTTATCTATACAAAAAATAATAAAAAGGGTTATATAATGTTGGGCAAAATGAGATAATATTGGAAATATGCATATCTCTATAACCTTGATGTTAGACCAAGAAATCTTCTAATTGTTCACACAATAAAAATTTAGAAAGTTATGTTGAAGGCATTCTCAATATATAGTCACATTTGATGCACTAGTGTACTGTCAAAAGGCATCAAAATTTACCACCATACCACCAAGTTGTCATAATAAGGCATCCATATTAATTAAAAGCAAGTTAATTAATCTTAAATCATTTACCATTAATCCACGACTTTAACTTACCAAATTTTGGCAATTTCAATTCCTTCTGGGAAGAGGCCACCACTGCATCAAATTTAAGCTTTCAGAAAGCCTGCCAAAGGGCCAAGTTTAAAATGGAGCATATCGAAAGCTAATCACCTATTATCTCGAAGGTCCAACACAAATGCATTAACACTATTACTCTTTAAAGTATCAATTGCTTTCCTGACAGCCCCTACAGAGAGAGCAAATAATCAAAGTAAATACAGTAAAATGAAGTCAATATCATACAACAAACTATGTAAAAATCACACTATATTAGCTGAGAGGCAGGACTTAAGTGCTGCATAAGGTAATGAAGATTTAACTTGTAAGAGATGTCATTTAAAATCATGCTATGAATTCTTTCAATCAATGGTACAACCAAGTAAGTAACTGGTCGAGGCATCATTACAAAAAATAACGATAAGATTCCTTACAGATCAAATTATATAAAACATCTTCAACAATAAACAAAAGAAAAAACCCACCAAAAAAAAAAAAAACCTTGTGATAAATATGGCAAAGTAACTTGACTGTATCAAAAACTACATCTCATCACAGATTGGGGGGTGCAGACCATGTACTATTGAACAATGTGGATACCAGAAAAGTTCAAACTTCATTAAAGGAAAATAGATTACTCAATCATTCATTTATCACTGAAAAGCGTATTTCTCTTCGTCATTTATAATACCTTGACAAATCCTGCCAAACTAATGACAACATCTATCTCGACTTACCAGAAGCATTTTGGTTGAATGTTGTTAGTTTTATATAACCAATCTTAGGCAAGTTCTTCCCTGAACCAGAAACCTCGCATAGTCTTGACTGCACTGGATTCAGTGACACTTTCTCTCTCCTGGATAACAACAAGTCATCGATTGTAAATCTTTTGAATATAATGAAAAATGAAGATTATGTGCCAATCAAATGACAACAGATAACAAGAGCACAATCAAAAACATAATAGTGAAATTATATCCCCTCATAAGGTTTCTGAGTGCCTACATTAAAACATAACAAAGTACAAATCTCAAACTGTAAGACACATATTTAGTATTTACAGATATGCAATACCATATACCCTGACAAAATGGAACAATGTTTTCCCTTATCGAAATTGCAACATGAGACAGTCAACTTACGTCAAAGCTAGGTGCTTTGTCTCAGGTCCACTGCGGATTGTCAATTCCACAGAGCTTCCTTCAGGTCCCCTGCAATTATTAGGCATGATAAACAAGTAAAGAGGACTGAAATGCAGTATAAAAAAGAATTTATGCTTCCAGAAGGATATCTTATAGAGTTAAGCAAACAAGTATCCATACAGAAAGGATCAAGATCTTGGCAGCTTCTCAAATTGATGTTAAAAAAACATGCAAACTACAAAAATAATTAAAAACCCAGGCACTACCAGTAACTGTTACGATAATAATCATATAGTCTTCATCATAAAATGTCTCTAAGTATTCAACAGTCGATTACTATTTACTAACATTATAAAAGATGCCTATGACTTTAAAACAGGTCACATATATTCTCATAAACACTATTATGCTCTAGATTTACTATTTTCTTCAGGGTGTGACTCACAGGAGTTCCTACTGCACAATGACTATATTACCTGAATTTCAAGGCATCCCATAGAACAAAGATCTTCCCAACTATGCAGCCATTAAACAATAAATGAAAAACTACTTCCTCTGAAGCTACCAGGAGTCAAATGTTTAACAAACCACCAGACAAATTGCATTAGATGAACCATTCAAATCTCTAATAAAATACAGGCAAACAGCAACCGAATCAAAGAAAAAGGTGACCCTCAAATCCAAAGTTGCCATATTACAATACAGAAATGTTCCATGAAACGTATGAGCATCAAGCAATCAACATCCCAAATTTTTTAAATTTCTAGTGCAAGAAGGCTAATGCTCTCAAAAGAATTATACTTCAGTTTAATTTGTCTGAAATACTAGATAGATATTTTTTCATAATGATTATATCTAACAAATATGGCTGAGGTGGCTAGTTTTCATCATAAAGTAGGATACTCACTGCAACCTCTCTGCAGCATCATATATTCCCATACTTTTAGTGGTGGTATCATCTATTGCCAAAATAATATCTCCAGATGAAATTCCAGCTCTATATGCAGGACCTCCTGGAGAAGCTGAGATAACAATTAGTCCAGAAACTGATCCATCAGAACCTGTAGGGTAGCCTATTGAAAGGCCTACACCCGTAAGAGCCCCCTGAGTTCCAGACTGCCTTCAAAGAAGATATTATCAGGTTTAAGGGGGATGTAAAAATAAACATAAAACTTCTGAAGCAAACTACAGTAAATCTAGATTGTCTATAGTGACATCCATGATATCCAATCTCAAATGCAACAGATTAAGGTGTAAAATGAAACAGCCCTGTACCCGCAAACTCTTAAACTTTTCAGGCTCCAGAAACCGAGTAAAAGGATCATCCAATGTCGCAAGCATCTTCCTTATGGCCGTGTCTACATGCAAGTACAAAGTTGTTCACCAGAAAGACAAGAAGATATTAATATACTATTATCATCGACATACACTTGAACCCTTGAAAATTAAAAGGCCATCCTATGTTATCATTGAAAATAGTATTGTGTTTTTGCTCACAGGTCATAGTTGGAAGAAGTATGCATCATCAGGTAACAACACTACAATCATCCATTGAAAAACTAAAAACTAAAAAAAATCAAATCAAATCAACAAACCAAAGTCATCAGTGTAATATGAATTAGTGCATCACAACTACAGTTCAGCCATTATTTTAGTTCAGGGAGGTGCAGGAAACTACCAAAGATAAGTGATTGCAAATACTTAAATAAGACTCAGCATACTAACATAGATAATTGATTGCAAAGAAGAGAATTCATACATGTCTCTTCTCGGGAGTTCATTGGTTCATTCCGCAAAGCATTTTCTCTGTATCGAAACCAACTTTGTCCATTGAAACTTTTGTCAACATAGGCACGGTCAATTGTTCTCCATGCCTCTAAAAAGAGGAGATTCTCTTCACTGAGGGCCCCTGAACAGAAAAATCAAGAATAAGGATGGAAAGTAAAATACATGAATACTCTTATCATAAAAATTACACTTACAGGAGGGAGACTTGCTAACAGCAACAGAAGCTGATGTAACAAGCAACGCAGCAACAACCAACTGGACAAAAAGAGTAGACACATGTTGTTTGATTCTCTTTGAACGATCACTCTCTTTTTGAAGACTGCTAGTATATTTCATAGTAAACCATCCAAGCTGAGAAAAAAAGCTTTTTTTCAACCTGCATACATGCTGAAGCAAGAGCTTGTGTTTAAAAGCTCCGTCAAAATTACTACAACTTCGATGCCTGTTAACAGCATTTGTCCTTATATACAAGGAAAAACCTCGTAACCGGGAGTCTAAAATCCTCACACGCAAAGATTTCCATGGCTGCACCTGCACAGAGTCTTATCACATTTACATGGCCCCTTTATCACTAAAATAATGTATACATTTGCATAGTCTATTTCAGCATTCCATTTCACAAATCACAATACAATTAATTCAATTAGTTAATATACTACCATTTACTACCCAATCAAACATCAGCAATTATCAGCTCGTAAGAAATATTTTCCCAAATAAAAGAGAATGCATGATATAGAGTTGATTATAATGGGAGGAAGAGTACCTGGGAAATGGCGGGCCTGAAAGTGAAACTACAGGAGAGAGAAGGAGATGTAGCAAGGACCTCCATGGAGACCGGAGAGCCCCTCGAATTCGCTTCTCTTTATTTTTTCCACTTCTTATCGTCGCGCTTGCACACTTGATTCGTGTTACAGATTCCTCATTGGGCCCAGGCCCAACTTCAACTATATATATATACTCTTTGTAAAAATAATAGAATCTAAAATACAAATATATTTTATTTATTTTTTTACATAAGGGATAAAAAATTGAAAAAAAAAAAAAAAATTCTCATTGTTACATTTGCTACTATAAATCATTGTAAATAGTTCAAGTTGGCATACTTTATATATAATTATGGATAATTTCTTCTACACGGACTAAAGTTGAAGTAGCTTAGTAGTAAAGCACCAGGGGCTGTTTATTTTTTTCACTATAAGACTTATTGTCTCTTATATCTTAAATTAAGATAAATCAGTTTGTTTGTTTTTCCAACTTATATTTTATTTTAAGATATATATTTCTTTTAGAACAAGTAAAAAAAAAAAAAAAAATTACTTCTATCTTATTCAAAAAAAAATGATACAATAGAGTATTTTAGTAAATTTCCACAAATGTTCTATAACAATTCATACATTTAAAATTTTATCCGCACATAATAAAATCCTAAAAATCAATTTTCCAAAAATTTCAAATTTTAAAGAAACTCTAACATAACCTAATCAATTTTATATTTGTAATAAATCATCCAAAATGAAAAAAAAAAAAAAAAAAAAAAAAAAAAAAAAAAAGTATATCATAGTATCTTAATTTATAAGACTTATTCATATAAAAAAAAATTATTAAGGTTATGGGTTTGAATCGTATTCCGTCACTAGCTCGACCAACACTCAAGTCCTATTGTTTACAAACCGCAAAGGTGAAGCCATCTTTTTTAATTTTGAAGAGATTGGGAGACCGTAGCAAGAAATCTTTTAAAATAAATATAAATAAAAAAAAATAAGGGATAAAAATGTAAATATCATAGCTACATTTTTTAAAACAAATTGGGCCGAAGGGTCATGGCCGCTCTGGGCCTCCAAGTGGATTCGCCACAACTGGGTTCGACTATTTGGGTCAGACCCAAGCCCGGTTCGGCCTATGCACAAAAAAATAAAATAAAATAAAATAAAATAAAAAAGTTTGATAGATGATGGTACTTGGTAGGGTCATTCTTTGTATAATATCTGTCCTTTTTGAAGCTATTTCTTGCGATGGGAATTTTAGTGTGTCACGACCCAAAATGTTATTATCCGGTCTTACATTATCTATCATGAAGTGCTTTTATAATGTTAAAAGCACTTTCAATATCATAAAAGCACTTTCAATTAATCTCTCCTTAATCTCTCGATATCAATGTGAAAAGGAAAAACACGTGCCATCAACTAACTAAGAAAAATCATTGCAAAGTTTTTTTTAGGAGAAAACATGCACAAACTTTAATGTATTTATAATTTTTAAAAGAAAAGAAAAAACTTTTTAAAACTTATAATAATGCACATTAAGAAGCCCATCAATTTTATCTCAAGTGCTGTACACTTTCCTCTTCAAGTTAGATGTGGGTTCGAATCTCATCATATATATTATATAAAGTATGTGTGAGATTAATTTTTTCACAAGTGTAAAAAAACATTGATCTATATTCGATGCAAGATTTAGGGATAATTACCCCGGTAACCATCAATTTGATGACACACTATCAAAATAGCTACTAGATTGATAATTGGTTTTAAAATGACAATTTTTGACTAAAAGTGTGACACTAATGGTCATTTCATAATTTCCATCCAATAAGTGGCATTTTGGTAAATACAGGGATGTCATTAATTTATTTTAGATGTTTTTTGGAAATCAATTTTTTCTTTTGTTTTTTAAAACGAATAATTATACTTTGTGTGTGTGTGTATATATATTGAGTCTCTCATGAGAGATCTCTTATTTTAATTTAGGTAAGAACCTTGATGAAAAAACATCAATTTTAATGAATTTTGATCTGAATTTTTTTGTGAATGATGAGTTCATTAAAATCTACATATTAACAAAATTTGAGAATTTTTCGAATACTATAACTAATCTATTGGCCGTCCATTTGATTAATTGGTATCAAAATGATCATTATGTACATCTATATTGTATAGAAAAATAGAGTAAGCAATCATAAACAAAAAAACAAAAACAAAAACAAAAACAAAAACAAAAACAAAATTATTCAAAACAAAAAATCTATAAAATTCATAAACGATGGAGAAAATGAATTATTCATTTGATTCAATATAATTTCAGTTTCATACACTTCAAATATTATTTGTCAAATTGCACAAGTATACCAACATGTTCCTTTTAATCTGAAAACTGCTATACGTATATATATATGGTCCCGTTCTGGTTAGTGCGCACTGATGTAACTACACCAGTACTAATGCATGTGATCCAAAGCACTAGTGAAGTTATATCAGTACGCACTGACTTGAATATTTTTGTGTGTATATATATATATGTTTGAAATATGCTATACGTATATACACACAAGATATAATTATTCGTTTCAAAAAACAAAAGAAAAAATTGATTTCCAAGAAGTATCTAAACTAAATTAATATCATCTTCTTATTAACCAAAATGCCACTCATTGAATTGAATTTGATAGAATGACCACTAGTGTCATATTTTTCATCAAAAATTGTCATTTTGAAATCAATTTTTAATCTAGTGACCATTTTTGATAATATATTATCAAATCGATAATCACTGAGTAATTATCCTTAAGATTTATTATATAAAAAGATATATTAATTAAAAGTAGATCCACTTTGACTCGAAAAGATCTTTTCACACACACCATCAATAGTATCACATGTGGATTTTATTTTTTTTATTTATTTTCCTTCCTTGCAATCATACCCTTTTAAGGATAATTGATCTTCAAAATATAATCAGTCTATTTGTGAACACTAGTTGCTTTTGGAGGGGCCACTCTGTTTGTGAACACATAACTTTGACCACCGTACAATAAATGATAAAATGAATGGAGGGTGTAGACTTAAACTTTGTTGAATGGCGGCCTGGGCATTGTAACGAAGAAGACTTTTCAATTCCCATTTTCATTTTTCTAAAGTCCACAAACATTTACTTTCTAAATCTTCCCATGACATTGATGTAAACCAAACCCTCCCACCGCTTGCTTTTGCTTTACTTTTTGTGTTGCTCTTTTAAAGTCTTCATGTCTTTTATAATAGGGATATTATCATTTTCCCCCCTTAGTTTGCAATATTAATAACTTTGACCCCTCTAGTTTCAAAAATGGTTGGTCTTCCCCTTGAAAACCAAACTATTCGAATATTTACCCCTTACCATTAGGATTTCCGTTAAATAGTGGTTTGACCGTTAAAATAGAAAGGTAATGTGGTAAAAGGTAAATTAAACATTATTAAATAATAAAATATTAAATTAAATGATAAATAATTTTATTATTATTTATTAAAAATAATATTTAAAAAATCAATTCAAACCCTAATTTTCTTCTCTCTCCCCAATGCTCTCTCTCCCCCGATTGTCTTCTTTTTCTTTCTCTTTCTCTTCCACCGCTCTTTTCTTCTCTTTCTCTCTCCCTGATTCTCTTCTTTTTCTTCCTCTTCCACCATCTCTTCTTCCTCTTTCTCTCTCCTCAATGTTGATAATAACTCGTTTCCTCTTCGAGCTCAAGCTAGAGCCCCCCACTCTGTTTAACGAATCAGGGAAAGAGGAGAATTCTTGATCCACATGAACCAAACCCAGACCTTCTCTCTTTCTTAAAGAAAGGAAAGATACAACGAGGATAAACATCCTGCCTAACCTTTTCAATCCATTAAAGAAAAGGAAAGATTATGGAATTCATTTTTTTTAATGTTTTTTTTTTTTACAATTATATTATTTTATTATTTTATTATTTTTGATATTAATATTTTTTTTTTTAATTATCTCCACCATCCATCTCAGAGATGGATGGTGGAGATTAAATATGGAGATGAAAGAATGAGTTTTTATAATAGTAATTTTGATTTTTCTTTAAAAAAAAAAATCAACAGCAAAGGGTAAAAATGTACTTTCATTATTACTTTCACGGTCAAACCACTATTTAACGGAAATCCTAATGGTAGGGGGTAAATATTCGAATGGTTTGATTTTCAAGGGGAAGATCAACCATTTTTGAAACTAGAGGGGGTAAAGTTATTAATATAGCAAACTACAAGGGGGGAATGATAATATCCCTTTCTAATTTCTATAAATAATTAGAATGTTATATGATACGAGGTCATCAAACGTCCAACCGCAGATGGTATATATATATATATATATATATTTTTTTTTTGATGGAATCAGATGATATATATATATACACCGTTCAAATCTCTTTAAAATTGTAATCAAAATATGATATAAGGTTGGTCCAATAATACTGTAACATCGAGTGTCTCTGTCACCAAAAACCTAAATTAATTGTGTATTCTTTACAGGCTGGTTTGCAAGAAATTGTATTTTTCTCTGGTCTTTTCTTGCACCACAAAAATAGTGAATGGGAAGAAGACTTATCATTGGATGACATAAAGAGGGATTGATAGCAAGTATACGCTACGTTCACATGGATTGACCGGTTTAATTGGGTTCTTGACTTCTTTTGCATCCAAATGACTTTGTAGAGGATTTTATAGTTATTGACCTACTATATATTTGAAATTTAAAATTACATCCGTATAATTCAAAATGTTATTATAAACTTTGTATTGTTGATTCCATTTGCATACAAGAAATTGTAAGGTTTTGATTCGTATTCTCGAATGAACTGAATGTTAATTAAATGAGACTCAACTAATGTGGAGCTTCATGGAAACGTGGGATACATTTGAAAGTTGGATTAGTTGTTTGAGGGAAGACTTGAAGACGAAAGCGAAAGAAGAAGAAAACCGCTCTCCCTACCGTTGTGGCTTTGACAGCGGTTGTGGGAGCGGTCAAAGCTGAGTTCGTGAATAATTGAAGAACCGTTGTGGCTTGCATAGCAGTAACGACAGCGGTTGACATCCAGTGGTTTCCGCTGTGGGAAATGATGTACTGCAGACAGCAGTACTCACAGCGATTCAACAAAAATTTGTACGGATCAGGAAGTCTTCCATAGAAAAGGAAAAAGAGTTTGTCTTCATGAGGAATAGGAAAGCCTTGTGCTTGAAGGAAGAGGATTTCTCTTTACAAGAAGAATTGTCATAAATATAAAATAGTATTTATGTGGAACAAGTAAACCTTATTTGTGTAGTAGATGAATTTCCTTGTTAGTTCCTAACTCCCTGTAATTAGTATAAATAGACATAATATCTATATTATTAGATTTAAGGTTGTGGAGAAAATAACACCATGTAACATCAGAGAGAGTGCGGGTGAGATCCGGGGGAAACCCTAAGGAATATCCGGAGAGGGATCTAAGGGAATATTGGTGGGAATATCCGGGGAGGGATCTAAGGGAATATCGATGGATCAAGTTAGAGATTCGTGGGTGATATTCAGGGGAGACCTAGATGATATTGTGAGGGTACTCAATGAGGATCTTGTGAGTGTGGTTTGGGGTTGAGGTGAGAGAGAGAATTATAGAGTATATGGTTGTAACAATTTATCATATAGTGGAACTTTCTCTGTCGTTTTGACGGCTCATGGTTTTTTACCCATTTTAGGTTTTCCACGTATATTTTGTGTTGTGATTATTTATTTTCTTTCATCTATTTTTTTGTTATATTGACATTATTAATTGCTATGAGTTATGGGTGAGTATTAGACACGACGTTTCTACGTTCATCGATTCATAATCCCTAACAGAGATTTCAGTAAACTTCAACAAGGATATATTATAATGATATTTCCAAAAAAAAAAAAAAAAAAAAAAAAACTTATTAATAATACTAATGGTTAAAAGAAATTAATCTTAACCACCCATAACCCATTATATGTATATTGAATTATACACCGAATTAGTTAGGGATTTGTCGAACATACTAAGATTAAGCATTACATCTACCACTCGAATATCTACTCTCAAAACCGAAATATATCAAACATTACATGAGCGATATAGATATCTACATTCACAGCTTAAAGATATATTTACTTAGACAAACAAGACACGCGAGAGAACAAAACAACATTGATAAAATTGATTTGTAACAGAAATCTTAAAAACTTATAAAATAAGCTTTTAAAAATTATTAATGCTAGAAAACCCAAAAATTTAGCCCAAATTTCAATTCAAATGATATGACAAGTGATTTTTTCATTAACCGCATCATCTTATGTTGTGTGTGGTGATGACAACTCACTTGCCACGTCATTAGGGTTGAAATTTAAGCTAAATTTTTGGGTTGTCTAGTATTACTCTTTAATAATACCATAGTTGACAATAGTTGAAGCAACTCAATGAAAACCCATTCACACCTGAAGTCTGTGCTCATTTGGTAATCATTTTTTGCAAAATTCCATATTAGAGCAATTCCAATGAAAACACCAAAACACCAAATTGGTGCACATCAATTCACACCTTAAAAAAATAAAAAATAAATAAATAATTTTTTTTTTTAAAATTCCTAATTTAATTCTTTTATGCTTAATTAAAATAAGAGTAATGCTACTTTACTTAAATTTAGTGTCCAAATCTGGTGCCTAAATGATGTGGCAACACATTTTAACCATTTATTTAAATGGTATTAGATTTGCATTATTTAAATAAATGGCTCAAAGTGTTGCCACATCATTTGGACACTAAATTTAGGTAAAATAGCATTACTCTTAAAATAATATGTATTCCTAAAAAATATACACCTTTGATATTGATATATATATATAGTTTATTTTATTTACTCATTTTGAGAGAATATTCTTTAAAAATAAACTTTTAATGTAAAATTTGATATGGAATGTCGGAGTAAAAAAAAAATTAGTGTAAAAATATTTCCCAATTGATGTAAAAATTTTCCAGCGGTTGATGTCGTACTTTTTTGTTTTGTTTTTTTTTTTTTTTTAAGGAAAGTTGATGTCGTACTTTAGAAGCCTAAGTTGGAGTTGCTCTCCATTATTACTTGACATAACAAAAAACAACAGCAAAACAGTGGTTGGATCAATAATGGTAGATGCGCAATGCAGCATTTAAGAGTTAAGAATAACAGGATAACATCAGCATGATGTTTCTTCTTGATCCACCGCATGAATAGTAAAATACAAAGTGACAAATATATATATATTTTTAATCATTATAATAAAACTGTTGAAACTTAACGAGATCAAACAATATATATATTGTTTTGATATTTATTCTTATAATGGGAGATAACTACTTCCGAAAACGTGAAGAAAACTCTCCACATGTATTTATATAAAATGCGTATAATGGGAATTGAATCTCTCACCACTAAGGTGGAAAAGAGGTGCACGATTATATTTTCTAAGAGTTTATGTGCAATACAAAGTGACAAGTCAAAACCACAAAATTATTAACCTCCTAATTAATTGCTAATCTAATCATGTGCTTACCAACATCATTACATTGAACATGGAGTCTGATCAGAAACAACCGTAGTCATATTCAAGATTAATATAATCATAGCTATCACACCAATCAAGGATCTAATAGAAATATATAAACAATATTTTATTGAATGTGTAAACAATGATTTCAAAGTTTAATCTATGCAAAACTAGATAACTTAAACTAATACAATTCTTGAAAAAGGCAAAAAGGGTTTTTTAATTTGTTTAAGAGTCATTTTATAGTCCGAAAATGTTTCAACTTTTTAGGTTCAATTAGGTTGAAATCACCGTATCGGAGAAGAAAAAAAAAAAAAAAAACTTGGAATATTGTATGCTATATATCTACTCATTTAATTATTTGTTCCTCAATTTTTTAATACGTTTTAATAGTTTTAAAAAAAAAATGAGTGAAAACAATTATATTCATAAAATGAAAAGAGAATTACAAAACTCATTAAAAAAAATACCTTGTAGTTTCAGGGTCAGATAAAAAATTTCGGATGGTGTATCCAAAACCCGACTATTGTACACGGGACCCACCTGACCCGACTTGAGTTTTTGCTTGATTCCTAAACTAGACGATTTTGTTTTTTACTCAAACTTGATAGCATTTAAACAAATCCTCCTAAAATTTCAACCACTGAAACTGTTTCGGTCCGCTGACTTTTTTTTTTTTTTTTTTTTTTTTTTCAATATCTATTAATTCGGGGTTATATAGTTTTCATTAGGATTCGAACCGTTAACGTGAAGTCATTTGTCCGAGCCATAAACTCGTCAATTTACCAACTGAGCTAGGCCCCTATTGACGTTTTGGTCCGCTGACTTAAAAAACATAATCGAGTCCATTTAAAAATAAAAATAAAAAATTGTACATTTCTAAATAATAAAATAAAAATACAAAATGCCTATTCAAAGGGTTTTACCGGTTCCAACATTCTGGCTATAAAAAATTTCCACTCTTTTTGGGGCCATGATTACACTATTCAGTAACAGACAGATTTTAATAAATGAATAAAACCAAACCAAGTCTGAGTCCATTTTTGCTACTTTCTGTCAAAGAAACCTCTTGGAAAACAACAAAAATTTAGAAACCACAACCACAACCAACTTGACTCAACCATATGTTCCTTTTCAAAAAAGTAATTAAATATAAAATAGAAATAAAATAATATTTTTCATATTTTGAAAGTACTAATATAATAATTTAAGATTAATATTAACGACAAATAATTCCAATATTTACTTGCTTGCATTCAAAGCCATCAAAAACCAGTAAAACTTCATCATATGAATTAAAAATAGAAACATAATGTCTGCATTTTTCTTCATACATGAACCCACCAACCAACCAACAACTCTAAAATCTAGATAAGTACATAGAATCTTAATCAATAATAATAATAAAAAATTTAAACTGACATGGGAGCAGTAGAAGTGGGCTCAATTTTCCTCAATTGAATTCCATTCTTTTGCATGTCATCGTCTTCGTGGTAAATATAAGCAAACCCACCATGTCGGGTCAAATCCATACCCGACATCTCGTCTTCAGTGGATATTCTCAAAAGCTTAAGCTTGTGAAGTATATAAAACAAAGTACCCATTGTAGCACTGACCCACCCGATAATCACCAAAATCTGGATCACATGAGCAGCCAAAAGCTTTCCACCACCACCCATGAACAACCCGTACGGCCGATCACCACCGTACACTTCGCTTACGTACTTCTTGCTTGCAAATAAAGCGGTGAAGATGATCCCCCACGCGCCGCACCCTCCATGCAACTGTGCGGCTTCGAGCGGGTCGTCGAACTTCACTATCTCGGCGAGCTTGTTGCAACCGATAAGGACAAGCGCCGCCACGAACCCGCATATTATAGCGGCCCAGGGCTCCACCACCGAGCAACCAGCTGTGATGGCGGCGAACCCGCCGAGCAGGCCGTTGCAGACATCGGTGACGTTCCAGTGACCGGAGAGGATTCTTTTGCCGAAAAGGGTAGTTAAAGCGGCGGTGCAACCGGCTAGAGTGGTGGTGACAGCTGTTCGACCGATTGCGCTCCACTGACCGTAGTAGTTTCCTGTAGAGTAGGGGGTCGAGATTTTGTTGAACGAACCGGGATTGAATCCGTACCATCCAAACCAGAGCATGAAAGTCCCGAGAACGACGAGAGAGGCACTGTGTCCACGGAGAGCGACGGACCGACCCGAGTGGTCGAACCGGCCGATTCTTGGTCCTTCAATTAACGCACCCCAAAGACCAGCAATACCACCCACCAGGTGAACCACACCCGACCCAGCAAAGTCGATGACACCGGATCCGAATAATAGATCTCCAGTGTTAAAAGCACTGGCCCAGCCGTCGACGGACCAGAACCAGTGAGACACCACTGGGTAAACGAACCCGGTCAAGAAAGATGAGTAGATCAAGTAAGCGACGAACTGGGTTCTCTCGGCTATGGAGCCACTGGTGATTCCGGCGGCGGCGATAGCGAAAGCCCACTGGTAGAGGAAGTTACTGTAGTCAAACGACGAGGAAGGGATGGAGTCGAGAGCGAAGTTTTGACGGCCGATGAAGCCGTTGGAGGGGCCGCCGAAAGCAAAGGCGAAGCCGAAGAGGTAGTAGAAGAGACCGCCGGTGGCGGCGTCGAGGACGTTGGTGAGCATGATGTTCATAGTGTTCTTGGCGCGTACGGATCCGGCACAGAGCATGGCGAAGCCGAGCTGCATGGAGAAGACCAAGTAAGCGGAGAAGAGGAGGTAAGTGGTGTCGACAGCGAAGGCGGCGTCGGTGAACTTGTTACAGATGAAGTCGGCGGCGTTGGTGGCGTTGGGACCCAGTAAGCTCGCCAGATCCGCCGAGCATGTTGGGGAAGTAGCCATTGCTGAAACTAACCAGAGAGAGTGAAAGAAAAGGAATTCACAAAAAGACAGAAAAACAAATACAGAGAGAGTGAGAGAGAGAGAGATATAAGAGAGGAGGCTGTGTTGTAGCAGGAGACTAGTCTAATTTGGATCCTATTATATAGGACACAATTTGAAAGCTAATACAAGACTTTTCTTGATGTCTTCTAATCTCGAAATTTTTATTTTTATTTATTTTTATTTTTTTATAAATAAAATAAAATTCAAGTCTAGGATTTGATTCCAGGGGATCAGGGGTAGTTTCGAGATTTTAATTGACAGAGGAATCTTATTTATGACGTCAGATATGGAATATACTAATTTTATTTTTCTCTCTAAAGAGTCAGCCTGGGTATCCGAAATTTTGTATATTCAATAGATCTTATAGAAGTAATAATCCTAAAAAAATAAAATAAAAAGATTCTCTATTAAAAAAGATTCCTATATTTTTGAAATAACAGATTGTTGATTTTATAGAAAAAAAAGGAAAGAAAATCGGAAGGTTAATGCCTAATTTGGAATTTTATACAATGTCAAATTGAAGTTGTGAAGATTCAGTGCATTTATATTTATGCAACAACCATTGATGGTAAATAAAACAGCTAATATAATTTGTTTTAAAATACGAAAAATAAAATAAAACAGCAAATATGTAAATTTAGTCATTTTGATTTTTGAACCGTCAATGAATGATAACAATCCAATTATGCAATCTCATTTTAAGGGACAGTTTGGTATTGTTGTAACTTTTATAATAATCACTATTAGTTGTGTTGAAGGAATAATCAGTTATGAAGTTAATATTCTTAAAACTACTGTATAGTTCAAAAGCAATATACATAAGTTTGGATTAATTACAATGACTAAAATATACATGAGTTTAATTATGACTCTCTTTCATATATATTTTTTCATTAATTATATATATATATATATATAAAAACCAATTGGAAAAAAAAAAAAAAAAAAAAAAAAAAAAAACTCCATAAGAACAATTAAAATATTTTAAAAAGATTTTTTAAATCAAATCAATATTTAAATAGAATATTTAATTTTGAGATGAAATAAAGTATATAAATGATTTTAACTCAACTTGTTCCAAGGTGGCATGTGCCTCGTGTGGGTTCCTTCAAGGTTAATACAGACTCGGCAATTTGTTCTCAATCCAGGACATCGGGTATTGGTGTGGTTATTCAAGATAACAACGGTTTTGTTAAGGTTTCCTACTATTTGCAGGTTAAGGCTTCTTTTCAGTCGCAAATTGCAAAGGCCTTGGCCATTCTCAAGGGTATGGAGTTAGCTTTTTCTAAAGGTCTTCTGCCTGCTGCGGTGGAATTGGATGCTTTAAATGTGGTTAACGCTATTCCTTTGAAGGAGGCTCCTCACTCTGAGGTTGGCGTTATTATTCATGACATTCTTGGTTTGTTTGGGGTGGGTTATGATGTTTCTATTTGTTTTGTTCCCCGGTTAGCTAATAGGGTAGCTCATTGTTTAACTAAGTTTGCTACTGGTTATGCGGGTGAGTTTGTTTGGTTAGATGACTGTCCGCTTTTTGTAGAGTGTCTGGTCTTGGGTGAGTGTCTAAGTTCTTTGTAGTTCCTTTTCCTTTTATGAAAATAATGATATTTTAAAAAATGCATTAAATGTGGAAATAGATTATTCCATAATAACTTTCAAAAAGTAACCACCCACCTACTTTTCAAAATTACTGTCAAAACTTATCAGATTATCAATTAATCACTTTTTGAAGTTTTACCAAACATCATTTTATGTTAAAATTATAAAATAATCTGATTTTAACTATTTAAAAGCAATACCAAACTAGCCCTAACTCAATTTAATTGAAGGTAAAATTTCAAATTTTAGTTGAGAGGACTTATTTTTTTTTTTAATTTTTTTTTTGATACAATTGAGAGGACTAATTAACAAGGCAGCATTTACTTTTTTGAGGAATAAGGTAGCATTTACTAAAATTAATTAAATATAATAATTAATCATTATACTACATTACTGCTACATAGTTTCTTGTTTTGGCTTAATAATTGTAACAACAATGCTATTTTGTCTAAATTTTAATGTAACAATAATATACTTTACCCAAATTTTGGTGTTTAGATCTGGTGCTCAAATGATGTGGCAACAATCTAATTCATTCATTTAAATGAATGGATTAAAGTGTTACCACATCATTTGAACACCCAATTTATGTAAAGTAACATTACTATAAATGTAATTGTAAAAAAACTTTATTAATTTATTTTAAAAAAATATCTTTATTTCTTATATTTAAAAACTACATACTGTTTTCGAATAATTTAACTACAATCTCATATATATATATTGAAATATTACATAAATTCGAGTATTTTTGAGAGGGAAGGACTCAAACCCACGACCTTATGGCATAGGTGTACCACTTGATCAACCTTATCTTGTCAATCACATACATATCAATTACCTAATAATATTCCTTCAAAAAACCAATTAAAAAAATAAAAATAAAAAACTAAGTTTCGTGATTGGCCAAAAACCACCCTGCTTTTTGTATTTATTAGTCAAAAACCACCTTCTGTTAACTTCCGTTAACATTTCTAACCAATTATACCATTTTACATTCAAATTTAAGCAAAATAATGAAAAAAAAAAATTTGGAAAAAAAAAAAAGATATAGTACAATGGATTTCTAGCTCCACCAGGTCCATCCTCGTAGCTCTATTATCTAAGATCTCCACCACCACAATATGGAATCGGAACCAGTCAAACCACCTCCAACTCCAACTCTTCATCCTCAACGCCACCTCAATCTCCAAAACCACCACCCGCCGCCATCGTCATCTCTACCTCCCACATAAACACACAAATTTAAAATTGATGGGATTAAATTGTAAAATATATGATTATTTTTTAAATTATATATTTTTTAATTTTTTTTTTTCCTGTGGTCTAATTCTGCTGCTGATCGGAGGAATAACTTAGTGGTAACTACACCTTTCAACCTTTCAACGAAGTTGAAGTACCAACTACCAAGTTCAAATCCCCTCTCCAAAAATATAAAATAAAAAAACTACTTATGTCGTAATCACGAGGCTAAAGTGATAATATAAAGAAATTGGGGGCTATTTTGCAAAGCAAAGAGTGAGAGACTACTTATACGCAAACTATTTATCCGGTTTCTCGGAAAACGGCTCTAGCTTTTTAGAGCATCTCCAATTCTATGCTAAATTCTTGTGTCAATGCTAAAATTTAGCACAAAGTGCAAAAACTATCCTCCAATGTAATGCCAAATGATGTGCCAAATTTGGCATAACAATAAATGCTATTTTTTAATTACAAAAATGCCATTATATGTATTTTTTAAATGAAATAATAAATGCATTAATGAAACTTTACATTAGAGTATTAAAAGAAATAATGAATGTATTAATGGTAAGTGTTTACTTTTACAATTTTAATTAATAAAATAATAAAAATAGTATTTTAAATAGAATTGTGTGAGTACAATACTAAATTGATGTACCAAATATAGCATTTTACATTTTTTTATGCCAAATTTGGCATTAGCATTGACATATGCATTGGAGATGATCTTACAAAATACATATTGCAACTACTTCTTGTTGCATTCTACTAGTCAAACTTGGACAAACTCTATAGTCTATTCTCTATTTTCTTCAAACTTTTTTTTTTTTTTTTTTTTTTTAAATTACTGAACTTTCTTCAAATGACTTCAATTAGTTCACTATTTTATGTATTGTCACTCAACCGAAAAAATGGGGTTCAATAATACTTCATCGTTATGGGATTTTCTTCACTATTTTTTTCTTTATTTGCATAATATTTTATGTATTCTTTATTTTTTTCTTGAAGGTTTTTCCATTGATAGAATTTTAGTCGTTAACTTAGAAGTCATTTGGCCTTATCACAAGCTCGTTCTTCTATCAATTGAATTACGCCGTCAAGGGTAATTAAAGCTGTTTCACTCTCTCTCTCTCACAAAAACTTTGGAAGGCTCTTCAAAGTTCAAACTCATGTGGTGGTAAATTTTTTATTTTTGTCATGTCAAATCTCAAATCTCTTATCTACAAATTTCATTAAATAACAGCCCTACACTTTTTCATAGACATACAAACAATAAAATATAAAGATCAATCATCAATGATCAACATTATTCGTTTAGCTAGTCTGCTAGTGAATGATAATCAAGTCTTCACCATTAATGATAATCAAGTCATTATCAACAAAACATTATCTTTTTGAATTTTGATAATCAATCGTTCATAGAAAATGCTGTAAAAAGAAAAGTTGAATACGAATGCAATTTCGTCTTAACTTAGGAATGTTTTTGCAATTAACCATAAAATAAATAATAATATTATAATAACCATTCGACAAATTTGTTAAGAGAGTTTGTAAACAGCTAATGACGTTCAAAACACTTAATTATTTTTATAAAATAATTAAGTCTTCCGTACATTAACCGTTGATTAAAGGTGTAAAATTAGAATGGGTCAGTCGGTCAGAATCAAATAAAATAAATAAGCTAGAAAATTAAATGATAATGTAAAAAGAATAATTGTCAAAAGTATTATATTGACCCGTAAACAGTTTCCAGACTAGTAAGCTGTCAGCCCACAATTTGTTTCATTTAATTTATTTTTTTTTGTTATAGAAAAATCGTAGAAATTTCAAAGCCACCCGTCATGAATTGCATAATCGTAAACAATACTGCGGCTCTGGGTTTTGTATACAAAATTGAAAATTCGAATGAGAAAATTTATTATATTATATTAAAATTAGGTAACAAAATAATAAATTTGATAATAAATCAAAGTAAACGGTTTTTTTAATTTTTTTAGAAGAAATAAATAAAAGTCAACGGTAAAGTTTGTGGACGTAATGCAGATAACGTAGTGAACGATGCAGGTGCCCCGGACCTGGAGACAGGGGTCGTCATATTAATATTTAATACTTGGGCTACGTTGGCTTTCATACAATTTAATTAATATCTAATTTCATTAATTAAAAATTTAAATTCAAATTATTATTATTATTAATAAAAGTCAACGGTAAAGTTTGTGGGCGTAATGCAAATAATGTAGTGAACGATGCAGGTGCCCCGGACCCGGAGACAGGGGTCGTCATATTAATATTTAATACTTGGGCTACGTTGGCTTTCATACAATTTAATTAATATCTAATTTCATTAATTAAAAATTTAAATTCAAATTATTATTATTATTAATAAAAGTCAACGGTAAAGTCTGTGGGCGTAATGCAAATAATGTAGTGAACGATGCAAGTGCCCCGGACCCAGAGACAGGGGTCGTCATATTAATATTTAATACTTGGGCTACGTTGGCTTTCATACAATTTAATTAATATCTAATTTCATTAATTAAAAATTTAAATTCAAATTATTATTATTATTAATAAAAGTCAACGGTAAAGTCTGTGGGCGTAATGCAAATAATGTAGTGAACAATGCAGGTGCCCCGGACCCGGAGACAGGGGTCGTCATATTAATATTTAATACTTGGGCTACGTTGGCTTTCATACAATTTAATTAATATCTAATTTCATTAATTAAAAATTTAAATTCAAATTATTATTATTATTATTAATAAAAGTCAACGGTAAAGTCTGTGGGCGTAATGCAAATAACGTAGTGAACGATACAGGTGCCCCGGACCCGGAGACAGGGGTCGTCATATTAATATTTAATACTTGGGCTACGTTGGCTTTCACACAATTTAATTAATATCTAATTTCATTAATTAAAAATTTAAATTCAAATTATTATTCTATAATATCTATTAATTCGGGACTATGATTTTTTTTTTAAAGCTTTTTCGTTATTGGTAGGATTTGAACCGCTAACTTGAAAGTCATTTGTCCAAACTCCAAGCCCGTCCATCTACCAGTTGAGCTACATACCTTTTGGTAAAATCAAATTAATTATTATAAATTGTAAACTCACCAAAGAAATATTTTTCATGTATATAAAAGAAGAACTATAGAGGGAAAAGAAATTAAAAAAACAGAGGGGCACGTAGACCCTAAAACATTAATCTAAATGATTGGATTTGTCATATGTGATTAAAGTGTAAAATAAGCATATAATTAACTAGTTACTGGAAAACTTATAACTAATGGATGAATACTTATATGAGAATTTTATGAGTTTACTTTTGCTCACCCCCTTGAAGAGGGTTGAGAATTACCCCCTCCCCAAAATATAACATGTGTCCATGGAAGGAGTAAATTTGTCCAAACCCTGTTATATTTTTAGATAATTTTACCCCTCCATAGACATATATCATATGTTTGAGGGGGGGTAATGCTTACCTACTTGAAGGGGTGAGTAAAAATGGACTCGAATTTTACAATGTTTACTTGTTTTCAGTACTTAAATTTTTTTAATATCTTCCATAAAAAGCAGCTATGACACATCATTTTCCGAATAACTTAATTCATTACTTATGATTACAATGTTTACTAATAGAGTAATGCTACATTGCCCAAATTTGGTGCTCAAATGATGTGGCAACAATGTAGACCATTCATTTAAATCATATAAATCTAATACAATTTAAATGAATGATTTACATTGTTGCCACATAATTTGAGCACCAGATTTAGACACTAAATTTAGGCAATGTAGCATTACTCTTACTAATATTAGTTGATAATTCCTTCAAATATATATATATATATATTATAATGTTTTACTAATATTAAATTAATTCTCTTCCAAACTAAGAATCAAGTTCATTTTCTAATAAAACTTGATTCTATTTTATTTTTATTCCTGATTAGTAAAAGGTTTCTATAATTATGACATTCAAACCCAAAAAAAAAGTCAATATCTGACTTAATTTTTACAAACTACCTAATTATTTTAAAGTTAATCCAGACGTGAACTGTTCATGTTCCATCTGAATATTCAGTATCCGACCACCTATACTATATTCTTTATTCAGTTCCTTATATTTTGTTTCCTGCTCAAATAATAAAATGAATCATCTTGTTTTAGAATCTTAATTAAAATAAAAATTTCTGTGTTTAATCAAAGAGTTATATATGCAACCAACTGTCACTGGCTGTTTGTACATACTTGTATACCAAGTATCAACCAACTATTACATTTGTGATTTGCACTAACAATTTTTCTTTATAAGAAATCAGTATTCTATTATTTGGTTGACAATGAAGAAAATCAATTATTTCTATAATTTATTTGTCATTCATTAGTTGGATTTATAAATGATTCTTTTTTTAAAAAATAAAATAAAATAAATCTCTTGTAAAATAAGCATAGGTAAAGTTGAACCAAGAGGTGGTTGCCTTTGTGGTCCAAGGCTTGGGATGAAAATCTCAAGTCCTTGGTTCTACTCTTGGCATTTATATTGTGACCAGTCATCAAAGTGCTAACTCAGCTGTTGGAAGGACATGCATGGGGGTTGGGGCATGGGTAACTCCTAGGGTAACTCCCAAGGTAACTCCCAAGTCAGCCGTTCGAATCCTACCTAGACGAAGGCGAGTTCTGATTTACCTGCTTGCATCTTTGTGTGACCGGGGGTGTGGGTCGAGGTTTCCTATCTTTCATACTCCCACATCCAACAAATAGACTATCAGAACCAACAAGTTTGCTATGGGTGCGTCACGCAGTTAGGGAGGACATATGGGGAAAGGAAGGTGGTGTAATTGTCAAAATTCAAACATTTTGTAATGTCACATCTAATTATGAAAATGTTTCCAAACACTATAAAATACTTTGAACTTAAACTATATACCAAAATTATAATTTAATATCTAATAATTGTAATTACTTTGGCCAAAATATTGTACTTATAATTCCACTCTAACCATAATTTAATGTTCTAATTAAATAGTGGAATCAATTCCTTATTAATTTTTTTTTAAGCCATGATATTTCAATCGATCAAACAAATTAAACTTGAGAATGAGAGAAGATTCAATACTCATATTGGAAATTGACATGCACATCCCTTCACAAGTACTAGAAAATTGACAGAATTAAATAAAACAAATAAAATCTTACAAAATTTTTAAGACATTTTCATTACAGTCATGATTCATGAGGCATGCTTTAAGACTTGTGTACAACCATTATATTTCTTCTCAGTGCAAGGACTATAAAACCGAAGGCCTCCTACTTCTAACAAACATGTAAAAATGAAAAAAATTATATGTAAAAAAAAAAAAAAAAGATAATCTTTTTTTTTTTTTTTGGTTTCTTCAATTCGCTGATCGCGCATACCTGGAAGAGAAAATGATGATAAGAAACGTTATAACAAAGAAAATTATACCTCATGGGCTCATGGCCAGCACTTCAGAGACAAAAAATCACTAACTTCCTTCTTTTGTTATCTCCAGAAGTTAACAATTCCACCATTCGACCAAAGTTAGATCCATTCGACCACCGACCTCCCACCATTGCCGCCGCCGTCTCCAGCCACTAATGATAATAATGACAATTAATTGTCATTATTGGGAATTGAACTTGAGACCTCAAGTCAATAGTTGGAAGTCTTTACCAATTGACTACAAGACTTGTTGTGTTAACAATTGAACAATATTTATATATAACTTATATGAGTTGTTAGAAATAAATAAATAAAAACCTTGTTAGATAAATTTAAATTTATTCAACTAATCAAAATTCTAATTTCTACAACAGACATATATTAAAAAATATTTATTGAAACTTTTAATAAAATTATATTTTTTAAAACATATATAGTCGAGTTATTGGTCAATACTCTATGGTCACGTTTGGTTACATGGTGAAATGGTAATAAGAATGAGAATGGAAAGGAAAGGAAAACTAAGTTTTTTGTTTGATTGGAACTTTAAAATTAGTCTCTGAATCAGTATTATTTTGTTTGGTTAACAACGAAATGGAATTGAGTTAACTGTATTTTGACCAAAATACCCTTAATTATAAAACATTCATAATAACATGATAAACTATGGATAATAATAATAAAATATAAAAGTATATTATATATATATAATTATATATTATTTAACATAATAATATATTATAATATAATATATAATACATAATACATATATATTATATATAATACATATAATAATATATATATAATATAATATAATATATATAATATAATTTACAATATATATATATATTATTATACAATATATATAATAATATATTTATATAATATATACCCCTAATTATAAAACATTCATAATAACATGATATATTATTATTATTATAAAAGTATATTATATATAATTATATATTATTTAATATAATAATATATTATATATATAATATACATAATATATAATAGATTTCTATCGCTGAATTGAATAAAAATAAATAACTAAATATTTAAATAATATATTTTAGTCGAAATTTTAACTTTTTTTAATGTAACGTAACCACCCTAATAATTATGTTATTGTTATATATCTGTCTATATTGCTACAGTAAACATTCTTTAATAATATAAATAAAATGATCAAATATTAAATTTTTATTTTTATCTATTTAGATTAAATTAATTAGTATAAAAAAAATAATGAGCATTAAAAACACTATATTTTGAAAATGAATATTTAGTTATTTTTAACAATATGCATAATCTAGTTGTAAAAACTTCGAGTTTTGACAATATTAAAACAAAGTATGTTGTTAAAGATAAGTTTATGACAACAATAAAATTGGTGTGTTGCAGAATATGTTACTTTTAACAATATAAGGAAGTGCGTGTTGTGAAAGACACATTTTTAACAACAAGCAAAGTTGCGCGTTGCGGAAGATAAACCCTTTTAACAACGTGCAGATTGCGTGTTGAGAAATGTAGGAAATTTAGCAACATGCAAGTCTGCGTGTTGTGAAACTCAAGACATTTAACAACATGCGTGTTTGTGTGTTGCGAAATGCAAGAAATTTAACAACATGCAAATTTGCGTGTTGCGAAAAACTAATAGTTTAACAACATGCGAACTTGTGTGTTGTGAAAGATAAGTCGTTTAACAACTTGCGTAAAATGTGTGTTGTCATATATTATGATTTTTTAACAACTCGCATTGCGTGTTGTAATACGTAACCTTTCGCAATATTCATCAGTTGTACGTTGCAATATGTCTCCCATTATTGACTACTTATTGACTACTTATTGACTACTTACGCATGTGTGTTGTTGTAAATCACTTCCACAACATGCATTTTTCGCGCGTTGCAATATGTGACTTTTGGCAACATTTACCTGATGTATGTTGCTAATTGAATGTTGTCTTAGACTATTTTTCTTGTAGTGTTTGTTGATTTATTCTTCTCCATATGGAGGCAATATATAGGAAACAATACATAGTGAGAATCAAGTAATTGATCTCCTTCAATCTCTACAATTAATCTAACAATCCCATATAATCAGCAATTAACATATTGTCAACTATACAAAAATATCATACATTAATAACGAATATATTCTACATTAATAATGAAATATTCTAACACTCCTCCTCAAGTTGACGCGTAGATGTCACTCATGCCCAACTTGCTAATTGAGTCATGAAAACTCCTTCCATTAATGGCCTTTGTGAGGATATCTGCAAGTCGGTCCTTACTTGGAACAAAAGGAAGCTCGATTATCTTTTCTTCTAATTTCTCTTTGATGAAGAATCGATCAATCTCCACATGCTTAGTACTATCATGCTGTACATGATTGTTAGCAATCTGTACCGAAGCCTTATCATCACAATACAGTCTCATGCAATCTTCTTGGTGAAATCCCAAATCACTCAATAAATTCTTCAACCACAATAATTCAATAATTCCTTGGGAAATCCCTCGAAATTCTACCTCAGCACTAGATTGTGACACCACGGGTTGTTTCTTACTCCTCCAAGTGACTAGGTTACCTCCTACAAAGGTGAAATAACTAGAAGTAGATCTCCTATCACTAGAATTCCCAGCCTAATCAGCATCCGTGTATCCCTCGATATCTAGATGTTCACTTTTAGAAAACATTAATCCTCTGCCAGGAGCTCATTTTAAGTATCTCATAATCCGAAGGACTGCATCAATGTGACTCTCAGTAGGAGCGTGCATAAATTGGCTTACTACACTCACTACATATGCAATATCAAGACGAGTATGCGACAAGTAGAAAAGCTTAGCAACAAGCCTTTGATATCTTTCTTTGTTTGCTGGGGTTTGATCAGGGTGATCTAGACATTCATATAACTTGTGATTTTGGTCCATAGGAGTATCTGCTGGTTTGCTAGCAAGCATCCTAGTTTCCGTAAGTAGATCAAGAACATACTTTCTCTGACTGAGAAAAATCCCATGTTTAGATCAGACTACCTCAATTCCCAGAAAGTACCTTAATACCCCCCAGGTCTTTCATTTCGAACTCTATGGCCAAGTGACTTTAGAGATTAGTCATCTCCAGATCATCATTTCCTGTAACAATCATATCGTCAACATAGATGATCGTAATAATGATTTTGTCACCTTTATTTTTGAAGAATAAGGTGTGATCGAAGTTACTCTGCTGATATCCGAATTTCCTCATGGAAGTATTGAGTTGTCCAAACTAGGCTTTAGGTGATTGTTTTAGTCTGTAGAGACTTTTTAGTTTACAGACGTTACCAGTTTTAGAATGAAAACTAGGGGGAAGATCCATATAAACTTCTTCATTAAGTTCCCCATGTAGAAACACATTCTTTACATCAAACTGTTTCAATGGCCACTCCAGATTAGCTGCTAGTGAGAGAAGTACCCTAACAGTGTTTAACTTTGCTACCAGGGTAAAGATCTCCTGGTAGTCAACTCCGTAAGTCTTAGTGTACCCTTTAGCAACCAACCTGGCCTTGCACCTTTCAATCGAGCCATCTGCCTTATGTTTGATGGTATAGACCCATTGACATCCAACAACCTTCTTCCCTTTAAGTAGATCCACTATTTCCCAGGTGCAATTTTTTTGTAAAGCTTTCATTTACTCATCTATAGCTCGGACCCAATTCTGGTCTGTCAGTGCATCCTGTAATTTACTAGTAATAGATATAAATGATAATTGATGTGCAAAAGTTTTAAAGGTTTCAGATAGTCTATGAGTTGAGGTGTAATTAATAATAGAGTAAAGGGCCTTACTATCTGTTAGAGGTCGCTCAAGGGAGAAACCAAACCGTACAGGTGGTTTATGCTCTCGACTAGGATACCATCATCTAGTAGATAGACTAGGGTCAGGATCTGTGTGATTTTCACTAGATAAGTCATTAGATAAAGTGGAGGGTTCAAGAGTTACCTCATGAGCATTTTCAACCTCAGAGTCTGATTGACAAACTGGTGATGGAGAAAAGGAAGGTTGTACTACCTGTATGAGAGCTGACTCCCCATGTTTCTCTTTCCCTTTATTCTGCCTTTCATACACTCTCAAGGCTGGTTTTGTCTTTTTCGTGAGACTATCAGGAATCTCACTTTCAGAAGATAAATTTTCTTTCTCGGAAGATTGACTTTTCAGACTAATGGGTATACCACTGTCAGTTTTAGAAGACTTATCTTCATAGTTCGAATTCTCCCCCTAAAGAGAAGTCTTTGAGGTAAAGTATGCCTCATCTTCCTAGAACGTAACATTTTGTGACACAAATACCCTACGGGATGGAGGATGGTAATATTTGTACCCTTTTTGTGAGCTAGAATACCCTATAAAAACACACTTAAGAGCACGTGGGTCTAACTTTCCTCGATGATCAGTGTGCATATGTACATATACCACACATCCAAAGACCCGAGGAAGAATATGCAATGCGAAGTTAATATCACAGTAATGAGACAAGGATTGCAGTGGAGTTTGAAAAGACAGAACATTGGATGACATACGATTAATGAGATATGCAACAAATCTGCATCACCCCAAAAAGATTTAGGCATATGCATTCTGAGCAGTAAAGATCGTGCAACCTTTAGGAGATGACGATTTTTACATTCAGCAGTACCATTTTGTTGTGGGGTATGTGCACAAGATGTTTGGTGGAGAATATTGTTTTTCAAACAAAAAGCTTTGACACTATGGTTCATATATTTACCACCATTATCTGAGTGTAAAACTTTAATTTTCTTATGAAATTGAATGAGAATCAGATGATAAAATTTTTGAAAGACGCCATATACATTACTTTTATTTTTTAAAAGAAAAACCCAAGTTATGCGAGTATAGTCATCAATAAATGTAACAAACCAGCGCATACCAGATATAGGCATAACATTAGATGGACCCCAAACATCAGAATGAACAAGAGAGAAAGACATAGATCTTTTATTACCATTACTATGGGGAAAAACAATACGATGATATTTAGACAAAACACATGTCCTCACACTGCATATTGTTGTGTCCAATAGTAAACAAAGAAGGAAATAAAGACTTGAGATATCTAAAAGAACAATGACCTAAATGCCTATGCCAAAGGAAGATATTACTCTCATTTTCGGCTCTAACTTGTACTACTTTGTGAGGATGACTGGAAACATTGTCTGCTGTAAAGTAGTACAACCCTCATTTTTCCTTACCAATTCCAATCATCTCTTTTGTTGTGATGTCCTGAAACACACAATGAGAAGGCCATAACGTAACAACACAATTTAGAGATTTGGTGATTTAACTAATCGAGAGTAAGTTGTTAGATAAAGTGGGCATATGTAAAACAGATGATAAATTTAAGGACGGAGTTAGAGATACATATCCAGCCCCATGAACTGGGGTGGGCGTACCATCAACATATGACATATTATTGGTTTCGGTTGGACTATGGTGGCTAAAGTTTTGAGAATTAAAAGGGTTTTTTTTTTTTTTTTTTTTTTTTTTTTTTTTTTTGTGAATTACCATGAAATTAATTAAAAGATAGTTTGGATATATAGCTAACACAACAATCCTTACAACAAATTTGAATCCATTCATTGTTTTAAGGGAGAATCGCAAATACCCCCCCGACTTTTAAGCTAATGGCAAATCAAACCCTCTGGTTTGAACAATCAGCAAACAACCCCCTACAAATTTGAACAATCAGCAAATAACCCCCTACAAATCAGCAAATAACCCCCTACATGCAGCAAATAATGTAAGGATTCTTAACGGTAGGGGGTTTTTTGCTGATTGTTCAAACCAGAGGGTTTGATTTGCCATTTGGTTAAAAGTCGGGGGGGTATTTGCAATTCTCCCTTGTTTTAATTCTATGTTCCTAATAACTCTTGTAGGGGATGTTCATTGGTGATCTCAAATCCCGCTTGTAGGCTGCTGCGCCAGAGACTCTGTAGGAGGCGGAGGTGCTTGCGGCAGTTGAGATTCTGCCGGAGGGTCTCGCACTTGGGTAGATGTACTACAAGATGTCTAGTGCTTAATGAACACATTTTGCAAGTCATAGAACATTAGAGCAAATGCATCAACTTTTGTTGTTGTTTGAATAATTCTGGTTGAGATAGGGAGATTGGATGAATAGAGACTAGCTTGAAACCAAGTAACAAGTTCTTCTCCACAGAATTTACCATCTTTTAGATGATTAATTGATATTTCGAAATGAGGAGGGCTTACAGCAGAACCGATATCGACACTCATGAAGGAGTAGGTCTGTAGTTTGCCTTGCACCAAGAAGAGCATTTTATCAATTGAGCTCCCCCTTCGAACAATCTCAGCATGCTCAGAATAGGAAATTGGCTAGGCACAATCACACAGCTCATGCAACAATTATGTACTCCATGTTCTAAACTCCTCTACCTTCAAGAGTAATTCTAAGCAAAGTTAACGCTTTATGTTCCTTCTGAGATCATCAGGAAGATTGTTGAACAAATTTCCAAACATAACACTACCTTCGGTTGCTTCCCATTTTTCCGGCTGGTATCTCTTGATTTGCTTTTGGGGGTTCTCTGGTAGCTTCTCAAAGGACTTGCTCTGCTTTATCTTTTGTTTCTTCTGTCTTTTCATCTTTGATCTATTAGTTTGAGAATTAAAAGTTATGTTATCCGTTGCACCATAATCAATTATCCAAGTATTATTACTAGAAATTGTAGAAACACTGAAAGCAGAATGAAAAGTACCCGAGTTGGAGAATTGAATTTGAGAATCACATATGTTACCCTGTGGAGTGGAAAACGAGTTACCAGAGGATGATGCAAGAGAGACAGTCTTAGTCTTTGGAGGCCCTTTCTTCCTTTTTTCCAAATACCACTCAGCATGCATATCGAATATGATGCTTCTGTCCATAGTGAGTACATTTCCTGTCCCCTGAATTCCCATTATTGATTAGTAGGGTAGAGCTGTCACTTATTTGTGGTGGAGCTAACATAGTGGCTTGACGCTGTACCTCACGACAGACATAGGCAAATGCTCATTCAACACCAGGTAATGGATGCATACGTAAAACATTAGCTCGCACCTTGTCAAATTCAGGGTCTAGTCCTGCAAGGAACATGTATACTCTTTGTTTATCAATGCAATCATTCATTTGAACCACATCTGCAGCATCAGTCATATCATTCGGACAACGTTGATCTAACTTTTGCCAAATTGTGTTCAATTCCCTGTATATTTAGAAATAGGACACCTAGATTGACGCATATGGAATGCTTTGCTATTGATTTCATAGATGATGGATTGATGTGCACCATCATAGTAGGTATGAGCAACTGCTTCCCAAATGGCTTGAGCTATAGGTAATCGGATAAACATTCCCATCACTACAAGAATAATTGCTATTCATGATAGTCAAAAACTGTTATAAAAGGGTTTTGATGACGGTTTTATATGCGTTGTTAAAAGCAGTGTAATAAAAAGTTTATCACGGTTTTCTAGTTTATAACGGTTTTTAAAAACCGTCATAAATCAATAATAGTTTTTGTCCATGATATATTCTTGACGATTTACAAACGTTATTATTTTATAATGGTTTAAAACCAACATTGACAATTGACTTCCAAATGCCTATTAAGAAGAGATTATATATATATATATATATTACGAGGAGATTCGGCTTTATTTTTGGTAAATTTATAATAGTAAAGATCTCATTTATTAGGAAAGTAAGTGATTCTAGGAATCAAATTAATTCTCTTGTTTTTTTTGACCCACAATCAATGCTTAATTCCTTAATTATTTGATTGCATTGATTTGTGTAATTTATTACTTTCCTATCATTCGAATCACATCAATTTTTTTTTTTCTATATCTGCACATTTTGTATAAATTTTCAATTGCAATATCAATGAAATAAAATTGATACTCTTTTATTACTTAGCTTTGTATAGTTTAATAAAAAAAATAAAAAAAATAAAAAAAAATAAAAAATAAAAGACGACAAACATCATAATCAAAATATACAAAACTCTATCACAAAAATTAACCCTAAAATACAAACAACTCTACTAAAAAACTATTTAAAAGTATGTGTAAATTTTCTTTGTTCATCTTCCTCAAGGCTTCCTTTTGAGTATATAGCTACATAGTATGAGAAACAATATGAGTAGGATTTGAATAATGATTTATTGACCAAAAAAAAAAAAAAACTCAAACTACATTATAACATCAAATCACAATTAAAACTTATTTTAACAATAAAAGAATGAGAAAAATAAAAGGAGACTGAAACAAAATATTAACGAACCTCTTGTTCATGTTGTTATCAACTTTCTCGTTGAAAATAGAGAACATGATCTTCTGTTTTCTATAAACATTAAATATTCATGTTCAAAACACAAAAAGTGTGTTGAAGAAATTCATTATTCTCTTTCAGAGACTATAACAAATTCACAATTGATACATAAGAAATAACCGATAAAAAATAAATAAGTACATTAAAAAAAAAAATTAAGCACTCACCATGGCAAGAGTTCTTATTTTTATTTTCTTTTTGTGTAAAAAAAGAAGAATGCGAGTGAGAGATGAGAGAAAAAAAATGTGGGAGGGGGGAGAAAGTGACGGCTATGGTGAGAAAGTGGGGAGATATATATCTTTTAAAATATGTATGATATTAACCTAAAGATATGATGTGGACAAACCTATGATATTAACCTGTGTCCACTTATTTCAATGACACATATAAAAAAATTTATACCAAATAAAGTAATTAAAAAAAAAAAATCAAAATGACATATTGATGGTCTTAAAAGAAAAATTGACAGAAATTTTTTTTAAAAAAATTCATCTTTTTTTTTAAAAAAAAAATTTAATATGTTGTAATTTTTCAATCTATGCTATAAATATTTCACTACAAAAAAAAAAAAAAAAAGAAAAAAAAAGAAAAAAAAAAAGAAAAAAAAAGAGATTGCATGACTATTTGTATTTTGCTGATTTCATTTTATATCGTTAAGTATTACACGATACAAATTTGAGAGATTAAGAATTTAAAATTATTGTTTAGTATAATTCTACAAATAAAAGAAACATCTTTTTTTATCACACTAAAAAATAATGTGATTATTACGCATAAAAAAATGTGATAAGTTGATCACGGTTAATTAAATTCGTGATAACTTGATCACGGTTATGATAATGTGTGACAACTTGATCACGGTTAATAAAAATTATGATCCAATTATGACATATTTAAAAGACCGTGATACTTTTATATCGGTTTTAAAATACGTCATTAACATACGACGGATTAAAAAGACTATTATAACTTGATCACGGCTAATAAAAACCGTGATAAAATTGCGTGACAAAAGCCTATTTTTCTTGTAGTGCATAATTATGGGAGTCATAGATCCTAGGAGCCATCCTTGCACAAGAGCATTGTCTGCTAACCATCGTCTTTAGGTGGGATTGGTGGTTGCAGGGTTAACACTTTTCCTTGTGAAAAAACCATATTTGTCTTTACCAGCCACGAAGATCTCCACAAACTTGAACCATAAATGATATTTTGATCTGTCCAATTTAATCTCAATCTTAGATAAGTTGTCATGAGAAAAAATTGGAGGGAGTGTTGGGGGAGGTGGAACTATGTGGCTAGATTTGTTTGATTCATCTTCAACAATGGCCATAGTAATAGTAGTAACAATAGGAAGTAAATGAGTTTTTGCTCTAATATTATGAACAAATCAAAAGTGTTTTGATTTATTCTTCTCCATATGGAGGCAATATATAGGAAAAAAATATAGAGTGAGAATCAAGTAATTGATCTCCTACAATCTCTACAATTAATCTAACAATCCCCTGTAATTAGCAATTAACAGATTATCAACTATACAAAAAATATCCTACATTAATAACGACGAATATATTCTACATTAATAATGAAATATTCTAATAGATAAAGCAATAGAAAATGCAATTGCAAAAATGCTTTCGGAGACACATCATTGCTTATGCACTTGTTATATTGCCAAGAATGCTATGCAACATCTTTCATCTCTTTATGATAAACCTGAGTTCAAGAAGCAATTCAATAAATGTTTTTACGGGTGTTGTAGTGAAAGAGAATTTCAAGCTTCATGGAATAACATGATCAATACTGTCAAACTTCAAGATCATGGATGACTAAAAAAATTATACGAGCTTCGAGAGAAATGGTGTCCAATCTTTACCATGGATATGTTTTCGACAAATATAAAATCTACTCAAAGAAGTGAGAGCACAAATAATATTTTCTGTTAAATTTTCACAAGAATGATGAATCTCATTAACTTTGTTCATCATTATGAGAAAAAAAACAAAAGAGATGTGGTTGGCAGAGTTAGAAAAAGATTATCGATGTAAACATGGTGTATATCGTCTAAATTAAGGAGTAAAATCTTAGCTCATGGACTTCATGTGTATAATAACAAAATGTTTAGTATTTTTGAAACATAGTTAATAAGTTGTATGGGAGTAAGGATGAATGAAGTTCATAATGATAGTGAGGTTTATTCATATGAAGCAAATGAAGATGGTCAAACAAAATCCACAAAACCTTTCGGTTTGTGGTCAAGCAAAATGTACAATAGTACAACTTAAAAAGGAACATTAAGATAGAGTGAGGGAGAGTGAAATCACGTGATGAGTTTCAGGTTTACTCAAAAAGAATGAGTGTAATTTGTGTGTTGTGTCAGAATTTGGTTGACTAAAAAGAAAGCTTGAAACTTGAAACTTGAAACTTGGTTGTGCTCATTTATGCTCTTAAACACCGTATAATCTACCAGTTTAAATGTTCTTCCTTAATAATTGCTGCTTAATTGCCACGGATTTGCTTGCGGCAAAAAGTCCTTTTTTTTAGTGTCATTTATGAAAAATATAACTACAAATTAAATTCATTTTAAATATTTTTATATTTTAGATCAAAAATCCACAAAACCTTTTTGGTTTGGACCGTAAATTGGTCAAACAAAATGCACAATAGTACAACTTAAAAAGGAACATTAAGATAGAGTGAGGGAGAGTGAAATCACGTGATGAGTTTCAGGTTTACTCGAAAAGAGTGAGTGTAATTTGTGTGTTGTGTCAGAATTGGTTGACTAAAAAGAAAGTTTGAAACTTAAAACTTGGTTGTGCTCACTTGTGCTCTTAAACACCATAGATTTTGTTTAAACATCGTAGAATCTACTAGTCCAAATACTCTTCCTTAATAATTTCTGCTTAATTGCCACAGATTTTGCCCGCGGTAAAAAGTCATTTTTTTTTTTTTTTTGTATTGTCATTTATGAAAAATGTAACTATAAACTAAATTCATTTTAAATATTTTTATATTTCAAATCAAAAATATATCCTACATTAATAACGAATATATTCTACATTAATAATGAAATATTCTAATAGATAAAGTAATCGAAAATGCAATTGTAAAAATGTTTCTGGAGACACATCATCGCTTATGCACTTGGCATATTGCCAAGAATGTTGTGCAACATCTTTCATCTCTTTATGGTAAGCCTGAGTTCAAGAAGCAATTCAATAAATGCTTTTACGGGTGTTGTAGTGAAAGAGAATTTCAAGCTTCATGGAATGGCATGATCAATATTGTCAAACTTCAAGATCATGGATGACTAAAAAAATTATACAAGCTTCGAGAGAAAAGGTGTCCAATCTTTAACATGAATACGTTTTCGGCAAATATAAAATCTACTTAAAGAAGTGAGAGCACAAATAATATTTTTTGTCAAATTTCCACAAGAACGATGGATCTCATTAACTTTGTTCATCATTATGAGAAAAAGACAAAAGAGATGTGGTTGGCAGAGTTAGAAAAAGATTATCTATGTAAACATAGTGTATATCGTCTAAAGGTAATGAGTAAAATCTTAGCACATGGATTTCATGTGTATACTAACAAAATGTTTAATATTTTTGAAACATAGTTAATAAGTTGTATGGGAGTGAGGATGAATGAAGTTCATAATGATAGTGGGGTTTATTCATATGAAGCAAATGAAGATGGGCAAGAAAGAGTTTATAGAGTTTCTTTTAATTTTATTTCTTACGATGTTTCATGTTGTTGTATGCTATATGAGTCAATGGGGATGTTATGTCGTCATGCTTTGAAAATGCTTGATTTCAATAATGTTACTAGCAACCATCAAGATACATATTGAAGAGATGGACTAAAGAGGCAAAAAAGGGAAATTTTGTGAGTTATGCAAGTATGGTTTCATCAAGTAACAATGAGAAACAAATCCAATCATTACGCCTGTCCGAGTTGATGCATGAAGAAAATAATATCTTTAGTATAGCTTCATTGACTATTTCCGGAACTAAGATATTTAAGAACAAATTAGTAGAGGCAATAGAGCTACTTGAGAAAGATAGTGAAACTATTAGTATGTTGGAATGTTTTAAAAAGGTGGACGAGCAACCGCATGATGATCTTCTTAGTAGTGAGCTACCAATTTTGAATCCACCGATTGCTAAGACTAAATGCTAAACAAATACTAGATTGAAGAGCAATTTGGAGAAGCGAATGCGGAAAACAACAAAAGGAAAAGGTATATAGGCATTATCTAACTCAATGTCAAATTTTATTTTTCAATTGCCTTTATTTCATTCTTAAGAATATATACAAATATATGCAGTATAAGATATACAAGAATTGGTGAGTGACCCTTCTCATGAAACGAGTACATATCATCATTCTATGACAAATCCTCATCTTACGGTAACTCTGTATCATGCAGCAATTACTCATCCAACATTCCAACAAAGTCTTGTATCTCAAAATTTAAATTTTTATCATCATGTGTGATTTTTTGTAGTTTAATATGTATGCAGTATGTTTACTTTTCTTATTTATAATGGATAATATATATATATATATATATATTTGTTCTTCTCAAGTTGGTTCTAACTTTAGCTTCACAAGCATTCTTCAAGGAAATGATCAAATGTCTCATTTAAGTCGGGCTTGTTTTCTTTTCATATTCTGTGTATGTTCATTATGAGAACAAATAATAATAATTGTTTTCTAATAATAACAAAATTGTGATGTAGGTTTTGAATTATGCTGGTGTTAATAAATTTCCAAATCAAGAGAATTGATGGACACAACAAAAAAGAAGAATTGATGTAATGAAATGTTGGACAATTTTAGGTTTTATCTATGATTTAGTTTAGTATTTTTGGGATATTTGAAAGCAAGTGTACATTTATTTTGTTTGTTACTCCAATTGCACTATTTTTCTTATAGAGTTTGTTATTTTTGGAGTAACTTTTGCTTTGAATGCAACTCTGAGTCATTTGACATTTAAAACTTAGTAATTGATTTGTATATAAGATACATATTCATTGATTGTAAATAACAAGTTGCTCTAAAGTGTCATACACTCTTGAATTGATTAATAATACAAAGAAAGCAGGGAGCATCGATATGAAAAACATGATTTGTGTGTGGATTTGTCTGGAAAGAATCCCTAAGATGTCACTATTTTTTTTTGAATGGTAATTCATAACTGAGAAGAAGCAAAACAGAGGGACAAGGGCCCTACAAGGCAAAACAGCAACAAAGGCAAAAACCTATAGGCAAAAAACCAAAAACACAACCAGAAAACAAAGAATTAGGACACAACCAGGATGTCATTGTTGATTCAAAATTGTTAATGCCATGTTAACTCTTACTGCCAAACCATGTGTAGCTTGATTATTAACTTTTCGAATTCAATATACTTGTTGACAATTCTGATATTTGTGTGCAATTCTTTTGCTAATCTATTTAATTATCACTATTTTTTTTTAAAAAAAAATAGAATTTATTACACAATCTCTTCTTGCTCCAACTCCAATAATTGCGAAAATTGGCTCTCCCATATACAATAAACCATATGAAAATTGAGTCTCCATTATATACCCAAATAAACAAAAATTAAGAAAACCAAAAATCAAGAGATCTTGAGATGAATAGAGAATCAAAATAGAAGATGCAGAGATGAAAATTTTGCTATTAAAACGAAAGTGAAAATTTAGAGGTTGATGTAGAGAAACTTGAATTTAAGAAGTATCGGATAACTTAATTGGTTGCGGTCTTGCAGAGAAGTAGTGAATGAAGAAGACGCATTGAAGCTGTTGAGTATTTGAGAATTAAAATTATATTTACAATATGTTTGGTAGGAGGGAGAGAGAGTAGGAGGGTGAATGAATTAAGAAAGGGAACATAGTAGGAGGGATGACGAGGATACCATCTATCATTCATGTTATTTGGTAAGTTAGGAATGATGGAAGATAAGTCTTCACTCTTCTATTTGGTATTGAAAGAAGAGTTGAATAGATGAATTGATATATAATTGTAAATTTACTATATTGGTGGGCCATGAGAGAGCTGAAGTCTCTCCTCCCTCTCATCGTCCCATGAAAGAATGATGCATTTTGGTGGGACTTGAGGGAGTTGAGATCCCTCATTTTCTCCTCTTATCTCTTGTCTCTCCAACCAAATAATGGATTGGAGCTCTCCTCCCAGTCCTCTCCCTCCAACCTCCTCCCTCCCTCCATCTCTCCTTCTTACCAAACAAGACCTTAGGTTTAACTCATATATCCGAGTTGACAAGTTTTTTATGACCGGAAAAGCTTTTTTATGAGTTGGCAATGAAAATTACAAGGTTTTTATAAATATGATGATGTGTTGAAAAATTAGTGGCCAGGTGTGCCACGTCACCATTAAGCCAAAGGTACCGAAGCATCTCCTCAATTGAGAGGTTCTCCAAAACCCGCCAATATACTTCAAAAACAGGAAGGAAAAAAAAAAAACCTCTGTTCCTCTGATTTCCGAGGCTCAAGCTCGCCTCTGATCCTTTGATTTTCTCACGCTCTCATCGTCTCACCCTCTCGCCGACGTGCCGCTGTCGACCCATCACGTATTTGCCGCCGTCCGCTGCTGGCGAAGCTTCTCACGGTCAGATGTTTGCTTAGAGTCGTGGGTTTTGCATTGCTTCATAATTGAATTTTAATGCTTTGTCAAAAAGGTCATGATTCAGATTTTTAACTTTCAGTGTGTTTAGTTTTGTCACAACTTGCGTAGACATTTTTTTTTTATATATCCAACAATATACTCTCTACTCCACAGTAGCCACTTCTTTAGATGAGATTTTGAAATTCCAACGTAAATTCGGGAATCGGGTTCTTATATCTTTTGTGATAATTTTTTGAAATTTAGAGAAAGATTCCATTCAAGATAACCGTTTATTTTTGGAGGGTTTTTAATTTTGTCCGGCAACTAGTTGACTCGAAACTGAAATTGAACTGATAAAAAAGATGGAAACGACGCCGTGTCCGACCACCCCTCGCTGGAATTTCGATCGTCCCTTCCTCACCGGCCGATTCCATCAGGTCTCTCTCTATTTCTTTCTCTTTCTAAATATATATTCACTGATTATTCACTGAAATGAACTAAAAATTTAAACAATGTGCAGGAAACAAAAGAAACTTCTCGTTTCGCCAATTCGTTTAGGTAATTTTAATTGTTTTATTATTTTTATTTACTGATTATTATTATTATTATTATGTTTAAAAACGATTATTATAATTAAAAATTAAAAATATTTTTGTGTTTGTTGAAACAGTAACACTGCAGACGAAAAAGCTATAGGCTGTTACGATGTCGGAGTTCAAGTAATTCTTATGAATTATTGTTTTATTTATTTATTGATTTTTGTTTGGTTGTGTTAGTAAGTGGTAATAATAATGAGAAAAAAAAATTGATGTGAAAAAAATTTTATAATGTAGGAAGTGATAGTGATGGATGATGTACTGTGTGCTTTGGTCGGGATTGAAGGGAGGTACATTTCGATTAAAAGGAGAGTTCACACACAAGGAAATGATAATTACGATTTCTCTGTTAGTTTCCAAGTTGATGCTTCCATGGATTTGGCCCTCCAGGTAAAAAGAGTTAAATTGCTATTGTATGGTATGGGTATGGTTGAGAAATGAGAAATGAGCTAAGAAGTAAATCTTGATCACATCCTTGATATAGAGATATAAAAAATTCCCAGAATATAGGGATATTGACCATATTTTCAATATTTCCGCTGATATATCCACCGAAACCAAAATTTACATCCTTGGAAATGAGAGGTGATTTGTGTTGCAGGAAATGGCAAAACGGATATTTCCGTTGTGTGAGAGTTTTGTGTTGATTGAGCAGTTTGTTGAGTCAAGGTCACAGTTCAAGACTGGCTTGGTTAATCATGCCTTTGCTGCGACGCTTAGGGCATTTCTGTTGGTATGTTTGTTTTTGTTATATGTTGTTTGTTTTCTTATGGACATTGTGATCGTTTTGGGTTAAAATTGTTGGATTTTGTTGTTAGGATTACGAGGCCATGGTAGCACAGCTTGAACATCAATTTCGGCTTGGAAGACTTTCCATACAAGGACTGTGGTTTTACTGTCAGGTTATTTTTTTTGAGCTTGTTTTCAACGGATAGAACCATTTCCAGTTCTAGGATTCTCACTCAAGAGGTTTTATTCCATGATTTGCAGCCCATGATTGTATCCATGCAAGCACTATCTACTGTGATACGCAAGGCTTCGGTTAATAATTTTGTGGGTTCTGCAGTTCTCAACCTTTTGCAGAGCCAGGTAACAACCTTAGCGAGTTACTGTAATAATTTTTTGTTTTTATTTCTTGAATATTTCATATTATTTGTTTCCTCTGGTAATAGTATGGTTTCACTATATTCAGGCTAAAGCTATGGCTGGTGATAATACAGTCAGGTCATTGTTAGAGAAGATGACACAATGTGCAAGCAATGCATACCTAGGTATATTAGAAAGGTACACTTTACTGGACTAACTGCTAACTGTATCTGTTTTTGTTGACATCAAAAAGGTTTTCCATAATTGTGCTTCAAATGCTTCTGCTTTATGCGACAGTTTATTTTACATTTTGGCTTTAATAGAATAAAGATAGTGCATTGTTCTTCACTGTGGAAACATAGTATGTTATACTGGAATGTAGATGCCTTGTCATTGTGGCCACTTACCTGACAATGGAAGCACACATAAAAGTAAAAGATGCATCTTTAGATAATATTGCTTCTTTTAAACCTGTTTATTTGCTTAAGAATAATTAAGATTCAAGTTTCATGTATAAATAAATTTAATGTAAATCATAGTATATTACTAGAAAATGTATTTATTGCAAGAGATTCAAACATGTGAAGCATTGGCATTTAAGCAACAAATACCATCCTTCTCAGCATGTTAGGCAGGGATGTGTTGTAGTTTAAAAGCTATTTCCTTTCTCTGGTTCTCTGTGTTGGTGTCCCTCCTCCCGCGGTGCAGTATTCGTTTTCCTTGTCCATGTTCTCATGCATCACAAATTCAAACCTTTGCTAAGATAAATTGTATTTAGTTTTTTTCTTGTTGCTATCTATTAACTTTTAGTTGAAGTCAGTTGTTACATGCTCAATATGAGAAGACATTTACACCTTATCATTCAAGTACTATATTTTTTTAGCATTCTACACTGTCTTTTTTATTTTTTATTTTTACATAAACGGTATGATTTACTGTGATTGGTTTGCTCACTTGAGTTAAAATTGCACAAATGTTTTAGGTGGGTCTATGAAGGAGTGATTGATGATCCTTATGATGAGTTTTTCATTGCTGAGAACAAATCTCTTCAAAAGGTACATGGAATTTTGTTCATTATTGTGAATTCATCAAATTAGTGCTTCTGATGCTCACTGTTTTTTTTTTTTTTTTTCTCACAGGAAAGTCTTACTCAGGATTATGATGCTAAGTACTGGAGGCAACGTTATAGCCTAAAAGACGGGATTCCTAGCTTCCTTGCAAATATAGCAGGGACAATTTTGACCACAGGGAAATATTTAAATGTCATGAGAGAATGTGGCCATAATGTTCAGGTTTGTTTGCATCCTTGCCTTATGGTCTACCATGTTGTTTTAAGAATATAAAATTTTCCTGTTTTTTCCAGTTGGTTGCATCAGTACTTGCTTTTGATTGGATTGGAATGTTACTTATAGGCCCCTACTTCAGAGAATTCAAAATTAATGAGTTTTGGCTCGAACCATCATTATCTGGAGTGTATAAAGGTTGCTTATGATTTTGCCGGTGGTGAGCTCTTAAATCTTATTAAAGAAAAGGTAAAGATTAATTTCTTTTATTGAATCAATCAATGGTTTTGGTTCTGCAGTATAAATGTCATTCGTGGAATTCTCTTTCCTCAGTTTGTAATCTATTGTAATGATTTGTGCTATTCTTATTGATGTAGTATGACCTAATGGGAAAGCTGCTCTCTATAAAGCACTATCTTCTTCTTGACCAGGTAGACTTAATATCTAAGTAAGGAACTTGGGATTTCAAATCAATTTGTGTTTCACTATTTGTTATATATGGACATCTAAGTTGAGTTTTTGAATAAACTTAATAATTCTCACCTATTCATATCAGATGGGTGAGTCAGAGTACATTTTGACCGGCTTTGCTATGTCCATTTCCTATGCCATATGCTCATTAGGTTCAAAATCACTTTCACATGGATCTTATTAAAGCGGATGTTATTGTGACATTGTCCTTGCTGATTAGGTTAAAAGTTGTACGATTAGATAAAAATTATTTGCCTGATATGCAAAAATTGGACATGTAAGATTTAACTTAGCAATTAGCGTCAAGTTCTCCAAGCCCTAATGAAGACCAAGCATGGTCTTCATGTATGGATCTCGGCATCCCTGGCTGCCTAGTATCCCGAAGTACTTATGCAGACTGAAAACTTCTCCTAAAGTTAGTTCCTTATCTTACAAGTATGTCAAAGGTTTTTAATTTTGTTTGGCAGTTGCTGTCAGCATATACTTGTTTGGCCCTTGCTGTCAGCATATACTTGAACAATCTTTGCCTTTCAAAAATTTGGATAGTTTTACTTAATGTTTAATCATTTTTTTTTTTTTTCTGGATCAGTGTAGTAGCCTTCTCAAACGATGGCATTTTTTTTTACACAGGACAAAATAATCTCTAGGGCTGCTCTTTTGGTTTTGTTATTTTAGTGTAATAATCATTTCATAAATTACAGGGTGATTTCTTGGTTCATTTTATGGATATAGCTCGAGAGGAGCTCACTAAAAAGCTTGATGAGATTAACGAGGAAAAATTGCAGGTGTCCTCCTTTACTTTCTCATAATGCCTTATCTTGATCATAGCTTCTTAATCTTTTGGTAAATCTGAAATAAACTGAACAAGATTATTGGACCCTAGTATAAATAACATATCTTAATTTGTATGTTCCTTCTTGTTTTTGTAATTGATAGTCTGTTTTGTCTCTAATAAAAAGTACTAATAATAAAAGAAAATTCTCATTGTATGCCTTCTTTGGATATTCAGTCTCTGCTAGACCTTGCCCTGCGTTCCACAGCTGCTGCAGCTGATCCTTGCCATGAGGACTTAACATGTTGTGTGGTAAGCAAGTATCTCGTATTTACTTGTATGAAAGTGAAACTTTTCGAGTTAAATTAGTGCCTGTATCATAGTTTACCTTTTTGGTGCCAGGAAAGATCTTCTTTGCTTAAAAGAATGGCCACACTCAAAGATCTCGAAGTTAGGTCTTTCTCTGATAGTAATGATATGGAGGAGCCAGTGAGCATTACTGGTCTCGAGACATTTTCATTGAGCTACAAGGTCTATTCTTTGGATTTTTTTTTATTCCTGGTAATGTGTGTAATATATACCCTATGGAGTTGGCTTGTCTTGGTTGAAGTAATATGATGGATGGTGGTATTATAGTCAATGTGGAATATATCTAGCTAATTATCCTTGGTGAAAGTATTGAGTGGGTATCACTGACCAATTTGTTGAAGCTTGTTCTATATCATCTTGTGATGACCTGGAATTTGCATTGTTTTATATTTGTTTGGCTATTGTCATTAATATGTTTTCAGTGTTTGGTTTGTGTTTCAGGTAGAGTGGCCACTATCTATTGTTATATCAAAAAAAGCCCTAACAAAATACCAGTTGATTTTTCGCTTTCTATTTCGCTGTAAACACGTAGAGCGCCAGCTCTGTGGGGCTTGGCAAGTGCACCAAGTATGTGCTGCAGCTTCTCTTGTAGCGTAGTTAGATTTTGCTTGCCATTTTATAGTGCTTCTAATCCAGTTGCAATCTGGTTCTGCAGGGAGTTCGTGCCTTTAACATAAGTGGAACTGCCATCTCTAGATCATCTTTGCTCTGCCGTAGCATGCTTAAATTCATAAGCAGTCTTCTACATTACCTAACATTTGAGGTATGTTTTACCTCGTTATCTATAGCTTATTTTTTATTGGACAATATTTTGTCACAACTTATATATCTCACCGCTGCTTGGTCTTTATTTTTTGTCTTGGTATTTCATTTAATCTGTTTTCGTTGGTTTACTAGATCATAATTTAACCCTTTGCATCTAAAGTAACTCTGTTGAACAACATAATATGGCTATAGATATGCTGACTGACATTACATACTAGTGGAAAATCTATAGAAAGCAGAGGAATCCAACTCTTGAGTGCACACTTTTAACACTTTCAATTCTTTATCCTTTTTTATATGCTGCATTTACTTACTATTTCGGTTTAAATGTAAAACAAAATTGAAATTTGCATCATTTATCTGACCTACCAAGGTGGTGCTATCTTGGTGGTAAAAGGGCATAAAACAAGGTGAAGGATGCAGGGGGTCAAATATAAACAATATGAAGAAATTTGTTGACTGATAAGATAAATTCATTTTGGTTTCAACGCTCCTGATATTCCAATTTTGCTTTTAGTGAATTTTAAGTGTCTTGCTTTTGACAGCATTACTTACCACATATTGGTTTCAGGTTCTTGAACCCAATTGGCATGCGATGCATAATAGACTTCATACTGCAAAGAGCATAGATGAGGTATGCCTTCGTCAACTTCTTCTGCAGATGTGCTATTTTTAAGCCAAAATTTACTTATGTTGGTTTATCATTATTGTAATTTTATTTTTCTTACTTTGATTTTTCTGGAACAGGTTATTCAACATCATGACTTTTTCCTTGATAAGTGTCTTAGAGAATGTTTGCTTCTTTTGCCTGAACTGCTCAAGGTTTGTTTTGATGAACAATTACCAATTCTTGAATACCATTCTAGTTTCCTATTCGGGTAAATAAAAGTGATGACCATAGATGATGGATATGATATTTGTTTCTAAGAAATGAGAGAAGAATGTACAAGATTTTGAACAACCTCAATTGAAAAGAAGTGCAAGAATACTGGAACGAGTGTACTATGGAAGTAAAATCTTCTAAACAAGGAATGATCTTGAGAAAAATAATTGCATTCTTGGAAAATCCGTTCTTAGTAACATTCTTTGAGAATAATTGAATCTTTTTTTGTGATTTCTGTTTGGATGAATTTTGTCTAAATATATTATAAAAGTTGAAAAATTATCATTGAAACCTAAAAGATGTGTACATTCGATCAAATTTCATATTTATTAGTCATAGTTAAGTTTTTATATTTTTTGACTGACTGTCCATTTTAAGTTTAAAGTAGATGGAAGAATTTAAATTTTGATGCGTACTAATAGAATTTTCCATGGTTTTATATAAAGTGCATTACAATGAAACAATGGCAGCTGACAGGATCATCGACTTTGAAATGGAATGGTGTTAATACAACGATATATTATACGATACTAAAGCAAATAATAAATAATACTTGTTAATTTGTGAATGATTAACTCTACTTTTATGTGCAACCTATCGAAGTGAGAGAAGAATAATTGGCACTACTTGGAACCTGTATTTAGTTTTCATGGTTTTCTGTGGTTTATTTTGCAGAAGGTGGAGAAGCTGAAGTCCTTGTGCCTGCAGTATGCGGCAGCTACTCAATGGTTAATATCATCTTCAATTGACATTACCAAGCTAGAGGAGCCATCTGCATCACAAAAATTGAAGCAATTGAGGTTAAAAAACCCATCCCAGGTGCAAAAAGCAATTACCAGAGATGCAGCAGTCACTGACTCTATCCTGTAAGTCTTACGAAATAGGCTACAGAATACACACACTCACGAGTGTGCGCACATGCTTAGATATACAAACACAAACTCCTCTCTCTCTCTCTCTCTCTCTCTCTCTCACTCACTCTCTCTCACATTTACACTAACATAATTGCAGTAAATTCGAGAGGGAATTCAATGCTGAGCTTCAGAGTCTCGGACCAATCTTGAGCACTAGTTCCCAAGCAGAACCATATTTGACTCATCTTGCACAGTGGATTCTTGGCGTTGGAAGTGACAAATGAGTAGTTCGGGTTTTATTTTCTCACTCTAAATCTTAAGCTCTCGACAAACTAATTGTGAATATACTTTCCAAACCTTTTTTAGGGTTAGGTTGATATGTGTAAGCTGTGTGCTGTGCTTTTTTTTTTTTTTTTTTTTTTTTTTTAAATTAATTTTTTTTAAAAAAATATATTTACCTTTTTGGGGTAATTACCCTTATGGCCATCGACTTTTGTCACCACTATCAAAATGGCCACCGAATGGGGAATTAGTTTAGAAATGACCATTTTTGATAAACAATGTTACACTAATGACCATTCTGTTATAACACCGTTAACTTTGTCTAACAATGTTACTCTAATGACCATCAATTTGTTCACTTGGTAGCAAAATGACCATTATAATCATTTTTTTCCAAAATTACTCTAGTGGCTATCCATTTGGTCAATTGGTATCAAAATGATCATTATAATTGTCCAACTTTTTCTAGAACATTTGTATTGACCATCCATTTGGTTAATTGATATCAAAGCAATCATTATATGTACAACTATATTTTGTTAGAAAAATAGAGTAAGCAATCATTAAAAAAAAAAAAAATCATTCAATAGAGAAAATGAAAAATTCATTTGATTTAATATAATTTAAGTCTCATACACATTAAATACTACTTGTCAAACTGTACAAGTATACCAAAATCCCCTACACAAGTATACTAACTTGTTCCTTTTAATATGAAAACTGTTCAAAAACCATACCCGATTGTACCATATTCAAAACCACACAAAAGTTTGACAACCAATTTTTATGGTACTTCAAATAACTACTAACCTTAACAAAAGACACTATTGTTTTTTTTTTTTTTTTTTTTTTTTTTTTTTTTTTTTCCTTTTTTTTTTTTTTCCTTTTTAAGCTGAATTGAAATTGACAATGTTTTTTGTTTAAAAGTTCAGCTTAAAAAGAAAAAAAGAAAAAAAAAAACAATAATGTCTTTTGTTAAGGTTGGTAGTTATTTTAGGTACCGTGAAAATTGGTTGTCAAACTTTTGTGTGGTTTTGAATATGGTACAATCAGATATGGTTTTTAAACAGTTTTCAGATTAAAAGGAACAAGTTAGTATACTTGTGTAGGGGATTTTGATATACTTGTGCAGTTTGATAAGAAGTATTTAATGTGTATGAGACTTAAATTATATTAAATCAAATAAAATTTTCATTTTCTCTATTGAATGATTTTTTTTTTTTTTTTTTTAATGATTGCTTACTCTATTTTTCTAATATAATATAGTTGTACATATAATGATTGCTTTGATACCAATTAACCAAATGAATGGTTAATACAAATGTTCTAGAAAAAGTTAGATAATTATAATGGCCATTTTGATACCAATTGACCAAATGGATGGCTACTAGAGTAATTTTGGAGAAAAATAATTATAATGACAATTTTGATACCAAGTAAATAAATTGATGGCCATTAGTGTAACATTCTTAGACAAAGTTAACGGTGTTATAACGGAATGACAATTAGTGTAACATTGTTTGCCAAAAATGACCATTTCTAAACCAATTTTTCATCCGGTGGCCATTTTGATAGTGGTGACAAAAGTTGATAGCCATCGGGGTAATTACCCCTATATTTTTTGAGTGCCTTATTATAATAATGACTTTTTTTTTTTTTTTTCCTGTTTTTGTTGAGTGTTGTGAATTGTAGTTATAGTGAAATAAACTTGACTAGGTTCTTAGTTGATGTTTGGTTGATGAAATTTAGGTAGGAAAGGAAAAGGGAATCCTTGTCCACCGTTTGTTTTCTTGGCTCTGTTTGGTAAGAGGGAGAGATAGAGGGAGGGAGAGGAAGAGGGATGAGAGGAGAGCTCTGATCCATTGTTTGGTCAGAGAGACAAGAGAGAGGAGAGGAGAAGAGGGAGGGAGACTCCTTTCAGGCCCACCAAAATCAATCCCCCCATTATTGGGCGGATGAGAGGAGGGGTATAATGAGTGGGAAATGATAATATTACCCTCCAATTTATAAAAGGGTAATATAATAAATTTACAAATTATATATCAATCCATCCATTTAACTCCCTTTTCAATACCAAACAACACGAATGATATATGTTATTCTCTCTATCCCTCATACTCTCTCTCCTTAATTCATCAACCCCTTCTATTCTCTCTCCCTCCTACCCTTAATTAACCATGGAATCATCATTCCATCAAATTGGCTGGAATGGATTCCTATCTCTTGAAGTCGGAATCTATAATTCCACCCTCCCTAAAATGTTAAAGTTACCATTTTGTCCCACAATTAAAAAAAATTCAAAAATTAAATTTGAAAAAAAAAAATAGAGGCCATTGTCGGAGGATCCTCCATCGATGCTGCCGACGGCCTCCGCAACCTCGATCTCCTCCTCAATCTCGAGAACCATGTCAAGAACATCGTCGTTGAGTTCCTCAACGGTGACTGTCAACTCGACCAAGCCCTCGTTCGCGACAAGCGGCGGTCCAACTTTGAACTCCTCTGCATCTCCAAGCTCCAAGCTTCCTCTTGGGTTCGGCGGTAAGGCTGAAAACCCTAAAAGAGGTGGCTAGGTTGGAAACCCTAAAAGAGGCGGAGGCGGTTGAAATTAATAATAAAAATAATAACAATAATATAAAAGAGAATGCGATGAGTGAGTGAGTGAGAGATGGTGATGTTGTTGGTGATGATGAAGAAGAAGACGATGGTCACCTCTTAAGCCTAATGTAATGAAGCATCTCTCTTGGGATTTATTTTTTTCAAAGTTCTCTTTGGGATATTAGACAATGTCAAATTGAAGTTGTGAAGATTCAATGCATTTATATTTATGCAACAACCATTGATGGTAAATAAAACAGCTAATATAATTTGTTTTAAAATATGAAAAATAAAATAAAACAGTCAATATGTAAATTTAGTCATTTTGATTTTTGAACCGTCAATGAATGATAATAATCCGATTGTGCAATCTCATTCTAACTCAATTTAATTGAAGGTAAACTTTCAAATTTTAGTTGAGAGGACTAATTAACAAGGCGACATTTACTGGGTTTCTCTCTAAAACCCTAGTGTTTAGAAGTAGGCAGGCTGTCCGTGGTCTTTTACGGCTGGTTTTTCTTGGTCTCTTCTGTTCTCAGTTTCCGGTTAGTCTGATGGATCCTGATGAGATTGCGAGATTATGTGAAACTCTGTCCATTCAGAGTAAGGAGGAAAAGTTATGGAGTGTTAAAGAAACTTTGAAGGTATCGGCAGGTAAGAAGTTGGATTTGTGTCTTGTGGGTAAAATTTTATCTCACAAACATATTAACAGAGAAGCTTTTAGGGCAGTGATGCCAAGGGTTTGGCAAACTAACATGGATATAGAAGTAGTGCAAGATAATGTCTTTCTCTTTTACTTCCGAAACCAAAGTGATAGACATAAAGTATTGGTGGGTGGACCTTGGTGTTTCGACTGTCTTTTGGTTTTGGAAAAGATTTCAAGAACGGGGGACATATCCACTTTGAAATTTGATAGGGTGGATTTCTGGATACAAATTCCGAATGCACCTTTGATGTGTATGACAAAAGAGATGGGGGAATTTTTAGGGCAACTTATTGGGGAATTGTTGGACATAGACGTTGGGGTTACGGGGGAGTGCTTCGGGAAATACATGCGGATTAGGGTGAAGATTGATGTTTCTTCACCTTTGAAGAGGTTTTTGCGAGTTGACTTACAAGGAGGAGGATCTGAAACGCTGCTGCTTTTACGATACGAGAAATTGCCTGAATATTGTTTCCATTGTGGGATTATTGGACATTCTTTTAGGGAGTGTCAGACCAGGATGACGACTGTTGACAGAGGAGTGGAGCAAGAATTTGATTATGGCCCTTGGATGAGGGTTACGAATTCGCCAGGTTTTAACAAGGGGTTGCGACATCGCAATTTTAAGGGACTGAATGCGCCAAATAAGGAGCAGGTCTCGAAAGGTGCGACGGAAGGAATTGGAAGTGGTGGCACTGGAGGTGAAACAGGTCAAAGACCTATGTCGGGACAGAATGAGGCTTTTCGTCGGATGGATAGAACCTTGATGACTGAACAAAATGTGCATGTTATTGTTAACAATGACGGGGTGCAAAGGAGGGGATCAGAGATAGAGAAGATTGGATGTGAAGATCAAACACCTGGAGCTTCTAGTGAGACTGATAAACGTGTGAAAGGGAAAGGAATAGCGATAGATAGTGAAGATAATCTGGAAGGTGGAGGAGAGGACATGGACGTGCAGTTGCGGAATCCATGCACTGCCATGCTACGTGAGAATAAAACAGTGCCTATTAGTGGAAATTCAAAGGGTGTTATGGACAGTTTATTTGATGTTCCAGTGGCAGGCACGATTAATAGTTTTTCTACGATTTCTGAAAGTTCTGTTGTTCCAGGAATGGTGGCTAAAAAAAGGAAATGGAAATGGAAACGATGGGCAAGGGAAGGGGGTCAAAGGGTTAAGGGACCCGGTTCTGAAGCTAAACTAGGTGAAAAAAGAGAAGGTGTCGAGGAAGGTTAGGGAGGTGCGAAGAAACTAAAAACTGATGATGCTTTTGATCTTGTATCAATTGAGATATCGGCGAGTCGGGATGGGTCCCCGGCTTACCGGACTCAATGAAAATATTATTTTGGAATGCTCGGGGATTAGGAGGAAGTCGGGCGTTCCGGGTCCTGCAATCGGTTTTACGGGATAGCGGTCCTGATATGGTGTTTTTGATGGAAACTTTGTGTGATCGGAATGCGATGGAATTGATGAGGGTTAAGTTGGGTTTTGATTCTAAGTTGGTTGTCGAGCGGGATGGTAATAGTGGTGGTTTTTGCTTACTTTGGAAGACGGTAGTCGTGGTGGATCTTGTTTCTTATTCTAGGTTTCACATTGATATAGTGGTAACTAATATTAATAATAAAAGGTGGAGATTGACAGGTTTTTATGGTCATCCGAATTCGTCCCAACGAATTCATGGATGGAACTTATTACGACGGATTGTGGGGATGATGTCTTTACCGTGGTTAGTTGGTGGAGATTTTAAAGAAATTTTGAATTTATCAGAGAAAATGGGAGGCTTAGTGAGACCGGAAATTTTGGTGGATAATTTTAGGGCTGTTTTGGATGATTGTGGTCTTTTTGATTTAGTTTTTTCGGGGCCTCGGTTTACGTGGACGAATAAACGGGATACTACTCATTTGATCTAGGAAAGGTTGGATAGGTGTGTGGGCAATGCAGAATAGAGACATTTGTTTCCTCTCTTTTCAGTTACACATTTGGCCTACTGAAAGTCGGATCATAGACCGATTTTGTTAGATTTAGGTTGTGATCTTACGGGTTTGCAAGGTATGAGGAGTTTCTTCTATGAGAGATGTTGGGCTGAAAAAGAAGAGTGTGGGGAGATTATTCAACAGGCGTGGGGTGAGGGAGGTAATAGAAGGGCGCCAGATGTAGTGGGGCGGCTGGTCTCTTGTGCAGAAAAACTAAAACAGTGGAATAGGCAAAACAAAAGGGAGCTTTATACTGATATTTTAAATAAAAAAAGGATGTTGGCAAGGTTGACAGACGGGAATGATGTGGTTGACTGGAAAGGATGTCGACAGATTGAGAGTGAGTTGGATGGTTTGCTGAAGGAGGAGGAACTTTATTGGAGACAAAGATCTAGAATCTCTTGGCTCAAAGGAGGGGATAGGAATACAAAATATTTCCATGCTAAGGCTTCGGTAAGACGTAACCGGAATTATCTTCGTGGTTTGTATGATGGTAATGGTGTGAAGAAGTTTGAGGAGAAGGAAAAAGAAGGAATCATTGCTGTCTATTTTTCTGATTTATTCTTGAGCTCTCAACCGGACAGCCATAGCTTGAACCAGGTGCTCAATTCGGTGGAGGCAAGGATGTCTAGGGAGATGTAGAATTTTCTTGATCAGCCGTTCACAAAAGATGAAGTGCGAGAGGCGTTGTTCCAGATGAGTCCGGATAAGGCGCCTGGGGTTGATGGTTTTCCAGCAGATTTTTTTCAGAGGTTTTGGAGTGTGGTGGGTGACGAGGTGACCAAGTTTTGTTTAGAATGTCTTAATGATGGTCGATCGGTGGAATCAATTAATCACTCATTGTTGTGTTTGATTCCTAAGGTGAAGAATGTGGAAAGAATGAATGATATTAGGCCTATTAGCCTTTATAATGTGATTTATAAGTGTGTTTCGAAAGCTTTAGCAAACCGTTTTCGAAAGGTTCTTGGGAGTGTTATAAATGAGACTTAAAGTGCGTTTTTGCTGGGTAGATTGATTACTGATAATGCTATGGTTGGCTTTGAGTGTTTGCATGCTCTTCGGAGGAAAGTAAATGGGAAGAAAAAAGGTTTTATGGCCTTGAAGCTAGACATGTCTAAAGCCTACGATAGGGTGGAGTGGAGCTTTCTGGAAGGGATTATGAGAAAAATGGGGTTTTTTGACGGATGGGTTGCGAAGGTTATGAACTGTGTCTCATCGGTATCCTATTCTTTCATTCTGAATGGTAAGATTCGGGGATTTATCAAGCCTTCTAGGGGTTTGCGTCAAGGAGACTCCCTTTCCCCGTACCTTTTCCTTTTGTGTGCGGAGGGATTGTCTAGCCTAATTTCGGACTAGGAGCATAATGGTGACTATAATGGTTTTAGGTGTAGCATGGACGGACCAAAAATTACTCATCTATTTTTTGCGGATGATAGCTTGCTTTTCACCAGGGCTACAGTTCAGGAATGCTACAACTTGAAAGGTTTACTTCATAGTTACTTGGTGGCCTCCAGTCAAATTGTTAATTTCAACAAATCGGCCGTTTGTTTTAGCAAGCAAATTACTCATGATAATAGAAAGATTTTGGCTGAAATTTTGGACATGGTTATCGTGGAAAATCATGAGAAGTATTTGGGTCTTCCGGGTGTGTCAGGAAGGAATAAAATGGTTTTATTTGATGGCATTAAAGATCGTGTTTGAAAGAAGCTTAAGAGCTGGAATAATAAATTTTTTTCGGGTGGTGGTTGGGAAATTTTGATTAAAGCGGTGGTTCAATCGATCCCAGTTTATTCTATGAATTGTTTTCGTCTTCCGGCGGCCCTAATTGCTGATCTTCACCGTTTATCAGCTAGGTTTTGGTGGGGTGGAGATGATTCTAAAAGGAAGCTTCATTGGTGTTCTTGGGAACGGTTGTGTAAGGCTCGGTCTGAGGGGGGGTTGGGGTTTCGTGATTTGGGTGCTTTTAATAAGGCCTTGTTAGCGAAACAATGTTGGAAGATTATTACAAATCTGAATTCCTTGATTGCTCGCGTCCTTAAGGGTTGTTATTTTCCTGATTCTTCCTTCTGGGAGGCCAAGAAAAATTCTGCTGGGTCTTTTCTTTGGAATAGTTTGATTTGGGGTAGGGAGCTGGTGGTTAGGGGTTCTCCGTGGAGGGTGGGAGTGGGTGATTCCATTAGGATCTATAGGGATAGATGGATCCCTAGGGTGTCTACTTTTCAGATTGTTTCGCCTCCATTGCTGGGTGTCGAGACGACGGTGGATTTTTTGAAGCTTCAGGGAGGTGGGTGGAATGAAGAGTTGATTTCTCAGAATTTTTCGGAGGATGAGGCTGCAGCCATTTTTAGTATCCCTGCAGTAAGTTTGGCGTCGGTGATAGTATTCTTTGGCACTATAATAAGGATGGTAATTACACTGTGAGAAGTGGTTATTGGGTGGCAAAAAATTCGGATATGAACCCGGGTGGGTCTGGTTTGAACAGATCGGAATCGTGGTGGAAATTTCTTTGGAGGATACATGTCCCGACGAAGGTAAATTTTTTTTTTGTGGAAAGCGTGCAACGATTGGATTCCTTCTATGTTCAATCTCTTGAGGCATGGGATGAAGATTGATCTTGTTTGTCCTGTTTGTCTCCAGAATGTGGAGACTACTCTTCATGCTTTGTGGATGTGCCCTTCTTTGAATGTGGTGCGAACTGATTGTCCTGTTGATGGCAAAAGTAAGGTGGTGGGGGCTGGCTCGTTTTTTGATTTTGTGTTGTCATTAAAAGAATCAATTGAGTTGCCCTTTTTCGAGGCCCTTTGTGTGACTTGGTGGAGGATATGGTTTAGACGCAATAAGTTGGTGCATTCATAGATTGAAGTTCCAGCGGGGGATGTGTTGGACTGGGCTGATGGCTTCCTTCATGAGTTTCGCTCTGCTAATTGTAGTTTCAAACCGTCTTTGATTTGTAATAGGATGGTTACAAGATGGAAGGCTCCACCTGATGGTGTCTTTAAAATTAATTCTGATGCAGCGCTGTGTTCTCGAAGGCATGTGGCTGGTCTTGGGGTTGTTATTAGAGATAGTAAAGGTTTGGTGATGGCTTCTCTGTGTCAAAGAGTATAGGCTGCTGTTTCTCCCTAAGTTGCGGAGGCAATGGCAATTCGGAGGGGTCTTCTTTTGGCTGCTGAGATGGGTTTGTTTCCTATGGTGTTGGATTTGGATGCGCTTGAGGTTGTGAAGGAAATCGAGTCTGAGGCGATATCTTCTGCGGACATTGGTTTGATTATTTATGATATTAGATGTCTTTTACGTTTTCCATATTTTATTTTGGTTAATTTTGTTCCTAGAGTTGAGAATAAGGTTGCTCATAAACTTGCTCGTTTGGCTCTTGATTATGAGGGTGAATTTGTTTAGTTGGAAGATTGTCCACTGGTTGTGGAGAGTCTGGTGTTGGGTGATAACCCTGTTCCTTTGTAGCCTCTTGGCTTCTTCTATAATATTTTCCTTTCAAAAAAAAAAAAAAAAAACAAGGCGGCATTTACTGAAATTAATTAATTATAACAATTAAGCATTATACTATTACATAGTTTCTAGTTTAGGTTTTAGACGAAATAATGTTGGTTCGGTGGTAAACCTCTCACATCATAAGGTCGTGGGTTCGAGTCCTTCCCTTCTTTAAAAAAACCTGAATTTAAGTAATATTTCAAAAAAAAAAAAAAAAAAAAAGAAGTTTAGGCTTAATAAATGTAACTGTAATAAAAAATTTATTAATGTACTTTTAAAAATATCTGTATTTCATATATTTTAAAACTATATAATATTTTCGAATAATTTAACTACAATCTCATACATATTAATTACCTAATAATATGCCTTCGAAAAAAAAAAACCTAATAATAATGTTGTAAAACTGTATGGTAGTATGATTGTACAATTGATCATTAACTATAATGCAAAATTGTATCTTAATTTAGGTTGTAGTGGTCGAAGGCAATAACTTGGTGGTAACTACACTTTTCAACGAAGTTGTAGTAACAAGTTCAAATCCTCTCTCCAAATAAAAAATAAAAAAAATACTTAGGTCGTAATTATGGGGTTAAAGTGAGAATATAAAGAAATTGGGGGCAATTGCGCAAAGCAATGAAGAAGATCGGAAACTATTTAGCCGGTTCCTCGGAAAAAGGTTATACGCAAGCTTTTTACAAAATAACAAATTGCAACTATTTCTTGTTGCATATTAGTCAAACTTGGACTACTATATTCTCTATTTTCTTTTAACATTTTATATTTATTTTTATTTTTTAAATTACTCAACTATCTTCAATTACCCCACTATTGTATGTATTGTCAGTTTGTCACTCTCAACCGAAATATGGGGTTCAATAATACTTCATCGGTACGGGATTTCGCATAATATTTTTCGCACACTAAACATCTCAATTTAATTTTTTTAAAAAAAGTTTGAGATTTGTATTTTTTTTTTTTTCTTTTTACAAAAATAAACATACCAGATTTGGGACCTAATTTAGTAATTTAAAACAAATGAAATCTCTTAGTTGAAAGCCAGCTGATATATGATCAAGGTAATTGAAGCTGTTTCTCTATAGCACCATTCAAAAATGAATCTAGGGTACTGATATACAGGAAAGAAATATATGTGGTGCCTATATGGCAGCCACATATCCTATCTTAAGTGGTAGAATGCACCGTTCAACTTGGTGGACTCAAGTTTTTCTTTTAAAAGAGATTCCACAAACTTCGGAAACCTCTTCAAACTCACATGTGGATGTGGTGGTGATTTTTGTCATGTCAAATCTCTTATCTACTATTTTGATTAAATACAAGCCCTACACTTTCTCATATACAAACAAGCAAGATAAAGATCAATTATAGCTTCAAAATTATTAGTTTGGTGTATGATAATCAAATCTTAACCATTATTAAATAATATCATCCACAATCATGTTTTTATCTTCTGATCATCACTCACAGGTGCTAAAGCACATAACGTTCAACGTTTCCTAAAGAATTTTATGCAATAAAAAAAATAATTGAAAATGCATGTAATTTCGTCTAAACTCATGGATGTTTGGCAATTAACCATAAAATAAATAATAACAAGATTCTCTATTGAAAAAGATTCTTTACTTTTTTGAAAATACTAAAAAAGATTCTTATAGTTGTGAATTAACAAATTTAGATTCTTCAGAATTAATTAGAAAAAAAAAATAAATAAAAAAATCGGAAGGTTAATGCCTAATTTGGAATATACAATGAATAATACTTGGGTACTGATTGATCAGTATCCAAAATACTGACCCCACCAATGAGGGTGAACATGTTACCCAATTTATGAGATAAATGTAAAAAGTAAAAGAAAAAAGGTTACATTCTAGTGTTCTACAAATCGAAGTTGTATATTCCCTATTTTGATTTTGATTTTGATTTTTAGTCATTGAGCAATCTTCATTATGGGTTTAGCTACAATACAGTTTAACTCTATTGTTTTGTATATTAACTTACTGAATAAGCATCGTGATCTTCAAAGCATATTGTTTAATGATTAATAAAAAGTTTTTAAAAATATTATATATTTTTTGAACTATTATTTCTTATATTTAGAGATTGTATAATAATAATAATAATAATTTTTAAAAACTATACGGTAGTATGATGGTACAATACTACAATTAATCATTGAATAATGGTGTAAAATTGTATGTCACTGAACTTAGGTTGTAATTACGGTATTAAAGTGATAATTTACAGAAATTGGAGGGTAATTGAGCAAAGCAATAAATAGAAATTATTAGCTGGTTTTTCAGGGAAAAAGGTTCTTCTTCAATATGTCATACGCATGCTTCTGTATGACATAGAAATTGCAATTTCTGTGAAATTATTTCTCGTTGCATACCAGTCAAACTTGGACTACTCTATTCTCTATTCTCTTCAAACTTTTACTTTGTTTTATTTTTATTTTTAAAAATTACTCAACTGTCTTCGATTACTCCAATCCTTTATTGTCACTCTCAAGTCTCAATTGAAATACGGGTTCAATATATAATACCTCTTTAATGCGGGATTTCATATATAGCTCACAATATGGATCACAATAGGTGAATCCGAAGAAAATAAACAGTTTTGGGTTTACATAAACCGGTTTGGATTGGTTTAACTTGTTTAATAAATGGATCATGTTGGGTTTCATTAATGGGTTGGCGGATTAACACGATTATTATGGGTAACAATTTAATTATAATTAATTGGGGGATACACTTGTAATTTTACTCATAATATATAAGAATATTTAAACCCTAAAGTCTAAACCTAACTTCATTCTCTTCTCTCTACCAACACTTCATTTAGTTAGAGTTGATTTTTAATTATTTGTTTTAAGAGATTTTAACACATTGTATTAAACAGATTGTAAGGTTAAATGTGTCAAACGGATCAAGACTGACATGGCCTGTTTATTAAACAGGTTCAATGAATTGCGTCAAGTTAAGTAAAAATTTAATCGGATCATATTGGATTTTGTCCAACTGAACCCGCGAACACGAATTGTCAATCCTATGAATTCGCATAATATTCTTAGCACACTAGACATCTCAATTTAATTTAATTAAAAAATATATTTAGAGATTTATATTTATTTATTTTTATGAAAATAAACATAAAAGATTTGACAGATAATGATTAAAAGGAATGAAATCTCTCAAACAGCTGATAATTGATATGAATATGAATATGATCTTAGAAATTAAAGATGTTTCTCTCTCTCACACGTGTTTTTCTAGAAGGACGTAGATGATTTGAAAGAGATTCCACAAACGTTGGAAACCTCCTGAAACTCTTGTGGTGGTAATTCTTGTCAATCTCTTATCTATAATTTTCATTAAATATCAACCCTACACTTTCTCATATACAAACAAGCAAGATCAAAATCAATGATAGCTCGATCAACATTATTCGTTTAGTGTATGATAAATTGATAATCAAGCCTTGAGCCTTCACCTTTATTAAATAATATCGTCCACATACATGTTTGTATTCTTGTGATCATGATCAGATCTATCACTAATACAAAGCACACATTATCTTTGATAAAACGACGATAAACGTTATCTAGAGGGAATTTTGTGCAATAAAAGAAAAACGTTAAGTGTGTACACAATTTTATATAAATATAGGGATGTTTGTACAATTAACCATAAAATAAATAATAATAATCATATGTCGACAAGAGAGTTGGTAAACAGCTAATGACGTTCAAAATACTTAATTATTATCAAATAATTTTGGTAATTGAATCTTCCGTACATTGACCACAACTTAGTTGTAAATTAGATTGGGTCAGATTCAAACAAAATAAATAAATAAAAATTAAATTATAATTTAAAAAGAATCATTGTCAAAAATATTCGATTGACCCGTACACAATTTCCACTTTTAAATTTTTTTTTTTTTGGTTTACACCATCCGGTTTCCAGGTGGGACGGATCCACCATACGGTGCAATCAGCCCAGACCACACCCTGATTAATCCGGACTCGCACCGGGTCGGCCCACTAAGGGGTAAAGTGCTCCCAATATGTGTAGCTCCGTTCACAAGGGGGGTTGAACCCACGACCTTGCTTAAGGGATGAGAGCGCCGAACCACTCACACCAACACATGATTGGTAATTATTTTATTTTTATTGTCATAGAAAAATCATATTAATAAGTTGTTGAAATTTCAAAGTCACCCGTCATTAGTTACATAACGTCTCTGGGTTTTGTATACAAAATTCTTCTAATTAGCAAATTTATTATTATTATTATTATTATTATATTAAGATTAGCTAATAAAATAATAAATTTGATGAATAAATCAAAGTCAACGGTTTTTTTTTTCAAAAAAAGAAATCAAAGTCAACGGTAAAGTTTGTGGAAGTAATTGCAAACAACGTAGAGGACGATGCAGGTGTTCCGTGAGACAAAAGGTCGATCTGGATATAATTAATATTTTATTTTATTAATTAAAATCAAATTAGTTTCTTGTAATTTGTAAACCAAGTTTTGGTACCAAATAAATAATTTTCATGTAAGTTTTGAATATTTTGACATGTATTAGTTATTCGATCGTGCTAGTAGTTTTTGAGTTTAATACATTTTGACAAATCCCCAATTTCGAGGTTTTATTATTATTATTATAAAAAACAAAAACATAATTGAAATCGTTATAATCTCACTTTTGTTCATTAAACAGTAAAGTGTTGAAAAATTCATCCTCTAAAGTAAGAGTTGCATTTGAGACTATACTTGTAGCAGTCTTTCTATTATTAATTTGTCATGATAATAAATATATCAGGACGAAAAATGTGAACCATAGATTATGAAGAAGTTTTGACAAGTGCATACACTTTGAGTCAAAATATGTAAATCCAGGGCCGGCCTTAGGGGGCAGCAAGCCCAGCATTTTGCTGGGGCCCCCAACTGGCCCAATCTCCTTAAAAAAAAAATGTTTGCTTTTTATTTTTTTATTTTTTTGTTTGTGTGGTGGTTTTGCTCAGGGCCCAATCTTTTTCATATCTTTGTTTTTGGGCCCAGATTGAATTGAATTGTGATTTGTGAAAATGTGAAACTACCCACAATCTTTTGGGCCCATTTTAGATTGAATTGAAAGTGTGAAACTAACCCCAATCTTTTAAGCCCATTTTTATGTCAATAATAATAATTTTTTTAGCACTAATGCTAGATAACCAAAAAATTTAGTTTAAATTTCAACCCAAATGACCTGGTAAATGGTTTTTTTCATTAACTATATCGACTCATGTTGTGTGTAGTGATGACAACTCATTTGCCACATCGTTTGGGTTGAAATTTGGATTAATTATTTAGATTATATAGTATTACTCTTTTTTAGGGGCCCCGATTTTTGTTAACATCATTAAATCGATAGGGCCTCAAAATATCTGGAGATAGCCCTGACCATTCACTTGTATGAATTCTTAATTAAGTGGAACATTTCTTGTAAAGAAACCTGGCTAAAATGTAATAAAATAAGGATGAACAAAATTCATGGTTCTTTTCTGTAGTCAAACTTGACACAAATCAATAATTTTTTTTATTTTTTTATAAAAAACAAACCTTGTTTGCCTTGATTTATTTGGAATCTATGAAGAAATACAAAGCCTGTAACTATTCTAGTAATTACTCACTCTATGGAAAATCTTTCCCAAGAAAAGAAGATCATATTCTCTGGAAAGTGCTTGCTATAATATTAATTAACAAGCAGTGCAGATAGTTTGCATTATGTAAGCTTGTTTTCACGTCAACTTTTCTACTAATTAAGGGCATGAAGACTTATAATCAGAATTTTAAAACAATGGTATCATACTGCATCACAATTACATAAAAAGATAACCTTCCTGGTCATCATAGTATATTATATTTTCATCAACTAGTGGTAATTTATTATATGAAAAAAATTATACACCATAGATTGTCAAACTTTACAAATTACAGATTGAAAACTCTAGTCCAGGAAAAAACAGATTTTCAAACTTGAAAAAATACAGCTCTTGCATTCTGTTGAAATCAGAACCTATAGAGGCATTGTTACAGCCTTTAAAATATAATCTGAAATTTTGGGAGCCTTTATACTCTTGACATGGTATAATATTTGCATCAGGAAAATGAAATTGAAATGAAGAACCAACACAAATAGATGATAATAGATCTTTATTTTGTAATATTCTGTTTCTTGGCTTCTGCAGCAAAAGTTTACAATACTTGAAAGTTCTGGCATCCAAATTTAGCGTCAAAAACAATTGTACCAGATGTAATACAAGAAGGGGAAAAAAAACAATATTTAGGAATACATAAATTACACAGAGGATCGGACCTTCCAGTTCATGGTATGTTTTCATCAAGAAATAGTGTATTAGCAATTTTGCTATACTCAAAGCTCACTTGTAACTCAACTTCTTCTCCATGTGTTTTCTTACATTGGTGATAGAAAACTGTGAATGCCATCAAACCAAACATCCAAACCAGGCGAGTAGAGTTTACGACAAGTAACTCAATAGTTATATGAAAAAGTGATGATTCTTTAATAGGCATCAGGCTTATGCCCTGGAACAGAACACAGACTAATATTGTGTAGAGAAGATTCAGAAGAAAACCATGTACTTGCATGCCCTTGACAAGCTGTGCTGCCTTCCCAAGTGCCTCAATTCCACTCTTTTCTTCAAGTACTGAAATAACTAATGCTAGAATCCAAACGACAGCTAAGTAAATATAGAGAACTAAAGCTAAGATCACAAGTATGATGCATAAGGCTTTTACGGCGAATGGATTTTGAACAATTAGCACCATAGGCAACAGGTTTGCCAGGACAAAGAAATTGTAACCAAGCGTGAAAAGGGTCGTGTAGAACCAAGTATAGAATGGCCTTTTTATTGATCTTTTTGTTGAAAAGAACAGTTCCTTGGCAGACAAGTTTTTCCCACCGTGTAAAGCAGCTGACAAGATGATTGTAGCGGTGGCAAAGAACAAGGAGGTGATAGTGTTGATGAGAATGAAAATCCATTCCAGTCCAACGAAGGCACTTATGTCTTCATTTATTCTGGTGACGAGGTAGGCTAATTGGGGGGTGGTGGGATCTGTAGCAATAACCAGACCTGACTTCAACATGTCAAAAAGCAGTGGTTTGATAGAGAAGATGTTTGAGAGGAAGAATATAGAGTAGAAGGAGAGGATCAATAAGGTGAGACAGGCCATGAGCTGCCCGTTTTTGCACAACATTTTTGGGACTTCTCTTAGAATTCCCACAAAACCAAGAAGCATGTAAGAATCCATAATGTGATAAATGATATTCTTGAGAGGTGTTTTTTGTGCTTTAAAGATAGCCTATATATATAATACTTATATTCAAGTATCATACATAGAATCAGTCAACTTCCCCCTAGGAAAGTACGATGCAACTGCAGAGAAAATGCAGTTGTCTCTGTCTTTTGAATTGTCAACCGTCAAAGTTATCTCAAACTATTAATCGCTCGTAGAGCAAGAAAAAAGACTATTTCTACAACCAAAAAAAATTTATTTAAAATGTGAAGAAAATTCATATATGAATTAATGAAGAAAATAATTGGTTTCTTTTCCTCTGATTTTAATTGAAAAAGTCAGTCCAAGTGAGCGCGTTTGTTCCTCGGTGCCGTGTTGTATTAATACAGGAGGAGTTCAAATGCATTACTTAATGGCAGGGCCGGCCCATGAGGGCAGCAAGCCCAGCCAAATACTGGGGTCCCAAAAAAGTCTAATCTACTTCTTCATCTTTTGTAAAATTAGGGGTCTCAAATGGTCCAATCTACTTCTTCATGTTTTATAAAACTAGGGGCCTCAGGTCCAATATATTTAAGTTTAAGAAAACCCAATCTCAAACCTTTCTTTACTTTTTTTTTAATAAGGCCCAATTACCTATATCAAGTTCAATTTAATAAAAATAAACATCAAAACCCAATTGAATTATAATATATTAAACTTAGTTTGATATCATCTGAGTCAAAATTGTCTGAGTCTAATTGAATTATTTTTTCTTTTAAAAGAGAGTCCAATTGCTAACCTAGTTTGACATCGTCCAACTCAAAATCGCTGTTCTCTCTCTCCGTCAACTAGCCTCCTTTCCCATTTCGATTTTCTTCCATAAAAGTGTTTGTCTCACCTCTCAATGTCTCCTTTTATTTTATTTTTGAAAACAATTTACCATTTCTTGTAATTTACAAAATCAGTTGCTTTTATTTTTGAACTTTTGAAGTATCTATTGAATTTAGTTTAAATTGGATTTGACGTTATTTTTTTTTTCTTTGTAATGTTGAATTTTTATGTTAGTGATAATAATTTTATATAGGGCCCCGATTTTTGTTAATATCATAAAATTGTTCGGGCCCCAAAATGTCTGGAGACGGCCCCTCAAAATACTTAATTATTATCAAATAATTTTGGTAATTGAATCTTCCGTACATTGACCACAACTTAGTTGTAAATTAGATTGGGTCAGATTCAAACAAAATAAATAAATAAAAATTAAATTATAATTTAAAAAGAATCATTGTCAAAAATATTCGATTGACCCGTACACAATTTCCACTTTTAATTTTTTTTTTTTTTTTTTGGTTTACACCATCCGGTTTCCAGGTGGGGCGGATCCACCATACGGTGCAATCAGCCCAGACCACACCCTAATTAATCCGGACTCGCACCGGGTCGGCCCACTAAGGGGTAAAGTGCTCCCAATATGTGTAGCTCCGTTCACAAGGGGGGTTGAACCCACGACCTTGCTTAAGGGATGAGAGCGCCGAACCACTCACACCAACACATGATTGGTAATTATTTTATTTTTATTGTCATAGAAAAATCATATTAATAAGTTGTTGAAATTTCAAAGTCACCCGTCATTAGTTACATAACGTCTCTGGGTTTTGTATACAAAATTCTTCTAATTAGCAAATTTATTATTATTATTATTATTATTATATTAAGATTAGCTAATAAAATAATAAATTTGATGAATAAATCAAAGTCAACGGTTTTTTTTTTCAAAAAAAGAAATCAAAGTCAACGGTAAAGTTTGTGGAAGTAATTGCAAACAACGTAGAGGACGATGCAGGTGTTCCGTGAGACAAAAGGTCGATCTGGATATAATTAATATTTTATTTTATTAATTAAAATCAAATTAGTTTCTTGTAATTTGTAAACCAAGTTTTGGTACCAAATAAATAATTTTCATGTAAGTTTTGAATATTTTGACATGTATTAGTTATTCGATCGTGCTAGTAGTTTTTGAGTTTAATACATTTTGACAAATCCCCAATTTCGAGGTTTTATTATTATTATTATAAAAAACAAAAACATAATTGAAATCGTTATAATCTCTCTTTTGTTCATTAAACAGTAAAGTGTTGAAAAGTTCATCCCCTAAAGTAAGAGTTGCATTTGAGACTATACTACTTATAGCAGTCTTTTTATTATTAATTTGTCATGATAATAAATATATCAGGACAAAGAATGTGAACCATAGATTATGGAGAAGTTTTGACAAGTGCATACACTTTGAGTCAAAATATGTAAATCTAATAGTCCACATTCTTTATCCTAATATATTTATTGTCAGGACGAACTGATAATAGAAAATGTGTATATATACAAAGAAAAATTACTAACCATTACATTTTAGACTCGCACTAACAAATTTTCTTTATAAAAAAAAATAATTATTTTATTATTTGGTTGACAATTAAGAAAATCAATAAATCAATTATTTCTATAATTTATTAGTTCCTTAAAAATGATTCCAAATGCCAAATCACTCATTCATTAGCTGGATTTAGCTTGATTATTTTTCCCAAATAATTATTCACTTGTAAAATACTAAAATGTGAATAACTTTGATGGTGTGTAATTGTTAAAATATTATGTCACATCTATATAGTATAGTATATTAGTATATACGTTTCCAAATACTTTAAAACTATTTTGAACTTAATCTATATACCAACATTATAATTTAATATCTTATAAACATTATAATTATAATTCTACTATAAACATAATTTAATGTTTCAATTAAATAATGGAATCAGTTTCTTACTAATTTTTTTTTTTATTTATTTTTTTTTATTTTTGCATTCTACCAAACAAATTAAATTTCCGTGTAAAATAGCTTTTCTATTGGTTAAAAAAAAAAAATTTTAAAAAAAAAAATTTCAGTTTTTTTTTTATACTTTTTGGTGCCATTCAATAAAGCTTTTAGATAATTAAAAAATTGTTTTTTACATTTAGCTCAAATTTTAGACTTGTATCTTTTTGAGCTTAAATCTTTTTAAGCCTTTATTTTTAAAGGTAAATTGTAATAAAATACCCCTACATTTGACATAAATATAAGTAAAATGCCAGTTTTGATGTAATTATACATAAATACCCTACTGTTAGTTAATTTTGTTAAAGTTAAAAATACTTTGACTAAATTGAAGTATACGAATCTAATAATTATAGTTGTGGAACTGATATAAATAAAAGGATAAAATCAGTATTTTAGTAATTCTATCATTTGAAATAGCATTTTTAATTGATAACCAAATGTGAAACGACCAACAATTTTCCTTTAAAAGATCTACTAATGAAAACTCTATATGTAAAAGATCCATTTGATGAAGCCTCTTCCAAATAGACCCTAAACCTGAGACTGAAAGAAACTGAATACTCATATTGGAAATTGACATGCACATACCTTCACAAGTACTAAAAATTTGACAAAATTAAATAAAACAGAAAATCTTACAAAATTTTTAAGACAGGCTCATTACATTCATGAGTCATGCTTTAAAAAAAAAAACAATTGTGTACAATAATAAGAACATTATTTTCAATTCTATATATCTCCTACTGCCGACAAACAACAGGTAAAAATGTAAAAATTATATATAAAAAAAGGATCTTCAAAGAGACTCCTTACTCAATTAATCCTTTTTGTTTCTTTTTTTGGTTTCTTCGCTGATCGCGCATACCTAGAAGAGAAAATGGTGATAAGAAACGTTATCACGTGCCCAGATAAAAATAAGGGGTAATTTTTTTGAAAAGAAAAGAATACTTCGATATAAGAAAAAAAAAAAAAAAAAAAAAAAAAAAAAAAAAAAAAAAAGAACAAATAAATACGTTTTTTCTCTTCTTTTCTCTTTCTTTTCAAAATTTCCAGGTTTCTTCGTTTTTCTGCCACCTCTTTTACATCAAAGCGTACCTGTGAGGGAGAGAACAAAGATTGTGGTCGAAACTTAAGTGATGATAAGATTATAAACTTAGATATCCTTTTCGCTTAGGCACGAGTACAAGATGAAGAGCAAGAAGATATACCTCATGGCCAGCACTTCGGAGTGCCTGGAGTGGTTCCACACAATCTTGACCAATAATCATTAGCTTCCTTCTTTTGTTATCTCCAGAAGTCTCCCCATCAGGCAGATTTTGTCTTCCTAATTCTTCCAACTGATGTTGCAGGAGAGGTGAAACACCAGCCTGGAAGATAAAATTGTTATAGAACATTTCAATAATCACTGTACTGAAGAATTTGCATGATTTCAAAGTATAGTTTTACGTACAACATAGTAAGAACCCATATTTGGTCATTTTTGAATTGATGAACAGAAATGATCACAGATATATCACTCAGTAGGATCAATAAATTACTCAAAACAATCAGAAGTTGTCTAATATAAATACAAGTTCCTCCCATGTTCCCCCAACAAAGGGACTGCTTGCGCAACACTTTTAGGATCTCTAATAAAATATAAAATGATGCAAGCAATATCAAATAATTTTGAACATGTTTTTGATGTTTTCACTAAAGAAAAAAAGAGACAAATAAGTAATTCAAGAAACTGAAGTGACCATGAATCTCCTTTATTCAACATCATACGCAGATAAGAGCCTATTTGCAAGCAGGTGGGTAGTACCACTTGACGGTCAGATTTTTCAAGTTAAAGAGCTCTGGAGAGTGAACTTAACGAGGACGGACAACTTCATTCACTAAAATATCAATACCAAAGATGAAACTGCAATTTGATCTACCTAATGCGAAATTGGAGTTGCTTGTGTGAGGTAAAATACCTGAAGTGTAACTAGCAAGATGGTCTCAGTTACACGATTCAGATTCCACATTTAACAGTCATTTTCATTTTATGATAGCTCTAATTTTACTTGTAATATTAGGCTCATTTTGTAATTGCAACACTATATAGGTACATGCATCCCAATTAAATAAGAAATGCCAACCACACACCTAAACACAGACAAATAAAGATGACCAAACCCTCTATCTTCATCACTCAAAGGAACAACATATATCCGATTACACTATTTTAGAAGCACGAAATTCATAAAAATAATATCCTCAGCATAAAATCACTACATTCAAGAAGAAATGGTATCTAAGTAACCAAAGAAATTTGAAAATATTTACCCCTGCCAAATAATTACGTGAAAATGTTTTTGGCTGCAATGGACGTGAGAGCATCAGATTGAGCTCCTGCAGAAATAAATTCAAGCAGAAAGTCAGAAAAATCTATGCAAGAAAAGGAACTGACAAAAAACCATTGATCAGATCATATGAAAATGTCAGCTAGTGACAAGTAATTAAGGTTTAAGAAGTCAATTAACCAATAGCGAGAGATAACCTGCTGCAATTTCTTTAATTGCATCGAGCTGGATTTCTTTTGCTTATGATTTTTAACTCTTTCCTCCTCACTGTCATAATTCTCCACAATTAGTTCCACTGCTTCAGCATTTCGTTCAAACCAATTTTTGTTTGCCTTCTCCTGAAAATAAGGAAAAAAAGAAAAGAAAATTACAAATTTAAGAATGGATGAAATGCAGTACAGCAAGAAAACAAACTGTAATTTAGAGTAAATAATGATAAAGAAAATTAATGGGTAGAGAACAATAAGACTTCTGCAGATTAACAACAGGAACTGGTCAGCCAGCAGGTTAAGGTTCATATGCCAAATCAAGAATTGAAACAGTAAAATAGATGTATGCGGAAAAAATAAAGAAAATGTAAAATTTGTATGAAAATTAAAAATTCAAGTTTTCTTTCTTTCCTTTTTTTTTTTCACAAACGAAGAAAGTTATGAAAAGCATGAAGAAATTAACACAAACAACTTGTATCGACTATAATAAAATGAAAAGTTTGTCAATCAGCATGAACTGGGGCCACCAGATCACTGATGCATAGCCACTAATACATGGCTGGTTTATCATGTGATCTAATCCATCCCAAAATTCAATTTCAAACCATAAAACATGCACTAGGACAGGCCATGGCCACCAACTATACTGCTGACTAGGAACTTAAGAGCATACATAAGAAAATAGAAAAAACATAAACAATCAGTTTAAAGGTATATACCTGGGAGTCCTTCCGCAAGATCTTATCGATTTGGCGTGCAAGAGACAATCGTTTCATGACCTCTGACATGTACGAGTTCTCTAGAGGAAATCGCTGAAAACCTTCCTGTGTATAAAGCAGAGGCAACAACAATGCGTGTGAATTAAAGGCTAAATAGATATATGCATTAAATAGGAAATGATGCTGTAACTTTTATTAAATTAAATTGTATTGTCTAGGTCCACGACCTTCCATCCACATTCTAATTTAGTGATCTAAGAAAATCATAAAAGCATACTATATGTCAATCATGTATTTAACTTTAAAGGAAAATCAAAATTTTCTTTTCAAGGGAACTACCTTAGAAAATGATTTGCACAAAGAGGCAAATTTTGAAGTATCATTTGGTGAGATTAAAGCAATACTGCACCCATCAGCAGAGGCTCTAGCAGTTCTTCCACTCCTATGAACATAAACCTAACACAAGAGATGTAATGTGATTATAAAATGCAATGGTTTAACAAAATGTGGTAAAAAGTATCCCACGTTTGAATTACCTCTGCCGAATGTGGAAGCTGATAGTGAACAACGGTTCGAACATCAGGAATATCGAGACCTCTTGCTGCAACATCCGTAGCAACAAGTATTCCATGTTCGTTTGCACGAAAACGATCAATTGCCTGCATTGAGCAGTAGAGGGAAGGTGAGATGTTAACGGAGAAAGAGATATTAGTATACAACAGAAAGAATGAAGATCACAAGACGATTCAATCAATCAAGGTACAGCATTTTTCGGCCAAGCTTCCTTCCTGAAAAAATAATGTGAACAAAATATATATTCCCACTCATTATTAACAGCTGCACAAGTGAATAACTTAATTGTTAGGTGAATTAAAATCAACCATACTACCAAAGAGCTATGGAAGGATCTGTTCTGAGAATAATACCTAGTAACTTGTAAATTATGTAATTTTCTTTGGATGTGCACAATGCCTTTTGTGTAGTTAAACTTTACAGGGTGGCAATTCGAATGAATTAGCCTACAGAAAGATATTTACAGTTGAGGAATCGGATTGATCTTCTAAATTTTTGTCAGGTTTCTTCTTTCCTGTTTTCTATGATTGGCAGTTGGGTCTTTCACATGATTCTAATGTGAAGCAAACAAAAGAGATTAAATTTGTGGACTATCATGGCTCATAGATGTTGTGATATAAATTTCCCCAAGAGAATCCGAGATGCCATAACAATAGCTAGATGAATTTTGAGAAATCACAAAACTTTTGATAAATAATAAAATTATGAATGCAGTAGTAAATCAGTCATACAGAAGCATTCAGAATCAAAAGCAACATTACTACGTTAAAAATCAAACCTTCAAACGAGCTCGCTGCTGCATCTGAGCATGAAGCGTCCAAACATTGATGCCAAGAGTGCGCAATAGGGAAGAAATATGGCGCAAAGCTGCAATTGATGTACAGAAAACAATTGTGCGACCTTGTCCGTGAACACTCAAAATATAATACAAGTAGGCATCTTTGTCTTCTTCCTTGCAGCTGCAGCCAAACATGATTCAAGGATTATGCATTGGAGGAGTCATTACACTCAGAACTAAGGGAAACTTGCATATAAAAAATGAAAATATTATGATAGAAATCTATAATGATCATATATTCATGTGAGGCCTAAAGAACAATTGACTTTTAACAGGGTGTGGTAGAATTTATAAATTGATCATATTTGTGGCAGCCATGTTTATCAGGATGACAATTAGTGATGATACTTGGGACATTAGTATTGGTTAGATTGTACAGTATATAATCATTGGTAAAAATTATAATTTGGGAAACATTAGAAAATTTACATGATCAAAGCAGGATCAAGAAATGATGTAACTACTTGTTTGCATTTACTAGCAGGTTTCTTTATATAATTTTGAATGTACTATAGTATCTAAATTTATGAAGTCTTCAAATTTTTAAGGACACTAGTATTTGTATCATATATATTATAGCTACTCTTAACTGGTTTCCATCTCACTCTCTCTTCCCTATCTTTTCATGGTCTGCTTCCTTCGCCTCTCCCAATTTCTCCACTAGATGTTCTATTTTTGTATACACCTCTTTGTCTATCTTAGATCTATCTTTCTTATTTGTTCAATTCTTCTTATACTTTGTTACTTGTTCTTCTAAGGGCTTTGTCAGTTGTTTAAATTAACATATTTAAGCAGAAAACTGAAGATGGTTGTAGAACCAAAGCACGAAGCATTTCTAGTTACGACGAGAGTGGATGATATTTTAAATGCAAGGGAACAGATTATGACTAAAATAACCAAGCATATTCTGGGGCAACAAAAATTGTGAAGCAAAAGTACAAAAAGTTACTAAGTTATTATCAACAATTGGGCACTTAAGTTCCATACATCCATATAAAAAAAAAAAAGTTCCATTTGCTTAAGGGGAGGAATATGCATATCCAACAATATAATAAATTAAAATGGAAACATGAATTAACATATTGTACGTGAGAGTTGATGATAACCAGTTGAAAAAACACGTACTCAATAAATGATTCTTCAAGCTTTTTTGCGAGAACTAAAGCATTCGTCAAATCAACAATGGCAACATTAGCTTTCATTCCTGCTCGCTCTGAAAGAGTTTCTATAGAATTTAACCCATCAGTGGTTGATTGCTTTGATTTTAGTGCACCATGCTTTAACTTCTTACGAAAATCGGCGGAGAGTGCTAAAGTTGCAGAAAAAACAAGTGTTTGTCTTTTCTTTCGCTGCAAGCTAGAAACTGTCACACAATTCTGTGTCTGTTGAGATTGCCCTTCAATAGAACCATTGGTCATTGGAAGCATGTCAATTATTGACTGCAACTCTCGAAAATGTCCATTTTCAATCATTCGGTCGGCCTCATCCAGCACAAAGAAAGACAGAGAATGTAACTGCAAAAGAAAAATTATAGTTAAATCATGCTTGTGATCAATAAGCCAAGAAAGGTGCAGAATATGCTTAAGATACGATATGCCAAAATTATAGTAAAATCATGCTTGTGTTCAATAAGTCAGGAAAGGTGCTAATACTAACCTCAACAAGATGTTGGTCTCCTCCTGACATAAGTTCCCATAATCTCCCAGGAGTCCCAACAATAATCTCAGGCCTTGCTTTTAAAAGTCTTTCCTGCTTCTCTGTTGACATCCCACCAACTATGGGAACCACCCTAATGTTGATATCCTTAGCTACTACCTTCAAATGATCAGTGACCTGAGTAAAAAAGATCGCCACAGGGAAAAATAGATCAATTGAAAGACAATTTTGATATTCACAAAAAAGGAAATGCCAATTTGGTCCAAGATCAATCAACCATGTCATCATGAGTATTTGGTTAGCAACTAGTAAAAAATATTAAAAATAAGAGCTTGAATTCAGTAATGTAATTGCCTTAAAAAATAATAACAAGAGCTAATTGGCAACAGTATATATTTAGGTTGCAATAGAGAAAACTAAACAATCATTATTTACATTCTAATACTTAAGCAATCAAAAGATCAGGTTTACACACACAACATATAAAACAATTATGTGTACCTGAAGTGCAAGTTCCCTCGTAGGGGTGATGATAAGAGCCCTTAAAAGTCCTTTTGGAGCATATTTGTGTTCTTCCTCTCCCTTGCCTTCAAGCATCTTCACAGACTTTTCACGTTCATCCAGGAGACGTTGCAAAATTGGCAAACCAAAAGCAAGTGTTTTCCCAGACCCAGTTTCCGCAGCACCAATCACGTCCTGTTATGTACATTAGCATGCGTATCAAACCAAAGCCACTATCAGTAGTGCTACAGATTGTTATAGAAAAACGAACCTTCCCTTGATGAGCTGCTGCAGGAATACATGCTTTCTGAATTGGGGTTGGTTCCTTAAACCCAATCCTGTTTATCGATCTCAAAAGCAGAGGATGAAGTCTCAACTCATTCCATGCAGTGTACTCGGGGGGAATTTCAGCTTCATCAACTAACTCTTCTTCAACATCATCCTGACCATTGCTAACTACAACCACAGTCGCACAATTTATAACAGACTTCTTTTAGTTTCACATATGTTCAGATATATAAATGTTTGAAGTCCAAAAAATATACAGAAGTAGTGCATCAAAGTAGCAATAACGAAGTGGAAGAAAATGCAGACCAGAGATTCAAAAAACCAAAGAGCAATATGAATGGCAAGCTTGACCCCTTAAAAATTATAGTTATCCATCTCTCTCTCCAATTACTTAAAACCATAAACTTGTAAAATGACCAATCACTTAAGAAAGCTGACAGAAAACCTAATCATATCATGACAGTGTATATCAAAATTCATATTTTGAGTTTAGTTCAAAAATGTAATCCATAAATTATCTGACCATAGTAAATACATACAAAATTACTATCAAATATGGTTTTCAACTAATCCAAAGATGTGTAAATTTTACTTCTGAATTACCTTACTTTTAAAGATCACATCTTATCTTACAGCAGCTTTATGTTTATTACAAATCACATAAACTAAAAACGCGCATATACACACAAAACATGTTAAATAATTAAAAGATGTCATATACATTATTTACAAGAGACCAGAGATTTTATGATTTATGAATTCAAAATTGTATCCAAAAAAATTTATAGACTAAACAGAGAGATCAATTAATCATCAAACCATTGACAGAGGTACAACAAAACCAGTAAAATAAGACTCTATGACAAAGCTGGATGTTGTGAACTTATCATCCCAGTAAGCATAAGCAGAAATCAACTTGTGTATGACTAGATTTTAGATTGAACCCAAAAAAGAATAAAAAGGAAAAAGGTGGGAAATCTTAACATGCTAAATAGTGATGTGTATACTGGTCTTAATACTCATAATACAAAATGAGTAGCATAAACCACATTGAGAACTGCGAATTACATAAAATACTAACCAGCCACAGGTTCCTCGGTTCTCTCAGTCTTCTTAGCCTTCTTCTTCTTCTTCTTCTTTTTCTTTTTCTTCTCATTCTTCACATCCTTCTCTTCATCTATTTCCTCTCCACTTTCATCATCAACCCCATCAACAACATCCTCATTATCATCACCATGCTTCTGTTTCTTCGAATTCAATTGCTTCTCTGGGTTTCCCTTGTCAGGTTTCGGAATTTGTAAATCATAATCAGCTTCATCAATCTCTTCAAGAGAAAGAAAACCTGCATTCACCAAAATGAAGCTAGGATCAAGCTTAAACCCTATAAACCCCAGCACTAAATTTACTTCAAAGAAAGACATAATTTCCAACACATAGATTTTCTAGTAAATATAATAAGCAACCTACTTTCGTTCAACACCAACAACATCCGTTTCTATAATACCATATACTATAAAAATGAAAACTTGACTCTAATTAGCAGAAGAGCAATGCGAGAAGAAAAAAGAAAGTAAAAAATGGAACCTCCGTCAAGTTCGGTGGTGCCGACGAGGAGAGAGAAAGGGTCGTGGTCGTCAGCAGAGAAAGAGGAGCTCCATCGAAGTGAGTCGAGCTTATCGAGTTGTTGATGGTCACGGTGGTTTCGCTTTCTCTTGTTTGGTTTTTTGTTCTTCGACGGCTCGGAGGAGAGTGGTGGTGAATTGGCAGCCATGGTTTCAGCAACCAAAATCAAGCCTGGATCGTTGCATGTTCAACTTACGAACTCTGTTCAGCTTCTAATGTTTAAACAACAAGAATAGGTTATAAATCCCCTCATCTCCCGCATCCAGCAACAGTTGGAGCAGCTTGCTTAACTATCACTTCTTTGTCAATACCAATTCTTTGGTGCTGAAGGAACTGACCTACAATTATACTCAAAAAAATTAGGTTACCGAGTGGCCGGAGTGGGCACCTATAATATTTTTGAACCACAAAACTTATTTAACTTAATTAAAAAAAATAATTCACTAAACCCATTAAATAAATAAGAGTAATTAACTATAATATAATCTTCAGCCAAATTACATTTATAAGAAGGATTCTTGAATTAACACAATTTTTACTGTTTAAAAAAAAAAAGTTAACTCAATTTTTCACCAAAAAAAAAAAAAAAAAAAAAAAAAATCACACATGAAAAATAATGTGCCAAACGGTTAATGAGTTAGAAGAAGCTCAAATCGAACACGAATAGTTTATTTAACGGATTTAGGGCCCGTCCTGTAAGCCGTTTTTTGTTTTTGTTTTTCGAAAATAAAAATGAAAATGAAAACAGTGTTTTTGGTTTCATTTTTGAATTCCGAATACGCGTCTGGTAGCATTTACTGGATTCCGTATTTTGAAAATAAAAACGGAAAAAACGCGTCCGGTAGGATAACCGAAAACTTTTGAAAATTGAAATATATTATAACAATTATATACAAATTGATTAAATAATTAATCAATTTTTTTTTAATGTAATTAATAATTAAAATAGAAGTTACCAGTTAAAGAGGAAGAAGAAGAGGAGGAAGAAGAAGAAGAAGAAGAAGAAGAAGACCAGCTGAAGAAGAAGACCAGATCGGCGATGGCAACCGGCGATCGGCGGAAAGAGTGGAAGCAGAGCAGATTGACGGCGAGTGGAGGAGGAAGAGGAAGAAGAAGAAGAGGAAGAAGAAGAAGACGGCGACGAGATCGACGGCGAGTGGAGGAGGAAGAGGAAGAAGAAGACCGGCGAGATCGACGGCGGTGGCGAGGTCGACGGCGGTGGCGAGGTCGACGACGGTGAGATCGACGGTGACGAGACGATCGGCGGTTCAAGAGAGAAGATGAGGGAGGAGAAAGAAGAAGAGGAAGAGGAAGAAGAAGAGGAAGAAGAAGAAGATGAACAAGAGAAAAGATGAAGGAGGAGAGAGAAATGAAGGAGAAAGAAGATGAAGATGTCTGGTCAAGAGACAAAAAAAAAAGAAAAAAAATATTTTTTATTAAAATAAAATATGTATTAATGATATGGGACCCACTACAAATGAAAAACAAAAACAAATTCATGAAAAACAAGTTTTTTTTGTTTTTCAAATTTCCACTTTTAACACTGGTTTTGTTTTTCATTTTGTTTTTGTATTTTGAAAATAAAATGAAAAACGGTTTACAGGACGCGAATTCGAAATCATTTTTGGAAAACAAAAACGAAAACAGGCTGAAAATATGCTGCAGGACAGCCCCTTAATGTTTTGATAGTGACCCAAAACCATTCAATAAAATTCAATTCAACTCTAATACGGGAATATATTATTATCTTGGACAAATTTCACTAACTTATTCTGAGTTTAGGTGAAACGACACGTAACATTTAATTTTGCTATATATATATATATTTAAGTATTACTTAAATTAAGAGTTTTTTCTTTTAGGGGAGGACTTGAACCTGCAACCTCGTGGTGTAGGTGTGAGGAAAATACCCTCGGACCAACCTTATCTCGTCCGTTTAGTATTGATAGTATTACACAAAACTTATCATGAACCACCGTTGGTAGTTAACGGTGGATGGGTAATCCAGTCTTTTGAGAGTGAGAGTATATATAAATATATAAAAATATATATATATATATATATATGGTCCAATCATAATTTGCCAAACCATACCCTAAAATTTTAATCCTATATCTATACACTCTATATAAAAAGAGTGGGTTGAACTAGATTTTTAACCTTTCCTATTTCTTGTGATTTTATTTTCATGGTGAAAAGACTTGTATGCCCTTGTTCTTTTCAATATTTTCTAACTAATTATGAATACTTTATCTGATAGCAGGGTGAATAAGTAATTTACAAATTTAAAATTATTTTACTGATTTTACAACAATAAAAAGACAAAAAAGACCTAAACATGTTTAAAATTACATGAAACTTACACAGTATAACTGAATATAAAAGGATAACAGTGTCATTTTATGTTTACAGTTAAGGTTGTTTTTAAAATTGGTAATGGATCTTACTGTAATTGCTTGGAGGACCGATAAACAAAATTTAAGAAATTAAAACATGACAACAGCAGCTTTGGTTGATAATTAGGGGTTGTGGGGAAGAGGTTTGCAATGAAAAGGCAACCCATTCTTATCTTCCTCCAGCTTCTTCCAGCAAAGGAAGCAATTGAGTGATAGGTGGCTAGAAGATGTGGGGGTGAGGTGGAAAGAGATATGAGAGGTGGCAATAAAAGAATAAAAAATGAGAAACAAATAGATTAGTATAGAAATTAGATAAGAAGAGGAATATAAGAGAAATTTAAGTAATAGAAATGGGGAGAGAAGCAGATTATTTCAAGAGAAGCTGCTCATCAGGGGTTGATTGAAAGAAAAAACAAGTGGTTTTATATTCAAGGAGTCAAACTCAAAACGGCATGCGTTTTGTGTCTAACGCAGGGTTTAGTTACCTATGACTCTCTCACAGCAATTAATGTGTCTAAATGATGTGTGTCTAAATACAGTCATGCCTGCTTGAAATTCTAAAGTTACTAATTTTTTTTTATCAAATAATCATAAGAATTACCATAGACTGGTAGATTGTTATAGAGGTCCATTGAAATTCTGAAACTTTAATTATTCACATCTAAATTGACTAATTTTTTTATCAAATAATCATAAGAAATAATAATTTAAAATGTAAATTTTTAAAAGCTTAATTTTTTTTAAATCAAGAAAAGATTATTTCCTTTTTTTTTTTTTTTTTTTTTTTAAGAAAATCTTATTTTCAAAAATCTTAACAAAGTACCGTTTCCTTATTTTTCTTTTGATAATGTATATTGTATATAATACATTACATTTTGCATTTCCATGAAAAACTACATAATAACATTAAATAATAATTTCAGTAATTCTTTTTTAGGGTTGTTTTGGGATTTGAAAGCGAAATTTGATCTTATTTTTGTTGTTGTTAGTTGTTGGTCTGTTCTTTGTTATTTTAGTGATGATGCTATTGGTAAACGGTTCCTGATCTCGTCAATTGGATTATCAGGTTTTGATTTTGTTCTAGAGTACCTAAATCTTTTTTTTTTTTCCTCTTCTTTTAAACTTCCTTTGATAATGATGTACAAGTGTACAAGTTTACAATTAACTTTCTTTAACAAATAAAACTACACTGTAGATTGTTCATTTATATGTCTAACCCAAATCATCGTCTTAATTTCAATCACGTTAATACCAATTGATTGACAAAAGTTACCAAAGTTCCAGGTACATTTTTCTTTTTTTTATCATATCAGTCAATAACTTATGTTAATCACAATATTTGGTGCAGTATCAATTCAATATTTCTTATTTGAATGATAAGAAAAGAATTTGGGAAAGAAAAGAAAAGAAGAAGAACAGGTTTTGGGAAATATTTGTTATTTTTCTGATAAAAAACTCAATACAAAAGTGTGAACCTAAATAGGCCACAACCATACAACAAGAATCCAAAATATCAGGGACTCTAGTAGTGGAGCCGAATACTAGGAATGCTTTCAGCACTCCTTTTACTCACAACTAATTTATTAATTGACTAATTCAATTTGTAACAAAACAAAGACTCTTTCAACAAGAAAATATCTAAGCTATACTTCCCCCACCTTAATGAATGCAACTACTCAGGTCATGACCAAAGTCACCCACATAAGCCATGTAATAGAGATTTTTTATCAATCCATCACCCTAAGAAGGTCCTTGTCCGCAAGGCCGAATTTTGGATAAGTTTTGGAGAAACGCCACAAATTTTCCCACGAAGCATCTTCAGGCGGAGCTCCTTTCCATTGTACCAAATTTTTCGTTTTCGGAAGGTATTTCCCTTTTTGAATAACTCGGCGGTCCAAAATGAATCCAGGTTCTGGTAACAACACCTCATCCGCTGAAACAGGAGGAAGAGTTATCACAGTGTCATCGACGATGGGTCCCCATTTCTTTTTGAGCAAACTGACGTGAAAAACATCATGTATTCGTGCCTCCGCTGGAAGATCTAATTTGTAAGCCATTGCTCCGATTCGAGCCAAAAACTTGAATGGCCCAAAAAATCTCAGTGACAATTTCAAATAACTCCAGAAAGCTACTGATTTTTGGCGGTATAGCTACAGCTTTAGGAATACATAATCACCGACTTCGAAGGTGACATTGCAGCGATACAAGTCTGCCTGAGATTTGATGCGAACCTATGCCTCCAACAAATTTCGCCATAGGTCTCGAAGTACTACTTCCCTTTAGCACAGCAAGTCATCCACTACCTAAATTTTTGTTGTGCCTGGAATATAAGAATTCATAGACGGAGGAGAAACCCCGTAAATGGCTTCGAATGGAGACACTTTAGTCGTCGAATGAACTGCTGTATTGTACCCATATTCAGCCCAAGCAAGCCATTCCATTCATCTTTTGGGTTGGTCATAAGAGAAATAACGTAAATACTGCTCAAGAGTTCGATTTACCACCTCGGTTTGGCCATCGAATTGAGGATGATAGCTGGAATTGTAACATAGTGATGTGCCGTGTAATTTGAACAGAGACTTCCAAAAGGTGCTAATGAAGATTTTGTCATGATCGTTAACAATTGAAAGAGGCAATCCATGTAATTTCACAACATTATTGATAAAGCATTTGGCTACTAATACAGCTGTGAATGGATGTTTTAATGGCACAAAATGTGCATACTTTGAGAGACGATCAACAACAACCATAATCACATTGTAACCTTGTGACATCGGTAATCTTTCGACGAAATCCATGGATATTTCCATCCAAATACGCTGTGGAATGGGAAGGGGTTGAAATAATCCCGCAGGCCGATGGGTCTCATGTTTACTACGTTGACACACTTCACAATCCCGAATAAAGTCTTTAACAGAGGTTGATGAGAATCAAGAAGCATCAGCAAAGGCTCAATTGCATGTTCCAGTTGGGCCAATTGCAAGGGCCAAGAGGATCAAAGAAGCATAAACTTGAAGAAGTTTATTTTTATAAACTTGAATTAGAAAACGATCCTTCGTTGCCATATCTTGGTTCCGGGTCTCACTACTCTTGGTGAGGTTCATATCAGAGGTGTGGATACCAAGCCAAACAAAGCTTGCTGAAATCCGTGTGAGAGTCTTCAGATATCTGAAATGACCACTTGAAGGAGAGGAGTGGCCATCGGCCAAAACAGCTGGCAGTAGCGACGAAGTGGGACTCAAGTGTACCCTCCCATTTTGCATCCATATTCCATCCCTTTGCACACAATGTAAGGACTGATTAGTGGACAAGGTATCATAATAAGGTTGTTGAAGCACCTCCTGGTGTATAGTTTTCCACCAACTGGCAGTTGGCAATGACAAGGCATGAAATTGAAACGCTGCAACATGAGAGAGAGCGTCGGCACCTTGGTTCTCTTTACCCTTGCGGTACTGAATAGTGTAATTGAATCCCATTATTTTTGGCAACCATCAAGCTTGTGAAGGCATTGTAAGTCTTTGTTCTAAGAAGTACTTCAGACTTCGATGGTCCGTTTTGATCATAAATGGCTTGCCCAAAAGGTAGGGTCGCTATTTCCGTACGGCCTTCACTACGGCTAACATCTCCTTGTCGTAGGTGGACAGTAATTTTGATTTTCCTTTCAAGGCTTCACTGTAATAAGCTATCGGTTGGTTGTGTTGAGACAAGATAGCACCTAAACCATCTCTACATGCGTCACATTCAACTACGAACTGCTGTGAAAAATCGGGCAGCCGCAATACAGGAGGTGAAGTGAGAGCTGTCTTCAATTTGTTAAATGCCAAGAGAGAGTCTTCGGACCAACAAAACCCATCTTTGGTGAGAAGCTTTGTTAATGGTGTAGCTATTACACCAAATATTCTCACAAACTTGAGATAATACCCAGCCAATCCAAGGAAACCGCGAACACTTTTAGGGGATGTCAGCACTGGCCAATTTTGAACGGACTGTATCTTCGCCGAGTCTATTGCCACACCATCGAAAGAAATGAGGTGACCCAAATATCCCACAGTTAACACTCCAAACTGGCACTTGGAGAGTTTGACATACAACTAATTTTCAGAAAGAATTCGAAGTACTTGTTTTAGGTGCTGCAGATGATCCTCCCATGACGTGCTATACACTAAAATATCATATATAAAAAACTAGAATAAACCTTCGTAAATGTGGGCGAAAAATGTGGTTCATTAGACTCTGAAAGGATGCTGGGGCGTTTGTCAATCCAAATGGCATCATTAGGAATTCATAGTGACCATCATGAGTTCGAAAGGTAGTTTTTGGAATATCGTCATGCTGGACCTGGATTTGGTGGTACCTAGAGCGCAAGTCAAGCTTTGAGAAAAATTTCGCGCCAGTAACTCATCAAGCAGCTCGTAAATGACTGGTATTGGAAATTTATCCTTTACTGTAATCTCATTGAGTGCCTGGTAGTCGACGCAGAAGCGCCAAGACCCATCTGACTTTTTTATTAGCAATACTGGTGACGAAAATGGACTCGGACTAAGGCGAATAATTCCAGTTTGGAGGAATTCTTTGACCAGTTTTTCGATCTCATTTTTTTGGTAATGTGGGTACCGGTATGGTCTTGCAATAACTGGAGGTTGGTTTGGTAGCAACGGAATTCGATGATCGTGGCTGCGCTTATGTGGCAATTCAGTGGGTTCTTCAAATATGTGTGCAAATTCTAACAGAATTTGACTGAGGTCTGGCGGCAATTTAGTGTCTTGAATTGTTTCCACATCTGAAATCATATGAACAAAAAACCTCATACCTAATAAGTGTAGCAATTCTTTTTCACTCATGGGAGCGAGCTCGAAATTGGTCATTCCCTTCAATATGTGAGTTCGGCCAGCTTGTGTGAAAGACATATTAAGCTTCTTGTAGTCCATTTTGATTGGACCTAAAGTCTCCAACCATTGTACTCCTAAAACGGCTTGATAAGTGGCCACTGGAAGAACGTAAAAATCGGCTCGTACCGTGAACCCTTGAATTGAAAGGGAGAGTCCCAAACAACATAATGTGCATTCAATAATTTCTTTATTTCCGACTGTTACCTGAAATGTCTTGCCGCGAACCACTTGTAAACCCAACTTGGTAACCACAGACTGATCGATAAAATTATAGGTGCTTCCCCCATTAATGAGCACTGTCACCTCTCGGTTTCCTACCCTTCCGATAACTCGAAAGGTTTACGGATGGGCTGTACTAGCTAAGGCATGGAACAATATTTCTGGTATTGCTTCCTCAGATGGCTCTATTTCCATGTCCACATCATTTTCTTCCTCATCTGGCTGCATATCTACCATCATAAACAGATGTGGTCTTGAACATTGGTGTCTCGGCACGTACCTATCATCACAATAAAAGCACAGACCTTTTTTCACGCCTCTCCCTAGCCTCTTGTCCTGTGAGAAGCCGAATAAGTCCATTGAAGTTACCGGTTGCCTAAGGTGTCCACTGAGAAGGGGAAGGACCAAGAAGTCCCATTGTAGAACTCTGTTAAGGACGTGGATGGTATGAAGGTGCTGCTGGCCAAAATTGATTACCTGTTTTCCATTGGAATTGGTTTCGTTATTCAATTAGATGAGCTTCACTGATTGATTCGGATAAAGTCTTCGGTTGCTTAACACGTACATCCAAATGAATTTCGTCCTTTAACCCTGCAATAAAACAACCCACCAAGAAGTTTTCCTGAAGATCATCTACCTTGTGGGACAATTTCTCGAATGCCTCTTGGTACACATTAACAGTCGTTGTTTGCTTGAGCCGTGACAACGCTTCTAACTGGTCCTCATAATCCGTTGGACCAAAACGATAGAAGAGAGCCTTGACAAACTCATTCCAGCACAACTGACCTTTGTTTTTGGTATACCATCGATACCATTGAAGTGCTACATTCGACAAATGAAAGGAGGCCAATTATACCCGCTGTGATGCGTCGATATTCTTAAATTCGATGTACTGCTCTGCTTTGAAAATCTAACATGTGGGATCCTTGCCCTCGCCTGCAGAAAATTCAACTTGAGGTTGGTGTGATTCCAGTCTAAAATGGGGGTGGTTGATGCGGAAGGCCTGTCGTGGGAATTGTCTCCAGCTGCAAAAGGATTGACTTCCCTGTCAAGTGTGCGATTGGATTGGTCTGGTGTGCGATTGGATTGGGCGATTCTCATTGCATGTAACTCGGCCATGACTCCCTGTAGGGCATCACTGACTCAACTAAAATTGTGGTTCAATTCATTGAAGTTGACATCGTGTCGGGCAAGGGCTTCATTGACCTCGATACGATACTCCGCATGAGTTTTACTGTGTGTATCCATGAACCGGAATGGCTCTGATACCACTGATAAGAAAAGAATTTGGGAAAGAAAAGAAAAGAAGTAGAACAAAGGTTTTGGGAAATCTTTGTTATTTATATGATAAAAAACTAAATACAAAAAGTGTGAACCTAAATAGGCCACAACCATACAACGAGAATCCAAAATATCAAGGACTCTAGTAGTGGAGCCGAATACTAGGAATGCTTTCAGCACTCCTTTTACTCACAACTAATTTATTAATTGATTAATTCAATTTGTAACAAAACAATTACTCTTTCAACAAGAAAATATCTAAGCTATACTTCCCCCACCTTAACGAATGCAACTACTCAGGTCATGACCAAAGTCACCCACGTAAGCCATGTAATAGAGATTTCTTATCACTGAATTATTTTGTGTGCTTTATCTTAAGTTTACTATCAAAGTGTTTATATTTGGTGCTATTTGTAGGTTTATGTCAATTTTTAATTATGTTTTGATAAAAATTATTATGAGCTATCATAAGCTTACAAGTTATGGGTATTTCAAAAGTGTACTAAAGTTTATTAATGATCATATGAAGTTTTAAGAATAAAAATAAATCTAGCAAATTGTAACTCTTTTGAGTTTTTATTCATTTGTTGTGATTTGTGTTTTCAAGGTATTGAAATTTATAGGGTATTTTGAGTTGTCTTTAATTAACTTATTGTTATAGAATGTGTATTTATGAGGCACTTGCATGTGCCTCCAAACCTAGTAATTAAAAACAAGATAACTATTAAACACTAAAAAAAAGGTATGTTATTCATAATATACCAAATATTTTTTTACACTCTATTTTAAATTATTTTTTAATGACAATTTTACATTAATTAAAATTATTAAATGGGACCAAAAAAAAAATTCTAAAAACACTTGAAAGTTGAAACTAATTTTATAGACTTCAACATTAATTTTCTTCCTCTTTAGTGTTTCACAAACCCTAAAATATTTATTTTTTTCCAAATATTTTAAAGTTTCGTTTGATTCTAAAATGATAGAGAATGATATGCAACCAAAAACAACAAATTCTGAAGTGATGGAAAATAATTTGCAACATAAAACAAATAATAATGAAGAAGTAAGTTTTTAATTATTTTTAAACTTACATTTTTTTTTTTAATCTCAAGAATTTTGAACTTCTGTTGAAATTTTGAAAGATGAATTAAATGAGGTTTCTTTTTTTTTTTTTTTTTTTTTTTTTTTTTTGAATTTACAAGAAGAATAAGTCGGTGCTTTTATGGTACTCCTTTCTAATAAAAATTGTTTTATGTATCTAACTAACTATATGTTAGATGTGTAATATTAAAATAAAATTGAGTCTTTTTATAATTTTTTATTTTTTTTAAAAAAAAAAGTGTGCTTAGAATAGGAGATTTAAAAGGTAAAAAAATTATAATTTTAGAATAAGATGAAGTTGCTTTAATTTTTTTTAAGAAAAAAAAAATTAGGTTTTTAAGTATTAAGAGTATTAGAAAATAAGTGTAAAAAAAAAAAGATTATAAAAAATATTGATTGATCTTCTAAAAGAGATGAGTTCAAATCTCTTCTGAAATGGAGGAGATCAGATTTTGTTTACAATGTGTGTGTGTGTGTGTGTATGTGTTAAGAGTATTAGAAAATAAATGTAAAAAAGAAAAGAAAAAATTGGATTGTAAATAAAAAATATTGATTCATCTTATAAAAAAGATGAGTTCATATCTCTTCCAAAATGGAGGTGTGGATGAAGTTGCTTTAATTTTTTTTTAATAAGTTTTTAAGTATTAAGGTGGCATTTGGTTACCATGGTGGAATGGTAATCGGAATGGTAATGGGAATGAGAATTGAAATAGAAAGCTGATTCCTTTTTCGGTTGAGACTGTAGAATTAATATCTGAATTAATATTATTTTGTTTGGTTAACAACTGAATGGAATGGAATTAACTGTATTTTGACCAAAATACCCCTAATTACAAAACAATTATAATAACATGATATATTATGGATAATAATAAAAAATATGAAAGTATATATATAATATTATATATAATATATAATATTATATATATACTTTCATATTTTTTATTATTATCCATAATATATCATGTTATATATAATAATAATAAATATAATATTATATATATTACCATGGCTGGTGGCAGCGACGCCTTGAACCGTCTCTTACACAATCTTAAAGCTTTCCCCAAAACACGGCCTTAACCCAGCGGCCTAAACAGGGTACTCACAGAGCAACATTTTAGAGACAGACAAGGACCTTAAGCCAAAGAACCAAAATCCCTTTTTGGTGTGCAAGATCCTCAACTGGAGGCAAGTACAGAGCATACTTGGATTATTACAGACTGAGAATCATCTTATTGAGAAATATCGAAGAAGAAGAAGAGGAATTTAATGAGCCATGAGAATTTTTTCACACAAAATATTTATTGATGTCCTTCTAGTTCTGGGTTTTACAATGAGCGGGGTTCTCTTATATAGAGGAAGAGGAGACAAAACATCCAAAATATTTTACAGTGTCGTGCCCTACAGGTGGCAGACAAAAGATACAATAATTACACAAAGAGATAAGGCTCAGCTTAGGTGGCCGACAACAAACATTTTATAGATATGCATCAGATATTATTATACAGTGTTCTGATAGGATCACGGGATCACGGAATTCACAGTGATATGATTAGGATCACATACTACTTAGATTACAGTTGGCATAATCTTCATCATCTGAATCGAGGGCTCCACAAATAAAGTAAGACCAGGTGTCAAGTTCCATGGGGTCTTGTGATTCGAATGGGACAAAGTCTTGGAATGGGTGCCAACTTTGGGATGAATCTCTGGGTATATAGGGTAAGATGAAATATTCGTCTGTGGAGACTCCATTAACATCGCACAGGAAGTTAAGGAGAGGGGTCTGCAAATCAAGAGGATAACACTGTTGGTAGTCATAAGTGGTGTGCCATTCATAGCAGATGTTTTGTGTCCACAAGATTCTTTTACGAGGATTGAAAAGGTAAAGCCTGTGAAGTATCCATATACAAGATACTGAAGAGGCAGAATCATAATCAAGCTTTCACAAATTATATTGTCCCATGAGCTTAGTGAGCTCATTTTTCCTATAAGACAAGGAGTTGAACCATTGTAGGAAAGTCTATAAGAGAGAGTTTTGTTGGGAAGCATTATAAAGATGAGAGTATAATGCCTGTAGAGGAAACACAATGGCATGGTGTTGAGTAACAGACAAGCACCATAGAAACCATAAAACTTGAAGCGTGAAATAATAAAATGGTGGCACTAGGAAAGGATGAAGAAAAGGATGGGTAGGATTAGTGAGATCATGTCTGCATCCCTGAGCTTGTAGTTATGACAGATAAATCTGAAGATGGGACCTGGCAAAATCCTGGATTTGAACAAGTGAAGGTTGTTGATTATGAGGAAGTGTTTCAAGAAGTTCTAGGGGATATGTCTTTTCACAAGGGTTAGTGAGGCTTGATGATGATGAAGATGAGGATGATACTAATGTTGCCATGAAAATGAGAGGGATAGGACCGGATGAGGTGATGAGGTGGATTGGTGGTGGCCTGGAGAGCATATCAGCAACTATATTATGTTGTCCCTTCACGTGTCGAACAGTGAAGTCATATCTGAAAAATCAATCCTTCAATCTCAACAGTTGAGGATTATGAGGAATCTTGTTGCGAAACTCGAGGATCTTTGGAAATGATGAGTTATCCATTTCAACAACAAAGTTTTTTGTTCGGAGGTGGAAATTAAACTTTCGGATTCCATTTTTGACAGCAAGGATTTCTTTGTAGATAGTGTGGTAGTGCTGTTGGGCATCTTTGAATTGTAGAGATGGCAACAGATTGAGTTCGGACGGGTTTTGCAAAATCCAAACCTGGACCCTCAAAAATTTTCTTCACCCACACCCACTCGTAAACCCATAAAAATAAATAGGTTAGAGTTCGGGTTTCACCTGCGGGTTTTGGGGGCACCCGCACTCACCTATGAACCCGTGAAACTAAGCGGGTCCATGAGTCACACCCGCAAACCCACTAATTTTTTTTTTTGAATAATATTTCTATATTAAAAATATATATGAAGTATTATAATTTTAAAGATTAAAAACACTTAATAGAATGAAAACTTTAACTCATTTCAAGTGTGAGTTGAGACAAGAGGCAAAACACATTATATATATAGCTAATGGTAAAACCTTACATTCTTGTTTTTTCAATGTGGGACTTTTAAAAGTCCCACATTGAAAAAATAAGAATGCAAGATTCAACTTTGTTTATATATAAATGAGAGTTGAGAACTGTAATTTTCAAACTTAGAATGAGTTAAATTTTTATATTTTATTCTTTATATAGTTAAAAACTTTCCACTAGAGTTTAAATTTATAATATTTTAAATAATAAATATTATATAATTTTTATTTATGCGGGTTTACAGGTTCACTCACGGGTTTGTTTGTCCAAACCTCACCCTCACCCTCACCCTCACCCTCACCCGTTGGGTTTTTATTTATACGGGTTCGTGGATCGTAAATTCACCATCCAAACCTAACTCTACAGGGTCAGGTTCGGGCGGGTGCCCGCTTGTGCAGGTCAAATTGTCATCCCTAATCATGAGTGGTTAAGTTGTGATGTGTTTCGGGTGTGGGATGTTTCAGCTTGAGCGAATGGATTTATGTCTCGTTCAATAGGAATTTAAACGTGTAAAGTACAAAAAGCCTGTAGCTCAGTGAGGATCTTCTCAATTGATGCATTCATTTGATCGAATTTTGATTCGTGACGGCCTAGAATTTCATAAACCTCGTTATGAAACTCAATGTTTGATTTGCCTCTTGTATCTATGGAACCGAGCATGACTTTGATACCAAATTGATGTGTATCAAATACCAATAGCATAATTTAGAAGAGAGAAAAAGGAGATTTGAAGGAAAGGTTTATTTTTATATGATTCAACATGACCTCAATCAAATTTCAATCAACTACATATATATAGGTTGATGTTCAAATGAGTAACAAACAACAATAAACAGTAGTTAATCAACTAGCAAAACCATAGGAAATAATAGGGACATGTTCCACATCTTGTAATCGTCGGAGCACCACTTACAAAACATGGCCATGAAATACTTATGAAATCCCCTTTTATTGGTTACACTAACAACTAACAGCTCTTAACCAAATCACCCTCACTGATTGTGTCACGTTTGCACCCATGCATGGCTCAAGTATGGGTTTATGCCTCGTTCAATGGGATTTTGAACGTGTAAAGTACGAAGAGCCTGCAGCTTAGCGAGGATCTTCTCAATTGATGCGTTCATTTGATCCAATTTTGATTCGTGACGGCCTAGAATTTCATAAACCTCATTACAAAACTCAATGTTTGATTTGCCTCTTGTATCCATGGAACCGAGCACGGCTTTGATACCAAATTGATGTGTATCAAATACACAATAGCATAATTTAGAAGAGAGAAAAGGGAGATTTGAAGGAAAAGTTTATTTTTATATAATTCAACATGACCCCAATCAAATTACAATCAGCTACATATATATATATATATATATGTATATATATAGGTTGATGTTCGAATGAGTAACAAACAACAGTAAACAGTAGTTAATCAACTAGCAAAACCATTGGAAATAATAGGGACATGTTCCACATCTTGTAATCGCAGGAGCACCGCTTACAAAACATGGCTATGAAATACTTATGAAATCCCCTTTTATTGGTTACACTAACAACACTAACAACTATCATCTCTTAACCAAATCACCCTTACCGATTTGTATGAGCGTGTCACGTTTGCACCCATGCATGGCTCTTTTGACCAAATCATAATGTTCCAAAAAAGGTCATGAATCTCAAGATATCAATCTTGAAGTGAATTCCATTTAAGATCTTAATCTTTTGAAAGCAAATGGGCTAAAAAAGAAAGAGTCAAGTCATGAACGACGCAGAATAAAGAGTAGTTTGGAGAAGGCCTTGACAAAAAAAGACGAAATCATCTAAATCTTTGACACATTCTCAAACATCGAAGGTAATATTCTTTTTTGATTATACTAATTTATTCCATAATAATTTTTAAATTTTAACTACGGTCTAATATATATGGACATATCCAGTCGTTTCCTATGATTAGTAACAATATTAATCCATCAATGGTCTATGCTTCCTACCCAATAAGTATTATCTGTTTTAAATTAATTTATTTCATTTAGAGTTTAGTTTTTAATATTAATTATTGTTCATTATGGTTTTTTTTAGTTACAACCCACGTTACAACTAAGAGATTATAATAAGCCGAATCAATTCTCATGGACTCCTCATGAGCAAGTCCAAACAATCAAGCCGCAAGAATTGATTCAGCAAAATAAAGCTACTACCCCTTTTGCATTTAAAGATTCTCAAACTTCTACATGTTTTTCTTCTCAAGCTTCTACAAGTTTTTCTTTAATTTAAACATTGTGAATGTTGAATTTTAACTATCAGATTTTAATATTAATATTGATTCATTGAAAATATAATACAATGTTGAACTTTGTTATTTTGCTAGACTTCTAAACCGTTGATATTATAGTATTAGTATTTTTTTTGGTTAATAAATGGAAATGATGACTAAGGTTGTGAAAGATTGTTCAACCTCAAACTATTGCTGCAATATGATAACATGTTTTAAATTTTGTTATGGTTTGCTTGTTCAGAAAATGTTTGTTAATTATTGATATCCAATGTGGATTATGTGATAATGATGTGCAAAATCATAGTAAATGAGTAATCACCATATTGTATCTTGTACATAGATTATAATCACCATACAACTCAACAACCGGATAGTTTTGGTCTTGACTCTTGACTGAGTCCTTTAATGATCTTTAAGTGCTTTCTTCATGTCTACAACTTTGAGCAGAGAAACATGTCAAAATTTAAGTACAATTGTTTATCACACTTTGTTGAATATCAGACTTAAACAATCAATATGCTCAAAAATACCACTTCAATCTTTATACAACAAGTTTATCACACTTAGTTCAATAACAGACTTAAACAAATGTATATTACAATCTGTGCATAAGATAAAGTATGCTCAAAAATACCATTTCAATCCTTATACAACAAATTTGAGTACATCTGTTTATAGACTTAAACAATTGTGTATTGCAACTTGTGAAGTTATGTTGTGTACAGATACAGGCCTTGTTTGGCTAAGCTTATTGAGAGCTTAAAAGTTCTTTTGGAGTCCAAAAGCAGCTTTCAGACCTGTTTGGGTGTTTCATGATAATAAGTGCTTATCATGATTACAAGCTCTTTTAACAAAAGCCAAGTCCAACTGGCTTGGGCTAAAAGAGTTTTCAAAAAACTCAGGAAAGCTGAAATGAGGTTTAATGAAACTTTTATAATGACATATTTACCCTTGTAGGTATAAACACCAAATCAAATAATTTCAATTGTATCCTATCTCACTGCTCTAACACATCCAAACACGATTTTCCCCTTTTCATATGAATCATAACTGTGATTTTTGTCTAAAATCTCCTCAAATCCTTTATATGTTTTGAGTTTTTAAAACAATCAACCAAATTTCCATGGAAACCCACCAACTCTCACCCTGTAAACTCCACCATTGATACGATTTCGAAGAACTAAGCATCAACTTTTTTTCTTTTGCTCCGAAAAAACCCATTCAACCAAGTAAGTATTCGATGATCATCTCTGCTTCTAGTTTTTGTAGTTTATCTTTGTAGTTTATCTTGCTTGACATAAAGTTTGTATTTAGAAAGTTAGATTTAAATATTGACCTCCAATTTCTCTGAAACTATTTGATTTTTTCTTTTACTTTTAACATGTAGTGTATGTGTTTATTTCTGGATGTTTGAAAATGGATTCTGTATGGTTTTGAATTTGAGTGTGGGTTTTTATTGATGTAAATACAAGTGGGTTTTGGTTAATTTTGCATTTGGAGGTCTAATATTAATGAGAATCATATATGGTTTATACACATGAAGTGGGTTTCAATTTTGGTGCCATACTGCCATTTTGTTTGTTTGGTTTGAGTTAGGTTTTTGGATTAAGATCCAATTTTTATATTTAGTTAGCATTTGAGTCTAAACATAGAACAAAAATAACATATGCTTTAGGTATTGTTACTCTTTACTACACACTTTGGGTTTATCTTAGAAAAAATAACAAAAGAACAAAAAAGTACACACTTTAGCTTGATTTGTACAACTCAGTATATTTAGAACAAAAAAGATAACAACCAATGTCATCATGTTGTTTTCCATTGTCATCCAGTAGTTATGGGGTTGTTATCTGCTGGGTTTTTGGTTGCTAGTGCGTTTGATAACTGGCAGGTGTTTGTGGCAGTTTTTCTGTTTTGTGTTATGTTTTTGCGATTGCCTCCCTTGTCGTGGTTGGCTTGGTAGGTTTTGTATTCTGGTTTGGCTGATATTGCCTGGTGCCCCTTGTGGCTCTTTAATAGTATTTCACCATTTCAAAAAAATATTATAGGTGTATGATATCATACAGTTCCTTCTTTCTATGGAAGACCTCTCCATTAGTTTCATGCCAAGGAGTTTTAACTATCTTGCTGATAGCCTTGCTAAATCTGGTTCTGCCATGTGTGGGGATAGGCTGAAATGGGATGTTTTCTGAGCTAGTGTCTCTGTTTTGTTGCTTTGTGAGGCATTTTATGGGCCTCCCTCGCTCGGTTTTCTTCTCTGGCTTCTCTATTTCCTGCATGTTCTTCATTTCTTTCTTTGTATCCTTTTATTTGTGGGGTTTTTGCTTGTCTGTTGTTCTGTGCTTCTGTTGAGGCTACTGTTGTGCCCTGTGGCAGTCGTCTCTCTATGTGTGTTTTTTGCCTGTTGGGCTTTTTTCTAATAAAATCGTTGTTTCAAAAAAAAAAAATTATTATAGGTTTCCTCACAAATATGCCACTGTAGTCGTGTGTGTGGTTTATATTATTATTATTATTTTTGTATAATTTGACCAGCATAGTAGGTAGACCATAGGAATATAGAATATATTTATAGCCTTGCCAGACAGCATATTTAGTGCCCTACCAAACAGCATATTTATAGCCATGCCCGGCGAATGTCTTGATATAATAGTCATTATTTCTTTTTTCTTTGTACCCTTTTTTATTCCTGGAGGAGGGTGAACCAAGTTAGGAGTATTCCCAATAAATACCTATATTTTAATAATTGATCCCCTGTAATTCCAGCAACTGTTCACAACTCAAGGTAGGAGTATTACCAAATCACTATATATATATATATATGTTAATGATCTTGTGTGTGTAAATTAAAAGCACAAATTCATAATCTTTTAATTTTTCATAATATGATTATTTAATACTTAGTAATTCTAATTACTTTTTTTTTTAAAAAAAATTATAATTTTAAAGTAGATGGCACATGAGGGCACACAAGGAAAATCAAAAGCAGTATGGGATCCACGAACACATGAGATTTGGGTTAATTTGGCTATAGAACAAGTTAGGGCCGGGAATAGAAATGGAGCATGTTTAAGCAAACAAGGTTGGAAAATATTTATTGAAAACTTTAGCAATGCGACGGGTAGAAAATATGATCGAAAGCAACTAAAGAATCATTGGGACATTGTGAAAAAGGATTGGCAACTTTGAGATTCATTGTTAAGAAGAGAGACCAGACTTGGTTGGGATATGGAAAGACAAACTATTGAAGCTTCAAACGAGTGGTGGGAAACAAAGTTACAAGTATGTATCAATAAACAAATTATTTATTATTATAATGTTATTATAACTTCTTGAACTAACTTAAAAATTATAACAGAAATATCCAGAAGCTTCAAAATTTCGTGTGAAGAGTTTGGAACATGCATTCAAGTTAGATGAATTGTTTTGAGTTGTTTCGAGATGTTACGACTACATGAGCTAGGGTTTGGGCACCAACTTCAGGTTTAATGCCTCATATGTATACAATATCTACGGAGGATAATGTTGATACAACTAATAGTTTGGATTCTGAAGAAGCTAATCATGGTGAAAAGGTAGAATGTAGCAAGGAAAAGAGAAAACACTTGAACCAACTAGGAAAAAATTTAAGAAAGGGAAGAAAAAAAATAATTCTACCACATCGAAGTTATCCACGCAACTTGATGAACCTTGTGAGAGTGTTAAGAATAATAGGAATTCATATATACGAACTAACCCACCTGGTTGTAGTGTTCAAGATGTTGTTGAAAAGTTATCTACTCTTCCAGAATGTGAACCAATGAGTCCTCTATTCAAGTTGGGTATTAGCTTATTCACAAAGAAAGCAAATAGAGAGATTTTCGTTGCTTTGAAGAAACCTACATACCAAATTCAGTGGTTAAAAGATCAACAACATTGAATATAAAGACAACGAATGGGTGAAGAAAAATGACGCTTTTGTACAATTACTTTTGTCAAGAACTAATCTTTTATGTTAACTTATTATATACTTTTGTAATATGAATGTCTTTTTGTAAGACATGACACTATTTGTAAATATATATATATAAGTAGGATGTTCATGCTTGTTTATGCTCATGAAACAAAAAAAATGTTGATGTTGATGTATATTGTGAACTTGTGAATGAGATGTTGAAATATTGAATGAAATGGTGCTGATTATATGTTATATTGTATAATAGTATTTCATTCATCATTTATTACAACTAAATTGACTAATGATTACAGTTGTTTTATATTTTGAACTCATGTTAATTATTTGTAATTGTTTAAAATATGTAACTACATAATGAACACCGATTTAGAGGAAGAGATGGATCAAGAATTTGTTGAACAAACCATTAGAGATGATATGGAATTTGATGAACTTGTTCTTGCAAGCGCAAGAACAACAGTGTATTACCATAATAACTTTTTAATAAAAGAACCATGTAGAAATTCTCCTCATACAGGATCGATGTTCATAACGGAAACACTCAAAGTAAATGATTGACGTTGTCATGAACAATTTCGAATGGAGAAACATGTTTTTATTAAATTATGTGATAGATTAAGAAATTATAGATTAACCTCTACTAAAGGAGTTGGGCTTGAGGAAGCAGTTGGTATGTTTTTGATGACTTTAGGACATGGTGTTGGGAATAGAATAATTCAAACAATTTCAACATTCAGGTGAAACTGTGAGTAGACAATTTGGAATTGTGCTTAAGAAAATGATCATGCATGCTTTTGATGAAATTAGGCCACCTGAAGAATATAATGAAGTCCTATATTACATCGTAGTAATGACAAATATTGGCTATACTTTAAGGTAATTTTGTTTCTACTTAATTTTTGTTTATTTATAAGTATTTCTTTTGATAATTGATAGGATTGCATTGAAGCCATAGATGGAACACATGTTCGTGTGTCGCTTCTGGTGGATGAATAAATTCCATATATTGGAAGGAAACGATTTCCTACACAAAATATTATGGCTGTATGAGTGTATGTGGATTGGATATGCTTTTCACATTTGTGTGCCCAGGATGGGAAGGAACTGCACATGACACACGTATATTTTTAGAGGCGATAAAAAACACTGAGTTAAAATTTTCTAAATCACCGGATGGTATGTTATATTTATTTGTAATTCCTTTTAAATATTATATATATATATAATATTTTGAATAATATTGTTTAATGACTGAAGTTGATACTACAGACAAATACTACTTGGTTGACTCAGGATATCCAAATATGAAGGGTTATTTAGCTTCGTATAAGGGAGAAAGATATCATCTTCAAGAGTTTCATAGTAGTGGTCAACCAAAAAGCTCTCGGGAAACCTTTAATTATGTGCATTCATCATTACAAAGTGTTATTGAACGTTGTTTTGGTGTTTGGAAAGCACGATGGAGAATTTTACAACACATGCCTAATTATAAATTCATAAGCAAATAGTTATTGTTACTGCTTCACTGGCTTTGCATAATTTCATAAGGAGGGAGGCCATTGCAGATGTTGAGTTTGAATCATGTGATGAAAATCAAGATCACGTGCTTGAGCTAGAGGACGAAGAATCGTATATAAATTTAACAATAGATGAAAATTAGATGGGGGTTGTTCGTGATAGAATTGCTAGAGAACTAATGCTTTGATAATTTTATTACTTTATCATTAAGATTTATTTTAGAACAACTATCGCACTTAATTTGTAGTAAATTATTATGCACGAATGTATTTATAATTTTAAATGAATTTTATTACTTTATTTATTTTAGTATATACTTTTTAAGTAGATATAATTGAAAGAATGTTATATTATCCCATATTAAGTAAACTTTATTTTTACAAAAATGTACATATATAATTTATTCCAATTAAGGTAAAAATGTTATATTATAGTTAGAAAAGATTTTCATTAGTTACAACCAAACAGACTCAAAAGCTCTTCTTCAAGGGTAAAAAAGTCATATCATAATTATAAGTGATTTTAGAATGATCCAACCAAACAGTCTCAAAAGCTCTTCCTAAAGCAAAAGCTCTTCTGGAATATACCATCCAAACAGTCATTAAAAGTTCAGGTTTTTACTTCTCTTCTTCTACTGTCAAAAAGTCAAAAGTAAAAGTTATCCCAAACATGCCCACACCACAATATACTCAAAAATACTACTTCAATCCTTCTACAAAAAAATCGCGTATATCTATTTAGCACAAGGCAAATTTCATATAATCGTCACTCTCTTCCTTGGGCTCTTCCTTCTTCTCCTTAACAAGAGCAGCAGCAGCTTCGACAATAGGAGAAGACACACCGATTGCACCACCACCACCATAACCCACATGTAAAATGCATCAACAATCACTTCCTTGTCTAGAAATTGTCTGTGATAATTGAAGAGATTGATAAAAGTTCGCAATATAGAAAATTTCAAGAATTGAAGAAACTTAATTTCGAAATTTCGAAATATAGAAACTTCATATAGCAAATTAAATAATAAGGATGATTAATAGCAAAAGATAAAATCGAAAACAAAAGAATAATAGTAAATCAATAGTTTACTTGGATATTTGATTGTAAATCAAGCTTGAATTACGATTGAGACAGAATAGGGAAAAATCCAAGAGTCCATTAATAATGAAAATCGAAAAAAAAAAAAAAAAAGAAGAAGAAGACAACGTTAGCAAAGAGCTTATATATGAGATCTAATCAAGAAGAAAATGAAAGGAAGCCAAAATAACAACCTACTTGGATTAAGATTGAAAAACCCAAAAGTCTATTAAGATTGAAATTACTTGATACAAACCAGAGATTTATGGAAACCAAACAAAAAACAAGGTAATTTGGTGATAAAAATGTTACATTGAAATCTTCGAATGGAAGAATCGCAGTGTCTCTATCTATGTGAGATGACGACGACGTTAATTTGAGGATATCATTCACAAATTTGAAGAATCGCAGAGTCGAATGGAATAATCGCAGATTTCTTACGAATTCTGAAAAATTGCTTACACTAGAAAATGAAGATGTCATTCACAAATTTGTGAATAATTTGATGATATCAAAATGATTGTGTTTTGAGGTCTTTAGACATAAAAATTAAAACATTAAATATTGGGCTTTGATTTCCTCAGAAGACACATGGCAACAGATTATAAAAAACCGAGGACAATGTGAGGATATAGGAGGTGAGAAGAGGATCCTAGTCCCCTTTTGTTTTGTTATAAACACAATTTTTCAGAAAAATGACTATATGTCATTACAACACATCGATTTTAGCCATTTTCTGCAATTTATTCTAAAAGCTTACATAATAAATGATTTTAAATAACATATGTTTGAAAGAAAATTAAAAAGTTTACATAATAAATGAATTTAAATAACACATGCTTGAAAGAAAATTAAAAAGTTGGTTTAATATGAAAAACCTCCCATAACCTTTCAACTATTATTGAATGTGTAGATAAAGATTGGCTTTTTCAAAACCTCCCTGAGCTCTAACGGTGTTAATGGTTCCATAAGCTTGACTTGTGTTGACCATATGAAAAGACTGTTATGCCCTTGCCATTTTAAGAAAAAGTCTATTATATCCCTAAACATAAATTAATATATTTTGAATAAGCTACAGATAAAATAAAATAAAATAAAAATATATTGGAAAAAAAACAATATTTATCAATTATTTAATATTATTATTATAAATAATTTATAAAAATAATAAAAGTTTCAAAACAAAGGTGCCGATAACAAATTAAGAAAAACAAATATGAGGAAATAGCAAATAAAAAAATTAAGAAAAATAAAAACAAAGATTCGAAAAATAAACCTAGAGTTATGTACTAAGTCTGTAACAACACCACCCATCATCAACACATAATCCAGATTTATCAATACAAACACACAACACAAAACCTAGATTTATCAAACACCAAACAAAACTCAGATTCATCAATACAACCCCAAATTAATAAATTAATGCATCAACATAAAACTCAACTGTATCATCACCATCACCAAACCAATTATCATCAAAACAAAATCCACCCACATAAACAAACAGTCCATCCATAACAACACAAATTGAGATTGTAAACCCAAATTTATCGATAGAAAAGCTTAGCGATCACATCCAATTCCTCCATGCTCGGCTGCAAGCATAGAGGAATTGAATCTTTACCACCCTCAATAAGATTTGTCGGACGCCTCCAACTTTCGCCGCGTGCCTTTTATTGTCGTTACGCCATCGGTCGCAGTGACTACCACCTCTGCAACTGGTGCAGTCTCCTTGCACTAGAGGAGATATGGACTGAGATCAGTGAAACCATGAAGGTCGTCAAAGATCTCCTCCAATTGTTTTCAAAAAAAAAAAAAAATCACCACTGTTAATGATGGTAACAGAGAATAGAGTGAGAGATGAGAGGAGAGAGTGGGAGAGAAATATCGTGGGATTTTTTTTTTTTTTGTGTGTGGACTTTTTTTGTTGACAAAATATACTTTTTTTTTTTTATAAAAAAAATTGTTATGGATATATTGAACGTACCATTTTGCTCTTACTACCCTAACAAAACCATTAACATTGTTAGAGCTCAGGGGAGGTTTCTGAAGAAACCAATATATATCTACACATCCAATAATAGTTGGAAGGTCAAAGAGGAGGTTTTAATATATAAACCTAAAGGCACTGTTTGGTGGGTGGGATTGGATTGGATTGAGATTAGACTGGGATTAAATATGATTGGATTGGACTGGACTGGACTAAATTAATACTATACTGTGTTTGGAGAAACATAGGACTGGATTGAATTAATACCATGTTTTGTTTGGTGAAACATCAGATTGGACTGGATTAATAATTTTTTTAAAGGAAAATATAATAATATTTTGAATTTGATAATATAAACACATTATTTCGATAAACCCATATCCAAAAATTTGACAAACCCAGATCATCAATCTTCATCTACAAACCCAGTCATTTATTATATTGTTTTTGCTCATTTGGTTTGCTTAGCTTTAACATCTCCCATGTCAAAATAACGAGAACTAAACAATAGTCAATTTTTTTTGTCAATTTGTCAAAAAATTAGCAAATTTTTTGACAATAAACCCATATCATAATTTTTGACAAAAACAATATAATAATTTTAAAACCCAGATCCAAAAATTTGACAAACCCAAATCATTAATAATCATCAATCATCATCAATAAACCCAGATCCAAAATCCTCTAGTTTCATTTTTTCTTCGAAAATCTAGATCCAAAACAATAGGAGAAAATACAACAATTTTTCTTCCAAAACAACAATCTAGTTTCAGATTAAGATGAAGAAATTTCTATTACTTCAAAATGAAAGATATAACATTTGAAATTACACGAAAAACATCAAGCTAATAACAACCTAAGAACACAAATTAGATCTAGAGATGAGATCTATTAACAAACAACTCAATTGTCTAATTTTATTAACAGGGCATAATACGCCACAGATCAACAAAGGCAAACCAGCCATACAAGAGCAAACATCAACAAGCAAAAACTACACCAACAAATAGAGAAGCAACATTAGATGATACCCCAAGTGACCTCCATCCCACTACCCTTTGAGCCTTTCTTTCAATCTCTCCACGACCAACTTCAACAACAACAACAATCTCTCTTTCAATCTCAAAACCCATTTTATTTCAATTTTTCCAGTTTTTTTCAACAAACCCCAGAATCACCACCACCACCACCACCACCACTACCACCATCCACGGCCAACTTCAAATTCATCATCATCACCACCACGGCCACCATCTCACAAACCCTAGAATCATCATCACCACCACCACGGTCACCAGATCTTGGGACTATCATCATCACCACCATCCATGGCCATCATCATCATCATCATCATAATAAAGAAAAAAAAAGTTAAGAAAGAAAAAAAAAACCCAAGATCTAGTGAGAGGAAAGGTTGAAGAAAGAGAGAGACGAAAGGTTGAAGTCTTGAAGAAATTGGGTTTGGTTTCAGAGAAAGAGAGGAAACGTTGGAAAAGAAAGTGATGAGAATGAATTAAATGAATGGGGTCCACATGGTAAATAGTCATGAGATAAATAGAGATGGGGTGGGAGGTGGGTATATTTTATCCCACAATTATGAGATTATTTTGCTGGTGGGACTAATAATCTCATATCCCAAAATGTCACCAAACGTGGATTATGACTAAAATAGATCGATCCCAGTCTAATCTTAGGCGCCAAACACAACCAAAAAGTTTAGGTAATAAATGAATTTAAATAACACATGTTTGAAAGGAAATCAATAAATGATGTCTCTACCACAAACATTAGCGGCAATTGCTTTCCTAAATTCAAAAGAATATTCTCACTTCAACACTCTGTCCACTCAAATCCCAGCCCTTGAAATCCATTTCGTCACTCTTGATGCACTCCTCACTTCTCTCAAAATCATTTATCTTCCTACATCGAAAACCCTTCTCTCCCGTCTGCAAGTTCGCTTCCATGTCCAAGATTGCGCCCCCCAAAACGCGCCTGCGAGGCGTCGTTTTCGACATGGACGGTACCCTCACCATCCCCGTCATCGATTTCGCCGCAATGTACAGGGCCGTCCTCGGAGAACACGAGTACAAGCGAATCAAAGCCGAGAACCCCTCTGGGATCGACATTTTGCACCATATTGAGAGCTGGTCCCCCGATAAGCAGCGCAACGCCTATCAAGCTATCGCCGATTACGAACGCCAGGGACTTGATCGCCTCCAAATCATGCCTGGTTTCCCCATATTTTTTTTTTTAATATACATTCGTTATTCTTTTTATTCCTGTGCTGATTTATGTTTCCTAACCTGTTTGGCTGTTTAGTTGCTCGGAATTTGATGGAAAATTGAAAAAGAAAATAGCCGATAGCATTTTCGAATTAGGATTTAGCTACTATACAGCCATGAAATAGTGTATAATGTATAGATGTTTTCTTTTTAAACTAGTTTTTTATCTGTGTACTGAGGTTGGAGCCTTTATACATGAAATGTCATTGAAGTTATATTATCATTATCGCGGATGTATATCGATACTGGTCATTACATGCCAAAATTCAGCGGACTCTGTCATTACAAATTAGCTGAATTTTTTGTCTTGCAATGATACGAATTGGGTATTGAATTAAAAAATAAAAAAACAAAATCAGTGCCCACTTAGGAGAAAATGGTATATATTATATATATATACACACACATACATGTATGTATGTGTTTTTTTTTTTTTTGAAGTAGAGTTATTAGTTTGGTGATGATTAATTGATTATGTAAAGATTAACAATTAATTGTGAACCTGGGCAATTGAGTTTATAAGACACTAAACTGTCATGTTGCGTCAAGGCTGGGGATTTTAGTATTATAAATTTTTTGATATAATAGAAAGGTATAGCATGTATTTTGTTTTCAATCAGTTTGTGTCGCAATTTATGTGTCTCTATAGGCTATCCGCTATTTGATTAGTTATCCATTGTTCTATAGATAGTAACTAATTTAGGTTATATTATATGCAGGTGCAGCAGAACTATATGGTTTTCTTGATTCGAAGAAAATTAGGTCAAGTTCCACCACATTTAAGGTCCTCTTTTTGTTGTAATAGTCTGTATATATAGTTATGCTGTGTCCACATATGAACGGGTGTATCATGTTACAGATACTCTTTGGTAGATTTTGTATAGTTTGTGTTGTTGGCAAGTTTACTGAATTTTATTTTATTTCTTTCATATTAATGATATTTGCTAGGTAGACCCGAATTTTGTAGCTAGGTTGACATTTTTTATTTTTACTCCTTTTTTTTACAGAAGGGGACTAATTACTCGCAATGTCAAGGAAGCAGTTGATCTGTTTCACCAGCGATTTGGGGTAAGTTGTTTGAAGCATGTGAGTAAATTGTGTATAACTGTTATTCGATTATCACATGGAAGTTACTGAATCATAGGGCCATAGCTGTTCTGTATAATTTGATGAAGAGTTTATGTGATGGGAATACCAAGAGAGGAGTTTCGCTTTTTAAAGCATATGTTTAGAAGTTAGTTGTCTATGCCCGTGGTCAAGCAATCTGCACAAAAATGCTATTTTTGGTCCTAACAGAAAATTTGTCCCTGTGAAGCTTTGCTTAAATCTGGTAGACCAGGGATTTTGCTTTGCATTGCACCATTGCTAAAGGAAGCAAATACCTATACCAAGTTATATGGAATGGTCATTTCACATAGTAAACTGGAGGGCATTACTTGATGTCATTTTTTAAATTATTATGTGATGTTCAAAGAGACGATACTAGCCTTCCTCCATGTTTTAGATTCTGAAGTTAGATTTTCTGTGCCATTTCCCATTTAAGTATCTGTGTTATGGATAAGCATCATTGCTCTAGACTAATCTCTTTTGGCTTTCAATAAATTTTACTCGATGGAGGTTCTGTTGAGTGAGCCTTCTCCATGTATTAACTGTAAATGATCTTTGTCAACTTAATAATTTAGTGACCTTTAATGGTCCTCTGATTCTCTCTCCCCCACCCATCAATATTGCACTTTGCAATTTGCATGATAGAAATGGTTTTAGAATTTTTATTTTGCAAAAAATTCTACTCTTTGAAGGTGTAATTTGAAATCTTCTGTAACTTTTGTCATTTCCACAGATAACTTTTTCTCCAGCACTGAGCAGGGAGTTTCGTCCTTATAAACCGGATCCAGCTCCCCTACTCCATATCTGTTCAATGTGGCAAGTTCAACCCAGTGAAGTTATGATGGTTGGTGATAGCCTTAAGGATGATGTATGTTTCTGCTTCACTTGCTTTATCAAAATAATATGTTTTTTACTTTTTATTTTCTTACAATATTAACTTTGGTCTATGTGGTTAGATCTCAGTTACCTTTTAAGGGTATCATATGATTAAAAAAACCAGTAATGTCTCTGAATTCAGAGACCATGTTTCTCTTGTTTCTTATATTCTCCATTGATGATGGTTCTACATTGTTTGGAAGTTATGATCATCTAAACGCTGTGCTAATTGAAGACGGTCTTGGTTTTTGTAGGTAGCTTGTGGGAAGGGAGCTGGAGCATTCACATGTTTGCTTGATGAAACAGGGAGGTATTCTCCTACTGATTTTGAGAAGTTGGATCTGAAACCAGATTTCATAGTGTCTTCGCTGACTGAGGTTTACTCACTATTGGAATCGAATTTTGATCTGACGCCATGATTTTCAAATTCATTGTTGATGAAAGGAATCATTTAGATTGTCCTCTATCCAGGAAATACCTAGAGTAAATCAAGAATCAAGAACATGGATTGTTCCTCGTTCTCAGTAAAGTCTTGATTTTTTTTTTTTTTTTTTTTTTTTTTACATTCGAAAACGCGCCTGGTAGCAATTGTTAAAAATGATATTCCGAGAATAAAAACATTAAAAACACGTCTGGTAAAACCGATAATCAAACATTTTATAAGGTTATAATTCAATTTTTATTTCATAAATTTTAACTTTTTTAATGTCGTAAAATATACGATGAAAAATCATACAAAGTTTAATTATTAATAGTCTTTATCTGTTAAGGTTAAAATTAAAAACTTTTATCGGTTTGATCTGATTTTTATTAAGAATATTTTTTTTTTCTTGTTCAGATTTGATTATAGTTGAACATTCTGGAAAAAAAAAATGTGGAATTATGTTGTTCATTCTGGAAAAAAATAAATTAAAAACACCTGACGGTGAAGATCATCTTTTTTACTTGACAATTCAAAAAGGGCGATTTGCACCAAAAAACTAAAGCCCATATTTAATCGATGCTTATCAACATGGTAAATCTACACCAAAAGCTAAACTCAAATAAATGGGGATGAGATATTAGGAGGGATTCCTAAGGATTGGAAACTTCTGGCCGGTTTCCGTGAAGCTCTTGCTGACTGTGGGCTTGCGGATTTAGGGTGTTTTGGTCCTCATTTCACTTGGTGTAACAATAGAGAGGGTGATGCTATGATTCAGGAAAAGTTGGACACGTAATTTGGAGAGGAAATTATTGTTCCCAAATTTTGAGGTTTCTCATCTTGATTTTTGGCGTTTAGATCACCGGTCAATTCTTCTTAATTTAAAAGACTCGGTAATTCTTCTTAATTTAAAAGACTCGGTGATGCAGCAACATTGGATTACATGGCATTGGAATATATGGAGGGGTGGGATCGGAAAAAGACCAAGAAGAAAGGCCAAGCGACAGAGTTGGAATGACGTGAAATTTTGACAGTTGAAGTGTTTCGGCGAGGGAGGAGATAATCAACAGCTTTGCTGTTGAGGCATACCCTTTTTAGCCAAATTTCGTCGTTTAGGTCCCGAAAAGGCTGTTTTTGCTATTTTAGGAAAGTTTCGTTTTCGCAATAAATTGAGATTTCCAAGTCTGAATCGACTTCCATCAATTCCGGTCTTCTTAGAATTCTTAGTAGTAGTAGTTTCCGCTTTAATCTCAATTTTGCCTTTTTTTAGTAATTTTCGTGATTTTTGTAATTAGGCTCATTTTTCTTGTTCTGCAAGGATTACGATTAGGGTTAGGATTTCTTTGCTTTAAATAATCTTGTAAGCCGAAAGGCAATTCTGTTTTTAATTTATAAAATTTAGAGTTTCTCTAATTATCTCCCAATTTCGGTATTCCTTGTGAATCAACGAATTTGAAGTCTAATCTTTCGGTATTCGTGCGCGAATTAACAAAACTTTAGTAGGTCGTTTTCGATTTGTTTCTTGTAGGTTTTTCTCGACAGAGCTTCCGCTACATCACTCGGTGGTTCCTGATGTTGTTATCACCAAAAGGTGTTTTCATTTTGAAGAATGTTGGATTGATAATCCGGTTTGCAAAGAGTTGATTTCGAAAGCTTGGGTGAATAGAAGGCATATAGGTGCAGTGGATGGTGTTCTTAACAATATTCAGGCGTGTGGTTTTTGTTTGGATTATTGGAATATCCAGTGTAGGCGTAGATTAAAGGAAACCATTATTAATAAAAAAAAAATGGAGTTGTAGTATGCTTATAATAACATCACTGCCGGTTCCTGGAAGATTATTCATCTTATTGAGGATTAGTTAGATGATGCTTTGGAAACTGAGGAGTATTATTGGAGGTAGAGATCGAGGCTTGAATTGCTTAATAGTGGTGATCGAAATACTCGATTTTTTCATATGAAGGCCACGGCTAGGAAAGCTAGAAACAATATTAAAGGTCTTTTAGGTGATGATGGGCAATGACATGTTTCTAAAAGTAGTATGGAACAGGTTATTCTTGACTATTCAACATTTTCCAGTCTAGCAATCCCCTGCAGTCTAATATTGAGAAGGTCTTGGGGTGTATTAATCCAAAGCTCTCTTCCTCCATGAGCAATTTTCTTGATGCTGATTTTACAGAAGTTGAAGTTAAACATGCTGTTTTTGATATAGGAGCGATGAAAGCTCCGGGGAAGGATGGGCTCCCCGCTATTTTTTATCAGAAATTTTGGGAAAAAGTGGGTTCAGGAGTGGTTTTAGCCTGCTTGGAGTGTTTGAACAACGTTCATTCTTTGGAAAAGATGAATTCTACTCTTATTTCTCTCATTCCAAAGAAGAAAGTCTCTGAGAGGATTTCAGACTTTAGGCCTATTAGTCTTTGTAACGTCCTCTACAAAATCATTGCTAAATCTATCACCAACCGTTTTCGTCTTGCCTTGGATGGTGTGATTTAAGAGGCTCAAAGTGCCTTCATCCCTGGAAGGTTAATTTCTGTTAACACTTTGATTAGTTTTGAATGTATTTCACAGGATTAAACGTAGAAAATGGAAGCATGGTTCTATGGAGATTAAATTAGACATGTCCAAGGCCTTTGATGGTGTGGAATGGGTGTTTATTGAAGGGATGATGAGGAAATTAGGTTTTTTTGAGCGGTGGATCGGCCTGATTATGAGATGTATATCTTCTGTGTCCTACTTTTTTTTTGCTGAATGGTAATATTTGTGGCAACATCAAGCCATCTCGGGGCCTACGGCAAAGTGATCCCATCTCTCCTTATCTTTCTTGCTGTGTGCTGAAGGTTTCTCTGGTTTGGTTAATCAAGCTATTGGTAATGGCGAGTTACAGGGTTTCAAGTGCAGCCGCCTCGGTCCTACCTGTTATTTGCAATGGCTACTGCTTCTAATTGTTTTTTGATCAAGAATATCTTAGTCTCCTATGCCAAAGCTTCAGGCCAGATGATTAATTTTGAGAAATCCGCAATGTGCGTAAGCCCTTCTTTGTTTCCCCAGGAAAGCTCCCTTCTTGCAGCTATTATTGGTATCAGTTTGGTTGGCTGCCATGAAAGTTATTTAGGCTTGCCTTGTTTCACTGGTAGGAAAAAGAAGAAGATTTTCTCTGTTATCTCCTTCAAAATCTGGGACAAGATAAAAGTTTGGTGTGAAAATTTTTTGTCAACTGGTGGGAAGGAAATTTTAATCAAGGCAGTGATCCAATCTATTCCTACTTACACTATGAGCCTCTTCCAACTCCCTAAGTGCCTTCTAAAAGAAATTTATCCTCTTTGTGCACGTTTTTGGTGGGGGAGCAATGATCACTCTAGGAAGATCCATTGTTGTACATGGTCCAAATTATGTGAAGCTAAAGAGTTTGGTGGTATGGGTTTTAGAAATCTTGAGGTCTTCAATTAGTCTTTGCTAGCCAATCAGTGTTGGCGTATTCTGTCGAATGAAGGTTCCCTAGCAGCCCGTGTTTTAAAAGCCTGTTATTTTTCAGGCTGTGATTTCATTGATGTTGTTTCTAAGCCTACTGCTTCTTTCATTTGGAAAAGCTTGATGTGGGGGAAAGAAATTATAAATGCTGGTACTCATTGGAGAGTGGGAGATGGTTCAAAGATCCGCATTTATAAGGATAATTGGATCCCAAGACCTTCAACTTTCAAGCCTCTCTCCCTTCCTCTCTTGGGCGATCAAGCTACTGTCAGTTTTCTTCTTTCGGCGTCCGGTTCCTGGAATGTGGAGTTGATTAAATGCTTTTTTCTTGAGGATGATATTTCGGTTATTTTAAGCATTCCCACTAGGAGAATTCGTGGGAAAGATTCCCTTCAGTGACACTTTGATCCTAAAGGCTCCTATACTGCTAAGAGTGGCTATTGGTTAGGGTGTTCCCTTCGGTCGGTTTCTGGTTCTTCGAATTCAAGTTCCTTTTCCATTTCTTTTGTCTATTGGTGGAAATCTCTGTGGAAACTCCCAATTCCCTCTAAAATTAAAATTTTTGTTTGGAGGGCCTGCAACAATATGCTTCCGTCCTTAGAAATTTTAGCTCGGTGAAAAATTCCTGTGATCAACCTTTGTCCCTTATGCAATTGCAAGAAGGAATCTAATATCCATGGTCGGTGGTCCTGCAGTCACTTTAAGCTATTAAGAGCCTATTGGTACCCTTCTTTGTTTAATAATCACAAAGGTAAAATTCACTTTTTTGATGTTATGCTTGACAGTTTTTCTCACCTAAAATCTGAGGATTTGGGCATCTTTTGTGTGTGTTTGTGGAAAGTTTGGTCTATTCGTAATATGACGGTCTATCGTTCTTCTTCGGAGAAGGAGGTTGTTGTAGATGTGGTTGGATGGGCTCTTAATTTTCTTTATAATTTCCATAATATCAGCTTGATGAAGAACTGCTCTCCTCCTGCCTCTTCTTTTAGGAATCCGATTTGGATTCCTCCCGATCTAGGCATGTATAAAATCAATTGTGACGCTGCGATTGACGTAGTGGGTTGTTTGGTGGGGTGGGGTTTGGTGATTCATGATTCAGAGGGCTATGTTCTGGCTTCCAGTTCTCAGAAGTTGGTTGCTTCTTTCTCTCCTCAAGTGGCAGAAGCAGAAGCAATTCTGCGTGGTCTTCTGCTTGCTAATGAGACTGGATTATCTCCTTGTTGGATTGATTCTGATGCTGAAGTTGTTGTGGGCTGGATAAACAATGGTATTCCTCTAGCTTCTGAAATTGGTGTTATCATTGCTGATATTCATTCCCTTATGAGTCATATGCTTGGGCCCTCTGTTAACTTTGTTCCTAGGAAGTCTAATCTGGTAGCCCATTTGTTAGCTAAAAACGGTATCTCCAGCGTTGAGGACATGTTTTGGCTGGAAGAATTTCTGTCATATGTTGGTTTTGTTGTTACGGCTAATCGCAGGGCTTGTTTGTAATCTTTGCTTTCTTCAAAAAATAAAAAATAAAAAAAATAAATAATATTTAAAAAAAAAAAAAACCGAAACTCCTAAAAAACAGAGCCAATCTTGCCTTTCGCAAAACCCCTCCGTTAGCGATCGTCACAGATCCCAACAACTTGCTCAATTCCTCGTCGTTTCTCCATCAAGTGATCTTCATCAGGTGGAGATCTGTAGATCTCCATTGCATGAGGAAGATGAAGAGGGTGCAGAATTTACCGACCTCAACCATTATTGACGATCCCACCATTGCCGACCTCCGTCGTCAACTTAACCATCGTCGACTGCTTTACCACACATAACCACCGATTTTTTTTCAACAACTAAACACAATTACAATCCAGTGAACTCAACTGCAAATCCTAAAATAATAAAAAATAATAATAATAATAATAATAAAAAATTCAATCTAACTAAAACCCAATCAAAATCCAATCACAAAGAGTAAAAAGAAAATATAAAATATTGAGAACGGATTGAGGCAGAGATGAGGCCATTCTCTACTTTAGAATATACGGTTGATAATAATTAAAATGTAATGATTTAATTGGTGGGGCTATAAAAAACCGAAAACAAAAAAGAAAAAACGTGTGTGAGTTGTTTTCTCTGCACACAACTATCCTTACATCAAATAAAAAATCTGAACTCATTATTTTTTTATTTCAAAACATGCAGCGGACGACAGGTTTTCACTGATTTTTTAACCCTAAAAAGGGAAAAACAGTATTCGAAAATGACGTGGAACGCCCCCTAAAGAATCATGGGGCATTGATGGATTTAGTTTTTAGATAGAACCGGAGGCTCATTATATTGTAATGTTGATAAGTGGTCTATCCATTCTTGATTGGCAAAGAAGATTGTTTGGAAGTGAATGACTCGTGTGTAAATGAGTTTTTCTTAATCTTCTTGTTGTATGAATTGCTACGTTGAAGTTGAAGAAAAGGAAAAAAAAATGCTTTAGTTATTACCTTCTTGTTTGGATTGACCACAATCTGGTGGATCAGAGTGTATTAAACTATTAACATCTACCAATAGAAATGAAAAGGTTACAAAAAATACCACAAATCGCCCACCGTGGGGCTCGAACCCACGACCACAAGGTTAAGAGCCTTGCGCTCTACCAACTGAGCTAGACGGGCTGTTGATGATTGTATTAATCATTTTATAATTTATAGGGTAATATTGAAAAAAGCTGAGCCAAATTAAATAAGCACAAGAATAAAAGGCCAAGTAGAGAAATGACAGCACTAATGTGATATAAGATTGGATCAAATATTATAAAAATATATTTTGAACATGCAAATCTGGATCCAACTATGACTATGAAGTTTTCTTTCAAATAAAAGCCTCGGAGATTATAACTCTTTTAACTTATCTGTAAACTCTTTTAACTTATCTGTAAACAGTAAACTCATCAATGGAAAAGAGACGATATTATCGAGGATATATTATCGTTTGGGGCCATTTTTATATCTCAACCAATTATATATATTTATATGTGTTAAATGAGATAAGCCATTATTAATTTGTATTCATTTACTAATAATTATCATCAATGGAGATGCTTGTGAGATACAAAATATGTGATATTAGAAATGCTTCAGCTATATACGCCCAAATCTACTCCGTTTTAAATCATACCACATAACATGCATATCTTATGTGACTAGTTATTCATACTACATAACATAATTTGAATAGATTTTTGCTCATAGGCCAGACGTATTGAACCATTTCTTTGAAAATTCAGAATTTTGTTAAGAGTTTAGTGATAGAGTTAAAGAGGAGTTGATAAAAATGAGAAATCTGTTCGATTTCCTTCATCAGCAAACTCAGCAGTCAGCACTCACTAGGGCAAAAGAGCTTAAACGTCTCGTGAGTGACATACTGACATCTGACAGCGCGTGATGAGCACGTCTTAGTTTCCGCCGTCACCGAATACTACGTGAGCGCGTGTGTTATTGTTCTTGGTTGACGACGGTGGGGTCCTCAAAATCTCCCATTAAAGGGAACAACAACAGAAAAATTAAAAGAACGTGAACGGACCAAAACCTCGAACCATCAAAACACCTTCTGTCTAAATTTCTTTCTTTTAATTATTATTATTTTTGATTGATTTTTATTTTTATTAATACAAAACCCTTCACTCTACTCTTCTAGATCTCTCTTTTCTTTTCTCTCATTTAACTCTTCTAATAAGTCTACTAACAATTCGAGGAAATTTTCTTAAGTCTTACCTTTTGAGTTTGGCCTCTCTCTCTCTCTCTCTCTCTCTCTCTCTCTCTCTCTCTGCGCTTCTTAATATTAATATTTCCATTATCTCTGTGTTCAAGCTCCTGTATTTCTCTCCCAAAACCATGGTTTTCCAACTACTTTCCTGTCAAAATTCATTCATTACAGTCACCCCAAAAGTCCCAAGAATTCAGCAATCCTATATAACCCCCGAATTCTCTTCATTTCAAAACAAAAATTTCAACAACCCCTTAAAGTCTATTATTCGTAAAACCCATATCTTAAACCCCAAAACAGAGACCAGTACCACCACCGACTCCGACTCCGACCCAGTTCAAGTGTCTGACAATAAGAGCAGGGGTGGTGGTGGTGATGATATTGGGCTAGTGGGTGTGAAACAGATGTTGGTTTTGTGTGGGTTGGGTTACTGGGTTCAAGGTTCCAGGTGTTTTCCATGGTTGGCTCTCAATTTTCACATGGCTCACAACCTCAACTTGCACCCATCTACATTGCAGCTTGTGCAGAACTCTGCTAACCTTCCAATGGTGGCCAAGCCTCTCTATGGGGTTCTCTCTGATGCTCTTTACATTGGTGGTGCTCATAGAATACCTTACATTTGCATTGGAGGTTAGTTTTAATTGTACATTTTTTTTATATGTTTTATTGGATTTAGTTTCTGTGTATTTGTGGTGGCATCTTCTGTTATTTTGACGAGTTTGGAAAGAATCAGAAGTGGTTTGGATTGTACTGCTCTTTATATTCTTCTCTTTGGTTTTGGTTTTGGTTTTGGTTTTTTTGTTCCTTTTCCATTTTAATTACGCAAACCTTTTCTTGTGGAATTGTAAAGTAAAGTTAGCTTCATATTTCAGATTCCTCACAATATTTGATGAATTTGATTGACTTAAATGATTGTAATATTTCAATAATCAATAATGTGCATAAAGTATTACAATAATGAAAGAATTTGACAGGAATCTAGATTTTCAGTTCTATTGCAGATTCTGTCTTGGGGGTCGTTGGCATTTTTTCCGGTGGCCAGTCAAGCTCTTCCAACCCTCATGGCTTGTGTCCTTCTCAGTAATCTTGGAGCATCCATTGCAGAAGTTGCAAAGGATGCTCTTGTAGCAGAGTATGGCCAGAAACAGAGAGTGGTTGGTCTTCAGTCTTATGCATTCATGGCTGCAGCTGGTGGTGGAATTGTAGGCAACTTACTGGGTGGATATTTCTTACTCAAATCACCTTCCAAAACCATGTTCCTCATATTCGCTGTTTTATTATCTCTTCAACTTGTAATATCGTCATCAGCGAAAGAGGAATCTCTTGGTATAGCACAACCATCAAATGGAAATGCTGCAGGAAAATCAATTTCGGAAAATATTAAGAACCAGCTATCTGCTCTTATGATAGCTGTTGGTGAGGACAGCATCTCCAAGCCTCTTACTTGGCTCGTAGCATCTGTTGCCATGGTCCCTCTTTTGTCAGGTTCAATCTTTTGCTATCAAACTCAATGTCTGCAACTTGATCCTTCGATTTTTGGGATGTCACGAGTGATTGGCCAGTTGACGCTTCTCTCATTGATTGTGGCTTATGATCGTTACTGGAAAAAAGTTCCCTTGAGAAAATTGATTGGGGTAGTACAAGGTTTGTATGCTTCTTCACTTCTTCTTGACTTCATCTTGGTGAGACAGATCAATCTTCAATTAGGAATTCCCAACGAGGTGTTTGCCCTTTGTTTTTCTGGTTTAGCAGAAACTCTTGCACAGTTTAAGCTGCTTCCCTTTTCGATGCTATTGGCAAGTTTATGCCCACAGGGTTGTGAAGGCTCGCTCACTTCTTTCTCAGCTTCCGCATTGTGTCTATCATCAATCGTTAGTGGCTTTTTGGGTGTTGGATTGGCTTCTCTGATCGGAATAACATCCGGAGATTACTCAAGTTTACCTGTGGGGATCTTGATACAGTTCCTTACAGCGTTGTTGCCTTTCGCATGGATCCATCATGTTCCCATGTCCCCACCTGCTGTTGAGAAGGAAAGAAAGAGAGGTATGAGTAAAAGAACTAGAAGAAATAGAAGAGTCGGAAGAGTTGTATTAGGTTCAGTTTTTGTTTACCGACGCGAAAGAGAATCTGAGGCACAGGGATAAACAAGATGCTTGATTTTACATTGACAAGTCTGGAGATTGCAAGAAATGAACCATATAATTCTTCAGATCCCCATTTTTTGTCATCTATCTTGATTGATCACTGAGGTCAGTAGTATCAATTCAAGGATTTTTGTTCAAGCTCTGATTACCAAAGTTTGTTGTATAACGCCTCAAGTTTATCAATCGGTAGCCCTGGTAGGAAGGTTTCTTGGACCAAAGAACTTTGATCAAGCAGGAGAGGTGGCTAAACTATCTACTGTTCCTTAATGTCAACGCAGCTCACTTGTATTTACAGGCTATCTGGAGAGATTATGCAGGTGGCCAGGTGCCTATATGCTGCCTCGTTTTTCCTTGCATTATGCCTCGTTTTTTCTGGGCGTCACTTAAACACAAGATCAACTTCCACAGGGCCGAATCATAACCATGAGAACTCTGCACATTAATGAGATTTAGGCATCATTTGTATATTTGCAAGGATAGAGTATGAAATCAAAATCAACTTAGTTTTTGATTCACCAGATGTGCCTCCAGTCCATGTTTCATTACATCATATTTAGCAATAACTAAAAAACCTTTTAAAGACTTGCAGGATATGGAAATTGTGGCTACACAAACTTTTCTTCATGGATGGACAAACAGAATTGAAGAAAGAAAAGGTAGAAAATATAATAAACTTTCATTGTGTGGTAAAGAAGTTATCTGTCAACCATAACTCCTTTCATAATCAATACAAGGTTATCCAGCATCTCATAAATTGACTTGGAATGAGGATGTGCTTTATCAGCAACATAAAAACAATGGGTTCTGTCATGAATGCTAATCCAACTGCAGCCCGGTGCCTTCCTCAAACCTCTATTTTTCATTGTTGCTCTCACTTTAGCTACAACATCCCATCTTTTAGAGGAAGCATATACGTTCGAAAGTGAAATATAGTTTGAGGGATTCTCTGGTTCTAACTGAATAAGGAACCTATAAGCCAAATCCTGCATCTCAGAATTCCCATGCATTACAGAAGCACTAACAAGAGCTCCCCAAACACTTGGACTAGGTTCCACAGGCATCGTTTTGATGAAATCAAACGCTCTATCAAGCTGGCCTGCTCGACCTAACAGATCAACAACACAAGAACATATCTCAGTTGTGGGATTGATTCCATATACATTTATTACCGAGTCATAAATGTTAAGGCCTTGGTTTATTAATCCTGACTTGCCGCAAGCAGAAAGAACACCAACTACTGTTATCATATCCGGTTTGCCCCCTACCGAAAGCATCTTATCATACAATAAGACAGCTTCCTCACCCTTCCCGTGTAATCCGTATCCTGAAATCATTGAACTCCAGGAGATTGAATCTTTCTGAAAAGAACTATCCTCGAAAACTCGCCTTGCAGAATCCAAGCTCCCAGACTTTGAATACATATCAATCAAAGCATTGCACAAAGATACATCATGATTCAAATCTTTTCTAATTGCAAATCCATGAATTTGCTTCCCACCGGTTAAACCAACAAGTGAGCTACATGCAGGAAGTACACTCAGAAGTGACACTTTATTAGGCTCTATTCTATCTCTCACCTGCATTTCACAAAAAAGAACCAATGCTTCGTCCAAAGCTCCATTCTGCACATAACCATTGATCATTGCCGTCCAAGCATAAACATTTCTACGCTTCATTTGATCAAATACCCGTCTACCCACATCAAGATTATTACTCTTCTTCGAATACATATCAATCAAACAACAACCCAAATGAAAATCTGAATCCAAACCAAAATCAAATTCATTTCTTACAATATAACAATGAAGCTCCCTGCCATAATCACATTTCCCAGCAGTGTCATCATTGTCACCACACAAAGACAAAAGACTTGAAACCGTAAATGCATCCAATTTTACTCCATCAATCTGCATACACTTGACAATTTCCCATAAACCCAATTCCAAACTACAATCCTCTGAACTGGAATACCCCTTAATTAGCACGTTCCAAGAACCCGCGTTTCTTTGAGGCATTTCATCGAACAAGTTCTTAGTTCCGCTAAATTTTCCACATCTATTATACATAGACATAAGAGAATTGGCAACAACAACATCCTCATTAAATCCAATTTTTATACTCTTCCCATGAATCAAGCTCCCTACATTCAAGTCCTTGACGTCACCACACATTTTTGCTATGGTTGCAAGAGTAAAATCATCTGGTGACACGTTGCTATGACACATATCATTAAACAAATCAAAAGCTTCATAATATGCATGGTTTTTGACATACCCACTAATCAATGAGTTGTGTAGATACACATTCTTGTATCCAACCGAGTCAAAGACGAGTCTTGACCGAGTTGGGTGACCACATATTGCGTATGCTGTGACGAGCTTTGTAGCCAAGAATGAGTTTTGAGTCAGGCCAAGAGACAGGATTTGAGTGTGGGAATGTTTGGTGAGTCGCAGAGATCGGTGAGTGGTTGAGAGTTGGAGAAAATGGAGGAGAGTAGCAGAAGTGTAACTACGGGAGGTTGATGTTAGGAGGGTTAAAGAGTTGCGTGCAGAGAAGAGGATCATCAGACAAGACAGAAACTGAACTGACTTGAATAGTTTTTGGTAGTTTAAGCTGCAAATCAAGTGCCTGTAACTATATGTGGAGTTTTTGAGGGCCCGTGCCTAGTTAAATGATCGTCATTTACTATCAATAAATTAGACAATGGTTATAAATATACTTTCACCAGAGAAATGCTTGAATCCTGGACCAGGGGTGAAAGAATAAAAATCATCTTCGCAATTCCCTGTTGCAGATTAACCATCAAGAGTTTCAATGCCATCATTTTTTTGCTTTTTGAACATTTTGGATATTTAATCTTCATTGCTTGGAGCTCTTGTTTTTTCCTGTTGTAAGATATTTACTAACTTTACAAGCCTAGATATTATAGATAAAGGAGGAGAAGAGCAATACAGAGCATCCTAAAAATCTGTAAACAATCTGAACAGATAAAATTAAAGAAACTAACAAAAATATGAAAGAAAGTCTTTTCCAACCAGTTTTTTTGTGCATAGGAAAGAAAGTCTCCATGATATCAGAATCTAGGTCCCAGACTTAACTAGCTTCGTAACATCAGCAAAAGAACATGTATGAGGAGTTGCAACAAGTTTCTAGATTTCAAATGTTAAACACGTCACATACAACATATTCCAAAATCCAAACAAAACATAAAAAAATAAAATAAAAATAAATAAATAAATAAAAACTCGTAGAACATACTCTTAATAAAACATAATCCAATAATTGTAAGAGCAACAAGTTTCTAGATTTCAAATGATAAACATATGTCACATATAACATATTCCAAAATCCCAATGAAAAAAAATAAAATAAAAGATCATAAAACATATTCTTAATTCCTAATTAATTTCATACATCATAATTCAAGTTGTCGGTGGAAGTAATCAACTAAATAATACGGCCTCTAATTCTGGTTCATCAAGGGAAAGATCGGCAATCTCAAGTATCCCGACATTCTCCATGTCCATAGAATCAAAACCATCCCCTCCAACATCCCACAATTGAGAAACACCTTCATTGTAGGTTAGGGATCTCCTTGATAAAAGACGAAGATTATTATGCACATATATCCAATCATCACCTTTTTGTGGTGTTATCTTGTTCCTCCTTAAAGAGTGTATGAAATTATAGGTGCTCCAATTTCTTTCAGAAGACGAGGATGAACAAGGTTGTCCAAGTAACTTCAAGGCTATGGATTGGAGAGTTGGTGTGGAAGCTCCATGAACAGCCCACCATGTCACTGGAGCCATAAAATCTCTATCCTTTACAGAATCACCACTTGAAAAATCTTCTAAGTACAAGGAAAAATCAGCATACTCCTTATTGACACTTCTTCGCTCCCCCTCATTAGAAAAATATCTTTCAAGACATTTTTTTCTTTCACTTGCAATCTTAAAGTCTTGGTGTGGAGCAACACGACCGGGAGCCTCTTTAATCCATTTATTGCTATAATACCTAGAAGTATAGAAAAAACAAATCAAAAAATATAATGTTAAAAACAAAATAGAAAAATTTTACTAAAGTGTAAAGAATAAATACTTTAAAAAATGTTACCTAGGATTTAAAGAATGTGTCAAGCAATGGAGTGGTGTATTGCTTTCGGTCCATTGCTCAACCAAAATTCCATGCACCACATCAAAGAACTTTGATTCTTCATGAAGTTGCTTTCGTTCTTTTCTAAGGATAGCAATCTTCACTTTTTCTATCATAGAAACCCACCACTCATAGACCAAGTGAAGACAAGGTGTGTCCGTGTTAGCCATCCGAAGCATCTCATATATGGGAGCTGTAAAATTAAGTATATAATCAATGTCGACCCAAAAGCATTCATCTAATACTTTTTTCTTCATAGCTCTTGCCTTTTCCACATCTTCTTCTTTATACACATCCCATTTTTCACTAATCACCATTTGCTCTAAGTCTTGCTTTATTTGTTTAAATCTCTTAAACATCACAATTGTAGAAGCAAAATGTGTATCAGCAATTAAGAGTAACTTTAATTTGGAATGATCATTAAACATGGTCAATCTCATACTATGGTTCATAATAAAATTTTTTATGAACCAAGCACTACTAGAAATCTTTGTAATCCAACCACATTGTTCAATCACATCATCATATCTTGGATTCACCGATGGTGAGCAAATGTTCTTCAAAGCAAGATTGAGAGTATGGACTATACATGGTGTCCAAAAGATGTGTCGATATTTTGCCTCAACAAGAAGTCCCGCTGCTTTGCAAGCTGAAGTATTATCAGTGATTACTTGCACCACATTTTGTGGGCCAATTTCTCGAATGGACTCAATAAGCATGTTGGAAATAAAGTGCTTGTCTTTATACTCTCCTTCACAATTTATGGCCTTCAAAAACATTGGTCTACTCTCACAAACAACCATAATGTTAACAAGAGGTCTTCTTTGAGAATCTGACCATCCATCACTGCATACACTTACACCTTTATCTTGCCAAGTCTTCTTAATTGGCTCTAACAACCGCTCAATGTTACCCTTTTCTTTTTGAAGAAGTGTAGTTCTTAATGAGTTGTAATCTGGAGGGAGATAACCCGGAATTGAATTACTACAAGCAATTTCAAATGCACGTACATAGTGAGGATTTCTTGCAAAGTTAAATGACAAGCCACCTGCGTAAAACATTCTTGCAATTTCACTATCTAGTTGTTCTTTAGCACCAATGTTGAAGGCCTTCTCAATAGGTCCACTCATCCCCTTCCTCTTCTTTGGCCCAAGAGATGGTAAATCCAATCCATAATAAGTACTACCGATAGAAGAACCAATAGTTTTACCTGAAGATGTGGTGGGTAAAGGAACTTGTCTAGGTAAAGATTGTTTCACCCTAAATTCAGCTTTTTCCACTACCTTATGCATTTCCGATAAAGTAGCATTTGTAACTTTAGAGCAACTTGCAATCCCACCTCCTTTAATTTTCAATAAGTGACTCTTCACTCTACTATAGGATCCTTTATAAATTTGCTTGCAAAAGTTACACTGAAATGAAGTATTTCCGCCACCTTTCCCCATTTTCTCAAGCTTTGTAACATATTTCCACAATGGAGCATGATCATTCAAAGCAGTTTCACTTTCAACTCTATTAGCATTGCCTGTAGGCTCAAAGGAATTTGGTGCGTCACTCATTTTCTGAAAGAGGAAAAAAAAACAATTTCTATAAATAAAGTCTTCTAATTAATAGTTCACAAAAGTTCTACACTTTGCTACAATTTTTGAAGTTCTAAGACTAGGTCTAAGAGTTTATATCAAACCCTCAGTTTCTGAAGAATCACCAAACATTGTTTTGTTGTAATTTCTTCTCTTTGATCGGTAAGTAAAAAAAAAAAATAGTTTGTGCACTGTGAGATCAAATAAAAGGTTGATACGTAGCATCTCATTCCATCAATTAGTGAAAGTATGATTGTACCCAACATTGTTCGTTGATTACAAAGACAAAGCATTTTCCTCTTGTATTTAGAATGGTTCAAACGATCTTAAACGTACAGATAAAGAAATTATAAAATGTGATCCAAAATATTTCAAATTTATGCTCAACTTTCAATTGTATATTCATAATATAAATATTTTATAAGAAAAGAAAATTATCATAGTTCATCCTTACAAAGCATTTGTTTACATAAAAGACCCTTTGAAATCTAACTTTCTGACTCTACCCAGATGTTATTATACAAGACTGACTCCCAAAATTTTCCTGTTCAGTTAATCACTTCTGAAACACAACTAAAAACCAAACACGTTACACGTTGCATTAAGTTATCACCCAAAGAACCCCAATTATTTGTTGGTCTCCCACCATAAGCATAAGCAATTAAGCATCCTATCTATGAGATCTATGAATCAGTATGTATGCATATTAAACAAATAAATCCAGGAAATCAACCTGTGTGTATGAGATAAAAGTCTACGATAATATAATTCGAACATCACTAGATTGAATATAAGGCTTCTAGAACAAAAAGCTAAGGCATAGTATGTAGGCAGTTACATCATAGTTGTTGCAAGTTCACCTTTATTAGTTATAATTAACAAGCAATTAACATCTTGAGAGCCTATCATTCTAAATTGAATTCACTGTCAGAATACAACAATACTTAATAGAAAATCAATCATCTAGACGGGTGTGGAAGTTACCTGTCTAAGACATTTACTAGAATCGACTCCATCATCATCATATGGGTTATACATATTGAACTTCCCCTGCAGTGACACAAAAAAAAAAGGGGCCATTTGCATTGTCAATTTCAGAAACCAGACTTTATTGAAGCGAATAAGCAGAAACACAGAAAACCCAATTCAAAGAATCAAATCAATATCATCAGATTCTACAGAAACCCATATTGTAAACAAAACCAATCATAGTGAAGAAAGGAAAAAAGAAAAGAAAACCCCATTTGTTGGAGATGAACAAATACCTTTGGAAGAAACTTATCGGCGACTTGGAGCAGTGTCTAGTTGTATGAGACTGTGTTGGGGTTCGTAGTAAACAGTGGTTCCTTTCGCGGGAAGGAGGGCTTGTTCCCGCGCGTTTCTGGGTTCCTTCTAGTGCTTCAATTACTTTTTGAGGGCGTATCACGTATGTTGTGATTTGGGTCTCGTGTGATTGTGATTTGATTTTCATGAAAACGTGGCGATTTGAACTAAAAGTCTAAAACAGACCCAAAATTTCACAAGGCAATATTTGCGATATGAGATATAAAAACTATGTTAATTATGAGATTATACGGTAGAGATGTTATACAGTAGAACCCCTATAAATTAATCTTTTATAAATTAATATCCTCTCTAAATTAATAAAAAATCTTGGTCCCGACTCGGACCAGTGTAAAAAATTAATAAACCCCTCTATTGTAATAATTAATAATTTATTTTTGAAACCTAATATAAAATTTCAGTCCCAACTGTCGTATAAATTAATAATTCTATAAAAGTACAAAATATATTACATAATAATCAAGAACTAGAGAAGTATTTCAAGATGCTAGTTTGCACAAGGCCACCATGTTTGATATTTTTGACTTCATCCTTCATCTTTTAAATTGTCTTCAAGAAGTTATTGTGATCACCTTTTCGTTATAGCCAAAAAGTTTCAACTAAATTTAACATTTCAATAGCCTTACGTGTAGAGATTTTAGGTGCCTCATGACTATCGTCGTCGTCGTCATCTATCTCAACCACACCATCATTATTCTTTCTTGTGATATCATTGATGATATCCTCTTCAGTTGGAGTGTAATATACTTCTTCTTCCGCCAGATGGTTAAGTAAATGATTAACATCCATAGGATTGCTATAGTGGAAGCTTTGAATTTGTTGTTCTAATTCACTCATAACACCACTATCCTCTATGTCTCCTTCGGTTTCTCTTTGGACTGTACGAATTTTACAATGAAGAAAACAATTAGCGATGGTCTTAGGCTTAACATCAAATGTCCATGCTGCAACAGCCATATGAATGGCTTCTAAAATATCAATCTTTTTAGGATCAGGTGTGTTGGATTCCAAACGTTCGAGCAGCATACAATTAAAGCGATGACGATAATACGCCTTGAAGTTTCGAATTATTCCAGCATCACAGGAACCTTCCCTAAAAAAGAAAACTGACTTCTACATGTTTTATAACACAAAATAACACTTTACAAGACAAAACTCTTCAAATTAATAACCCATCTAAATTAATACTCAAGGGGGGGTCCCAAGAATATTAATTTAGAGGAGTTCTACTGTATAACACATCGTCATTTAACAATGAATTTAGATAAATAATTTCAGTAATTAAACATTACTCTAAATATTTTATGGTATTAAACAAGACTTGTTTGACAAAAAAAAATCTATTTTTTATTTTAATATATATATATATATATGAAGGTAAATTTACAAAAATTATTTTTAATCAATATCATTTTCTTAAAAAAATAAAAAAACTTATAAATATACCCACTTGAGAAATACTTGGATTGGACATCATTATTGAAAAACTAATAATTGAAGAGCCCGAAAATCTCCATTTGAATTTTTCGTAAGTCGGTGGGCATTGACAATGGTAGAGTGAAAAATAGTAGATCGTGCACTACGAGATCCTGTAAAAAAATAAGAAGGTAGAACAGAGCGAGAGGGGGTGTCCCGTTGGGGACTCTCCGATGCTTGAGTTAGACAATTTATCAATAAATAAAATAATTTTAAATCAACAATAAAAATGAATAAAATCTAAATCAAACCGAACCCAAAGCTGTTGAATCTTGGGTGGTGTCGTTCATATAGCCTTAGGTTCGCTTGGGCTGAGCGTATAATTAGGACGTAGAGTCCTCAATTTGAACGTTGTCATTAGACTTGTAGAATATGGGTGGTGGTCCATGGATTGAGTCTGTCGGTCGGACACAGGGTAGTCGAACGAAGCTAAAGTGAAGGGTGGAGATAAATGGATGTAGATGCCAGATGTTGGATTGACGGCTTCATGATTGAGGCATGGCTTAAAACCTTTGAGAGTGTTGTCAAGGTGAATAAAAGCGAATTCAACCTGATGTTGGCGTGATCTTGTAATTAGACAACCTAGGCAGGTGAAAAGTGTATTGCATTAATTGTGGCGTTTTCTACTTGAATATGATCAGAGAAAAAATCTCTCCCTTGAGTGGAGGGGGAGCTTGCTCTTTATAGATAGAGAGAGCACTCAAAGATGGGTCTGTTCATATCTCCCCCACGATCTCGGCCTCAAATCATGTAACAAGAACCTCTGATATTTTGAGATTCTAAAAGATATTTGAATGAGTCAGCCATATGCTATATGCCAAACTGACTTGGTCTTTGCTATGATTTGGTCATGGGTTGTAACTGTTTGGATTTACATTGGGCCTGTCTACCGTTGGGCCTTAGTATTTGGGTTGTGTTATTTTTGGCTACCACAGTTAGCCCCTCACTCTCTGAGTTGAAGTCTTCAAGTTAGAGAGTGGAATGTTTCGATACTCTTGTATTGAACGACAGATAGATTTATCGAATAAAGCGCGGTGGTCGATCGACCATCTGCTATTGTTACATTGAATTCGCACACATGCTTTATGGGTTGATTGAACTTTTCATTCACAAAAGCGCGTACATGCGTTATTGGTCGACATGAAACATGCCTGTAAACTTGTGCACATTCGATCGATTTTTTTTTTTTTTGAAGTTGTGTACAAGCGTAATTAGGTTGATATAACCTTTATTAATGTCTGAAATCGCGTGTATGCGTTATTTTTTGGGTCTACAAGACCTTTTTTTACATAGAATATCGTGTACATGCGTTATGGGGTCGATTTGACCATTTCATTGATAAATCGCGGACCCGCATTATTGGTCGATACGACCTTTTAATCATAAGAAATCGCGAACTCGCGTTATTGGTCGATACGACCTTTTGCTAGTACCATATAGAATTCGAACGTGATAACAAAAGTTGAAAGAGCGACATTTATAACGCTCATTGTAGATTGATATTTCTAGATCCTTAAAATGCAAGTATGCAAGTAAAACATTATTAATTCATTAAAAGCAGGAAACAGAGAATGAGATGTCTGTTTGGAGATGGATATAGATAGATAGAATCTTTCATAGCATCCCTAGTAAATATACGAATATGAATAAGCAGTCGAACGCTACCGCGAAACATAGATTGTCATTTCAAGCTTCAATTTTTGTATATATATTTGTATATTTTAACTCAAGCTGCAATTGCAAATTAATGACAATACAAAGTTCTAATTGATTTCAAATGAACGATTTTTAGAGCTTTTAAACATGTTGATATGTCAGTAAATATACTCAAAATGATATCAAAATGACAATTTTTATGTAAATTGAACGAAATTGGAGAGAAAAATAATCGCGAAACGTACCTGAAATCAGTAATCTCAGGCAAAATCTCTACCGACAACGGTTGTCTGAGCCAACTTATAATTCCAATTTGTAATTTTATAGCTCAACACAAAGCGTAAGGCAACATATTTCAATTTACTAACACAACATGTAGCTCAACAGAGAGATTGACATGTTGGTTGTAGCTTGGCATAGAATCATAGAAATTTGTAGTTCGACATGCGAATTGATATGAAATACTTATCACGTTATATGATGTTATGGTTCCATGTTGTGCAGTGGGACCTGGATCGCTTAAATATAATTGCTCGTGCATGTCGGATCAATCGCATATCGCCGTTCGACAATATGGATCAACAACTGGTCGTCATCTTGAGTGATTTCATGAAGATATTTAATTTTCATGCTTTATAGAATCTGAACACATGTCGCTCGACGTATAAAATCAACATGCATGAAGTAGTCATTATAAATTGTCGCTCGACCATTCAGTTCAACATGCATGTAGTTGAAACATTTTAACACAATCACTGTGTCGTTTGGCAATTGTAGTGATTGCATGCAAATGATAGTAATTGAATCATATAACTCATGTGTCATTCGACAATTGTAGCAATAGCAATAGCATGTATATGATAAAGTAATTGAATCAATATAATTTATGTCGTTTGCCAACATAGATCAGCATTTTTTTTTTTTTTTAGGCTTCGTAGAGCACTTTTTGTAGTTTATTGTAGAGAGCGCCTTCCGTGGCTCCATAGAGCGCTATTTGTCATAGTTTACTTGCTATAATAAGTTGAACTTATTCTTTCATGTTAGCAAGCAAGCCAAGCATTCATGTTATAAATTTAAAAATGTAGCAAAATAGAGTAATAGTAGAGTTTATTTTACTAGAGTTCATTAGAGCATGCCAAGGCAAGGTAAATATGAAATGGTGAATTTAAACAATTAGTAAAGTAGGATGCAGAAAATATGGATATCTTAAATTGCTAAGTACCTCAGCCAGTATTGATAGCATGACACGAATTTCTAGGTTTGTCCTTTCTCGTGGGTAGGATTATAATTGCGACGCCCGGTGTGCTTGAATTGTCTTCTTCCGGAAATAATTGGATTTATCTTTTATTTTGATAGGTTTGGAAAACATTTTATGCTTTCAATCAATGAAAGACCAATAGTTGTATCTGTAGATTCAGAATACACAAAAGCAAAGAGAAACTAGAGATTACAAACGCTTTAGTTACAACCAGAAAGGTTAAAGATTAGAGCATGTATAGACTGGCTTCAGGGCTTCAAACATACAAGTTGTAGGACATAAGAAAAAAGGCCAAGCATTGTATCATGATAGCATAGTTTTTAAAAGATAGGAGAAGATATATAATTATAAAACCAAAAGTGAGAGAAGCTTGATGTAGAGTACATGATATACCTTGTAATTCCAATTTGGCGGTAGTATGCTAACTTGGCAAGCAGTAATATATTCATCTAGCTTTAGTTTTTTATTCATTTTTTGTTACAATTCGTCGTTCGACTTGGAGTTGTAGAGCACCCAAAACTTTGGCCTAACTTGGAGCAAGTAATGTAACACAACGGAGAGAGCTCGACAGTCAACATGTAGCTTGACAGAGAGTTTGACAATCGACATGTAGATCTCTTCTCGAAGAGATTTTTGAACTTTTCAGATTATAACTCACATTTTATCACGTGGACTGACGACTTATCACGGATCGACACAAAATGGTGTACAACAGCTGGGAGAAGATCAAAGCAATGAGTGCTGAACTAGTTGCCCAAGTCGACCTCTATTAAGCCTGTTTTGGAAGGAATTGAGAAAGAAGCCATTGATGATGATGTCAATCGCCAAGAGGAATAGAATCAAGATTGTTGCTTTATTTGAAGTGTTTTCTCAATGTTTGATGTGTCGAATGTAGATTGAGGAGGCGGACACGTGTAAATATTGGTGTAAATACTTGAGTACTTTCTTGAAATCATTTAACTTCACGACCAGTGGCGGACCCAGGAATTTTAATCAGGTAGGGCACTTGAATAAATTAAAATCGCAATTATATGAAAAAATACTGAAAAATTAAAATTGTAGTAAAATAGTTTTTTTAGATAAAATAAAATAAATAGAATACTTACTCAGATGAATTAAATAATCTTACATTCAAAAAGAAATAAAAACAAGAAAAAATATTAAAAATAAATAATAACAAGAAAAACAACATAAATAATGAAAAAAAAAAAAATTAAAAGAATAAATTACCATCTAATTTTATAATAAGAAATTTTGTTTTGCATTTATAATAAATTCAATTTAAATTTATATAAAAATAATTTATTAATAACTATTACTAGACATGTTTTAAATTTTTTATTCTTCAAAGTATTGGTAAATTATTGATTTATTGATTCTAAATAAATTAAAACTATAAAATAAAGAAAAATACTAAGGATAAGATAAAATGAATCATAGGAATAGATTGACTATTTTAATCCAATGAAGTAAAATATGATATTTTAGGGTTTGTTGATTGGACGTGTTAAGTATGTCAAATTAAAACTATTAAAAATAATAAAATCCAAAATAATAATATATAAATTAATATAAATTAAGTAAACACAAATTAATAGTAGTTACGAAATTGACAATAACGGAATAGAGAAAATGAATCGGAAATGATGTTAAAATAAATAAGTCATAAAAAATTAGAAAATAAAATTGAATTAAAAAAAGGCAAATAAAAAAATTAGAAGATAAAATGGAATTAAAGATTGCTTGAGATGGGACTCGAACCAAGCACTCTTAGTCAAATAACCAAAATCCACTACCAGCTATACTGACAGGATTATAATGTTAACTGTTATATTAAATATGTATATGTATAATATACAAAGAATCAATTTTTTTTAAATATAATTGAGGTAGGGCACGGGCCCCACCTGGTCCCCACGTGGGTCCGCCCCTGCATCTCAATCACGACTATAATTGTCGCTTGACATGAATGTAGATTGAGGAGGCGAGCACTTGTAAAATACTTTAGTTTTTTCAAGGAATGTAATATCGGTATCGGCATCAATGTCGGGCTTCTAAATTTACGGATATATCGGGGATATTATCGATATCGGTGGATATTCTGTCAAAAATTAAAAAAAAGATGGATATTTACATCTAAAGTTAGTTTTTTTTTTTGTGAAATTTTAGGACAAGCTTAAACAAGTAATTATATATCAAATGAATCATATTTCAATAATAAATTAGCATAGTTATGAGTTTAATATAAATTATAACATAAATAGAGTCTGTATATAATTTTTTAAATTGAGTATTTAATAGAATAATATTTTGTTTCACTTTTATAATATTATATACAATATAAAGAGATTAAATATTTAATAAACAAAATTATCATTAAAAAATATATATAGTAATAGTTCCACACTTCCAAAATTCTATCATAAATCATAATTCATACATAATAATACATTGTGTGTCTGAAATTTAAAACCAAAATGAATTCCTTGCTGGTTCAAATACATAAGATATATTTCTATCTTGATTCGAACAATAAATTTCCCAAGAAAACGTGCTTGCATAGTTTTCAATGTAATTATTAATATGCCACACATATGCTGTTTGATCTATATGCTGCTTGATCTCTTCCAACTGATCCATGAATTGGGTAGTTTGGATTTACCCAACTTGGTGGATATTGTTGATCTGCATACATAGGTATTGCATATGGCATTTGTGGAGAAGGATAATGAAATATATTGCAGCCACCGTAACTACCATAATATGGTATATGAGAACCTGACATTGTGTGCGAATCACCCAAAGAACTATGTTCTGTGTCTATACTCATTGAGGAGAGAGTCATATTCAAAGAATATTCATCATTATGACTTGTTCCTCCATGCTATCTACCATGAGTTTGATCAAAATTACCTGCATGAGCATCCCAACCCACAGCACTAGCATTCCAACCTCCAGCACGAACATCCCAACTTGTTGCACCAGCATTCCAACCTCCTGCACCAAAATCCTAACCTCTTGCCTCATCCCCACCATCCCCATCATCTCCATCATCTTTTCCTCCACTATTTACATCAGAGGTATGTTGGTCATCGGAAGAGCTGGTAACAATAACTCCACGATCTACAACAACTTCTTCTCTAATCACTTGTTCAACATTTATTCCCATTTCTCGAGCATGCGAAGCAATATGTGAATCAGGATTTCCCTCGTCATCATCCAAGGAGGCAGGTCTAAGCGAGTTAAAAATAGGATTCTCATTATCGTCTCCTGCAGCTACTTGAAGTAGATCCATAAAATCAGTTTCATTTATTTTATCTTTTTCAGCTGCCGTATCCCTAAGTTTCAATTTCATATTATAATAACAATAAATAAGTTGTTCAAGCTTAAAATAGGCAAGACGGTTCCTTTGTTTTGTGTGAATTAAAGCAAACGTGGACCAATTTATTTCACATGCAGAAGATGATGATGTTTTTGATAGTATGCGAACTGCTATTGCATTCAATGATGGAGCACAGTTTCCATACATTACCCACTAATCAGCTGTAATAAAAATTATTAAGTATTATAAGTATGAATATTATTTCAATGATATTATTATTTATTATTAATATGTAAATTTTTGTAATAAAAGTTATATACCTGGTTGCATTTTGCTTCTAGCTGCAATGGCTGCTCGTTCACCAAAACTTTTCCTTCCATCCTTAAAGTATGTGAGCTACATTCATGAGATCAATATGTATATAATATATATTAATATGAGTATATGACACAATACTCACATGAAAAGAATTAATAATACTGAAATTATAAAATTGGTTGTAAATTGTAACTTTTTACCTTATTTCCAAAATTGGCAATTCCTGCAGCTTCAGTGTCTAATTGCGCATAGACATTATGTATAAGAAGATCCGAATTATCCCCAATATACTATTTTTCAAAATTCTATCATTATGATTCTCTACCATACGGGCCATACCAAATAATTATGTTCTTATTTATTTTTTATTTTATTTTTTGATAAAAATATTTGAGTTTCTTTAGATTCTCTACTCAAAACTCAAAAGAAACAATTTGATTATTTTTACACGTTTTACACAAATAATTTTGAGATTCTTTTATTTGGAATGTCGGCACAAAGTTACAAAAAAATCAATTCTATATATTTATAAATTGATTGGTACATATTTAATACTATTTGGAATTAGTTTTACACATTTGAGTCACAAACAATTTTTTTTTTTTTCATATTGCTTTCAAAATTTTTTACATATTTTACATGTCCACTCTTTGGTTCTTTATTCAATTTTACTTCAAGTCCTCAATAATTTTACTATTGACTATTATGTTGAAAATTTTTATAAATTTGTTAATGCTTCTTCTAAAATAATTTTCAAGCTAAATTATTTTAACAATAATTTAATTGTTTAGGATTAAAAAAATTATTTTAATAATATGCAAAATATCCCTGGACTTTCGGGGTAAAATTCATGAAATTTCGGGAATTTCGGGATATTTCGGGAATATCGGGAGATTTTAACGGATATTTCGAAATCGGCCGGATATTCTGCAGGATATTGGATATTTGACTGTTTCGATATCGGTTCCTCCAAAATACGGATATATCGGTGGATATTTCGGTATATCTATCGATTTTAAGTACTCTGAGTTTTTTGAAGTCATTTAACTTCACAACTTTAATTGTCGCTCGACATTGAGCTTGATCTTCCACTGGCAAAAACGTTTTCCCATTTATTTATTTTTAATTTTATTTTTTTGTTGCAAGATCGATTTGCATTTGTTTTAAACTTCACATAACGTCAACAGATCCAATGTCGAGCTGTTTATATTTGAATGTTGCTTGGCATAAAGCTTTCAAAATTCTATCATTTTTCGATCGCCCTTGAACGCTTGGTTCTCGGAGTAACTCATCGAACTGTCAATTTTATAATTTTATGATTTGATTTTATGGCTCGATGTAGAGCTTTTTTCATCTGTTACTCAATGTAGATTAGTGGTTCTTCAAATAAGCAAATCATTGAAAGCAAAGTACTTGACAGTAAAAGTATGGCAAAAATATTGATTAATACATCAAAGATCCATCTAAATTTCCACAAACTTGATATCACTAAAAAAAAAAAAAAAAAAAACATACCTGAAAACATACTAACCTTTCCCAATTTTCGTAATTTGTTTTGCCAGCACTTTGGAGAATCGTGAAGGATCTTTTTTTTTTTTTTTTTGTATTTTTTTTTTGTTTGTATTTTTTCATTTTCCTTTACTGGAGGAACCATCACCCTAACCAGTCCCGTAAATGCATTTATTGTGCACACAATCTCGACTTGATAGTTGTACGAAGGTAGTGTGATGAGTGCTAGTTGAACCTCGAGATCCAATCCTACAAACAGGTTAGTTTTGCCAAAACGATTGTCAAGGCCCCACGGTGGGCGCTAAACTGAAGAGCCCGAAAATCTCCAGTTGAATTTTTCGTAAGTCGATGGGCATTAACAATGGTAGAGCGAAAAATAGTAGGTCGTGCACTACGAGATTCTGTAAAAAATAAGAAGGTAGAACAGAGCGAGAGGGGGTGTCCCGTTGGGGACTCTCCGATGCTTGAGTTAGACAATTTATCAATAAATAAAATAATTTTAAATCAACAATAAAAATGAATAAAATGTAAATCAAACCGAATCCAAAGCTGTCGAATCTTGGGTGGTGTCGTTCATATAGCCTTAGGTTCGCTTGGGCTAAGCGTACAATTAGGACGTAGAGCCCTCAATTTGAACGTTGTCATTAGACTTGTAGAATATGGGTGGTGGTCTATGGATTGAAGTCTGTCGGTCGGACGCAGGGTAGTCGAACAAAGCTAAAGTGAAGGGTGGAGATAAATGGATGTAAATGCCAGATGTTGGATTGACGGCTTTGTGATTGAGGCATGGTTTAAAACCTTTGAGAGTGTTGTCAAGGTGAATAAAAGCGAATTCAACTTGATGTTGGCGTGATCTTGCAATTAGACAACCTAGGCAGGTGAAAAGTGTATTGCATTAATTGTGGCGTTTTCTACTTGAATAGGATCAGAGAAAAAATCCCTCCCTTGAGTGGAGGGGGAGCTTGCTCTTTATAGATAGAGAGAGCACTCAAAGATGGGTCTGTTCATATCTCCCCCACGATCTCGGCCTCAAATCATGTAACAAGACCCTCTGATATTTTGAGATTCTAAAAGATATTTGAATGAGTCAGCCATGTGCTACAAGCCAAACTGACTTGGCCTTTGCTGTGATTTGGTCATGGGTTGTAACTGTTTGGATTTACATTGGGCATGTCTACCGTTGGGCCTTAGTATTTGGGTTGTGCTATTTTTGGCTACCACAATAATTATGTTGGTGATTTTAAATTTAAATTTTATTCATATATGTGCGTGTGTATATATATATGTAGGGTGAGTCTCTCGTAAGGGATCCCTTATTTTAATTTCGGTAAATATTTTGATAAAATCACGTTGATTTTTATAAATTTTAATATGATTATTATTATTATTATTATTATTATTATTTTTGGTGAATGATAAGTTCAATAAAATGTACATATGAATAAAAATTGAAAAATTTTCAAACACTGTAACTATTTATCCCGATTTTGTTAAATATGAAAGCATCAGAAAAATAGAAAAATATATGAAAATTCAAGAAAACTAGTTCTAATGTTTAAAAAATTCTCAAATTTTATTAATAGATAGATTCCAATAAATTTACTATCCACAAAAAAAATTCATATCAAAATTCATAAAAATTAATATAATTTCTTCAAGGTTTTTACCGAAATTAAAATAAAGGATCCTTGTGAAGGATCACCTTCTATATACATAATGAAATTTTACCGAACAAATATGCTTGCAATGGTTTAAAGCTTTTATCTTGTTATCTATCCCAATGATAAGTTTCAAAATTCAATTGCTTACATCAAGACCCAGATAGATTTCTTCTTTCTTGCCTAATTATCTTTTGTTCAATGCCACAATACCCTATTGCAGATTAACCATCAAGAAACCATCCAGAAACAATAAATTCTCTTTGAATTTTTTTTTGGATATTTTATCTATCATCGTTTGAAGCTCTTGTTTTCCTGTTGTGAGATTATTTACTAAATTTCCAAGCCTAGATTTTATAGTCTAAGATGGTTAATAATACATTTTTGGTGAATGGAAATACAGAATTCTTAAAGGAGGAGAAGAGAAGAGCAATACCTTTATCTTCAAAATCTGTCAACAATCTGAACAGATCAAAATTAACAAAAATAACTACTTTTAAGGCTTTTCCAACCAGTTTTTTTTTGTGCATATGAAACAAGGCCTCCATGATATCAGAATCTAGGTCCCCAGAGTTGACTAGTTTCGTAACATCAGCAAAAGAACATGTACGAGGAGTTGCAAAAGATACCGTTAAGAAGTCATGAGCCATCCTTGCGAGTATTGAGAACCTCCAACCATTGAAATGCCACCAACCCGGTATGTCAAAGTCTTCAACTGAAGGTGGTTTAGGACTTTCCCAACCAGCTTTTAGTGCATATGAAAGCCTCCATGATATCAGAATCTAGGTCCTCAGAGTTAACTAGTTTCGTAACTTCAGCAAAAGAACATGTATGAGGAGTTGCGAAGGATACCGCCAAGAAGTCACGAGCCATCCTTGCGAGTATTGGGAACCTCCCACCATTGAGACGCCACCAACCCAGTATGTCAAAGTCTTCAACAAATGGAAGCTTAGGCTCATGAAAATACCGACTAAATTCATCATCCTCAACAGCGTCTACAGATTCGCACGGTCTCCCCAAGTTGTCTAGCACGTTATATGATGTTGAAGAATTAACATCACCAAACGTAGAAGCCGATTTAAGATTGCTTGGAGAGCTTTCTTCATATTCTGTAAGAGCCTCCATGATTTGAAGAAAAACCATTTTAAAAAAAAAATTACCGTCATCATGTAACTTCCCGCACCAGTGCTGTACAATATCCAATTGTACAATATCCATTTTGAACTGCGGATCAAGAACTGCCGCAATTGCCAGGACTGAAGTCCAGCCGTAGTCATATCTATCCAGAAGAGTAGAAGTCATAGATGATGCCTTTTTAGTAACATACCAGCGACTTTTTTTTTCCAATTGATCCAATTTCCTACGCATCTCACAAAGCTTAAGGAAACACATATTTGCAGTGAGCGTTTTGTTTCCAGAGAAGATACAATTAGCATCCTTCAACACTTGAAAACACTCATCTAAGGCTGATGCTTTATTCCATTCCTTGTTTGTTAATGTTATTGACTTGAAAATCGTATCTACTCTCGCCAGACCAAGAAATGTTTTTTTTATCCTCACTGCACTTTCAAGCAGTTCCATGTCAGAATCTGGAGTTAAAGGACGACCTGATCTTTCACGGGGATAATCAAAACACTTCCTGATCTTCTGCAAAATGTCAACTGAAAGATTTTTTCCGACAGAAACGATATCTTCCAGAACATGTACTAAGGTACTAATGCTTATCAGGTCCCCACCAAAACGAAGTGAACCTTGACTTTCAAGCCAGTCTCTTATCTCATTATCATCTTCAACCACATCTGCTGCAGTTATAGATCCGTGGATGTTCCAATCCAAAAGTACGCTTTTAAGTGTTTCTATATCACATCCACCTTCAAAACATTTGACACCAATAATCTTCCTCTTCAGTTCCCAATTATCATCAATAAAGTGGACTGTCAAGCAATAATAGATATTTTCGTTAGAACATCTCTTCAAGCGATTAACTGTTAAACTAAAACGACATGGGAGCTTAGAGAAGAAGCTACGAAGTTTTTCCTTCTCTACTCTATAAACATGGAGTATGTCAGCCTTTATTGAGTTTAGTGACAAAATTCCATTCTTGATAATCATATGTGCCACATCGAAATGCTTCATTTCTTGATCCCTCACACGGTTCTCTTTGATAACAGCTGAAGTTGAACCTGTTTCAGATAATCTATCTCCAACTCTATCTCCATTTCTCCTATTTTGGCATATTTCTAAATGTTTCTTGAGCTTTGTGGTCCTGCTATTCTTTGAACTGACCACCATCTTACAATTTTTGCATACGGTACATTCCTTTCCATCTTCTCCTTTATCCATTACGTAATCCTCCCAAACATTCGACACCAATTTTCTTCGCTTAGTACATGGAAGTGCTGAGATCTCCACATCAACGTTCACCAACTCATTGTCATTATATAGAGGGGGTTCACGTACAGCGTTTTTGTTTTTTATTTGAGCAATTTCCTGCCAATATACAGATGATGATATGAAAATAAGTACATAGAAACAAATCAAAGCTTAAGGGTTATGATCTTCGAATATATTCAAAATGGTCAAAATTTTAAAAATTAAAACCAATATGTAGCTGGCTAATATAAAGCGTAGAACATTGGTCCAGAATTTGATGAATTGCTACAATTAGAAGAACATAAAGGATGGCGTCCACAACACTTTGAACTTGTCCAATTGGCTTACAAGTTACAACGCAGGACAGAAACAACATAAAACAGACCAATAATGGTCTCAACTAGTTTATTCTAATTCAATTTTAAATAGTATCAAGGATCATATCAAACCACCCTCAGTTTCTGAAGAATCACCAAACATTGTTTTGTTATAATTCAAAAAAAGAAAAACAAATCAAGAACGATCAGTAAGTACAAAAAATAGTTTGTACACTGTGGGATCATATAAAAGGTCGATATGTAGCATCTCATTCCATCTATTAGTGAAAGCAAGACTGTACTCGACATTGTTTGTTGATTACAAAGACAGCATTTTCCTATTGCATTTAGAATGGTTCAAACGATCTTAAACGTACTAACAAAGAAATTATAAACATGCTAATCCAAAATGTTTCAAATTTATGCTCAACTTTCAACTGAACCTTCATGATATAAATATTTTATAAGAAAAAAAAATTATACATATCACAGTTCATGCTTACAAAGCTTTTGTTTTCATAATAGACCCTACAATTGAAATCCAATTTTCAGAATCTACTCAGGTTTATACAAAACATCACAGTTCATGCTTACAAAGCATTTGTTACCTGTCTACGACATCTACTAGAATCGACTTCATCATCATCACCTGGGTTATGCATATTGAGCTTCCTCTGCACTAACAAAAAAACAAAAAACATTTTCACTTGCCAATTTCAGAAACCAGACTTTATTGAAGCGAATAAGCAGACACACACAAGAAACAAAAAAAATAAAAAATAAAAAAATAAAAAATCAAAGAATCAAAACAGTATCATATGCAGGTTCAGATTCAACACAAACCCAAATTGTTAAAAAATTAAAAAACCCATTTGTCGGAAATGGACAAATACCATTAAGAGAAATTCTGTGTCAGGCTGAGTTCGATTGAAAATAGAGATAGTGATTGGCGGTGTCTATTTATGAGACTGTGTAGGGATTTGTAGTAAACGCGAAACAGTGATACTTTTCGCGGGAAGTAGGGTTTGTTCCCGCGCGTTTATGGGTTCCCTATGGTGCTTTCATAAATATGTTTACTTCGATTTGGGCCAATTACTTCTTGCCACGATGTGAAGTGATTTAACTATACTCTCACACTCACACCACGAGATGGTAGGCCCACCGTAAGGTTGTGGTTACAAGTCTTCCTGTAAACAATAATGCTAAACATCCCACCTAAAATCCCACATTTTTCATCCTACTACATGTGACATGTGAGGTGTCAAATTTTGAGTGGATACATATTAATGATGATTTATCTCACCTACCTCATGTATCCACTCACAATTTGACACCTCACATGCCACATGTAGTGGGAAGAAAAAGGTGTGATTTTAGGTGGGATGTGTAGCATTACTGTAAACAATAATGCTAAACATCCCACCTAAAATCCCACATTTTTCATCCCACTACATGTGACATGTGAGGTGTCAAATTTTGAGTGGATACATATTAATGATGATTTATCTCACCTACCTCATGTATCCACTCACAATTTGACACCTCACATGCCACATGTAGTGGGATGAAAAATGTGGGATTTTAGGTGGGATGTGTAGCATTACTGTTATATAAAATAGAATATCTTAACATAATACTCAAAAGTCCTAAAAACAATTATTATTGTTTTTTTAAAAAAAAAACATAGAAAATGTGCATTTAAACATTTGATTTGTATTTTTGTTTAGTATCTATGTTTAATTTTTTTTATTTTTCTTGAAATCTGATACTAATGGATAAGAATTTAGATTTGTCTCCCATAATTGAATATGGATAAGAGACATCTATCCACACGAGTTTATAAAAATGTGACTTGGTAAAGGCAAAAGGGAATTAGTAGGAGCCGTGGCCCCGAAACAAGAAAAAAAAAAATTTTAAATTAAATATTTAATATAAAATATTTAAAATTTTACTTTAACCCCTCCAAATATCGTATTTTACTATATTACGACACAAACTCTACCGCAAACTTGAAAGGGGAGAAGTACTCGTGTACATTACTCAAGGAAGAGTTCAAAACATTTTGTTCACTTTATTCTATTGACTCTATATAAAACATGAGATAGAGTTGAGAATTATAGCCCCATTTCTTCTGTTTGATATGAAAATAACCTTTACACCCTTTAACATATCTAAAAATTACTTAAAATTTATGAGGATTGTCAATAGATGAGGGGTATATGTATCATTTGAAATTTTATGTCTTCTACTTTTTATTTTAATTTGGATAGGCGATTGCACCCTTAAATAATTTAAAAATTACGGAACAGATACACATCAAATATCTATTACCTTCGCATAAAAGGAGGATAGATTCGTGAATTATAGCCCACACTCTTTTTATTTTTGAAATATATAGCCCCACTCTTTCTATTTGATAAGGAAATGATATTTATATCTTTAATTAACACAATCCAAAATTATTAAAAATAATCTGGCATGATAGAGGTGATCTATGTATATGCATGTTAAATGTGTAGTTTCGCCTATACCATTTATCAATGTATGAGTATTTGCTACACTATTAAAAAAAAAAAGAGGTTTTATGATGGCTAAAAACCGTCATAAATATGACTGTTTAAAACCGTCATAAAACCCAGCGTCAAGAAGTCATTCTTGACAATTTAAAAAACGTCCTTACTTCTTGACTCTTTTAAACTATCACAAACCAATGACGGTGAATAACCATAAAAAAAATGTCAATAAATATTGATGGTTGATAACCGTCATAAAATTTTGATAGTATTTAACCATCAAAAATAGTATTTTATTTTTAAAAAAATTATAATTAATTTACTAGCAATTATTACATTAATATTGTAGTAAATAAATATAATATATTAAAAATTGTATCCCAAATCGTTAAGTGTCCGTTTGGGAGAGCTTGTCTACTAGCTAAAAGAGCTTTTTTAATTAAAAAAGCTCTTTTCAAATTTTTTTGTGTCATTTGGTTGACACTTCAGTAGAGCTTTCGACGATTAAAAAAGTTGTTTTACGTCTACTTAGAAAAGCTCAAATTTTAGGCTTTTCCAAGTAGACTTTTTGAGCTTTTTAAAAAAACATTAAAATCTCCAATATAACCCTATAATTTAATATTTGCTAGAGTATTTTAGTAATTCTCTCATTAAAAAAGTTTTTTTTTTAATTGACAACCAAACGACAAACGACTTTTATTTAAAAGCTCTACCTCTAAAAGATCTACTTCTAAAAGATATACTGCAAAAAGATCTACTTGAAAAGCTCTCCCAAACATACTCTAAAAGGATTATACATAAAAATGATTATATTTTAACAATTAAAATTTATATATGATACAAGTAATGACGAATTTTTACACAATATATATTGAAATATATTTACAAATTTTACACAAAAACATTGGATGCCACTTGTGTACAAGGTAATTAGACATACAAAACAAAGAATTTAGATACAAGATTAGCAGTCAACCTGTATTCATCAATGTTGTTCCCAAATTTCTTTTCCTTCTGCAGCCCATGTAGCAAAATTTCCATGTGCAAATGTGGTCATCTTGCCATCATGAGATAATTCTTGTCTAATTTTACTTTTTTTTCTTTAAATTAATTGACAATATTTTCTTATATTCAAACCAGTTTTGACAAGAAAATTATAGAACTCAAGAAAATCTTCACTCAAACCTTAATTAAACATTTAAACATGATTAAAAAAAGTGAACTTTAATAAAGAAAGAAAAACAAGATGTTCGATTCGATTAACTAACAGAGCCAGATCTATCTAGATATTTGATTCAAAGTATTCCCTTAAGCAATCACACAATAAAACAATATCTTAAACGGAAAATAAAATCCTAGTTCATAATCAAACAAGTAAGAAAAAAATAATTCAAGAAAAATAATAATAACGAACCTACGTTTTTCACCACTGAGAACCTTATGAACAGCCATGTCTCTTCCAAAGAGATGAAAAACTTTTGACTTATAATTGTAGAGACGAAAAAAAATCACATATCAAAATCAAGAAAAAGATGTTGACGATAGCAGAACGGTGGGTGGCTGTCTGGCTGATGGTGTTAAAATGCTTCCTTCCTCCACTAGCAATGAGATCTGAGAATCATTTGAAGGCGGCTAGGTTTGATGAAAGTTAAAAAGATAAGTATTAGGTTTTTGAGTTTTAAACAGTTAATTATTAAAATTAATAATTTCAATTATATATAATCCAAATTTTTAATAGAAATTAATTGTAGCATTTAACTAATTGATTAAGATTTTTTTTTAATTAAATATATAAATAATAAATTTTATTTTTTTTGGTACAAATAAATAAATTTTATTTTTACCGTCATGTTTACTATTAATTTTTTTTTTTACTATTTTGGTTAAGGAGTTTAGATACAAATTTTTAATATCAAAAAGATATTAACTCTTTTTGATGGTTTTTAAATATCAATACTTCTTTATGGTTTTTAAACGTCAACTATTCTCGATGGTTTTTAAACGTCAACACTTCTTAATGGTTTTTAAAAATCATCAACATTTAATGACATTATTTTTATTTTTTATTTTTTTGAAAAGAAATGACATTATTTGGAAGCATCATCAAGACTTGACACTTTTTAAAAACCATAAAGTTCTTATGATGGTTTTTAAAAACCATCACACATGATTGATGGTTAAAGAAAACATCATAAATAAGTGTCATAAAACATCTTTTTTCTTGTAGTGCTAGCATTTTATTACTCATAAGCTTTATAGGAATTAAATGAAAATTATGGTTGAAATGCTTTTTCTCTAAATTTAATATATGCATGGTTGTGCAAGCTTATGCTAATCTGCCACTTTATGGTTGAATTAGCTTATTAAGCAATGCACAATTATTATTAATTGAAATTACTAAGTGTTTCTTATCATGCTCTGATTCTTTTATTACAAAAGTGTTTCTTATAGCAATTTAGATAAGTTGAATATTGATGCTTCTTTGGATCTAAAGTAGAGGGGGATCGAGATTGGTTTTAGGAGTAAGTATTTATAACAAGGAGGGTCAGGTCATCACCTTCTGCATGCAGAACATGCAAGCTTTTTTTTTTTCTTTCTTTTTTGTTGTTGCAGATCAAGGAGGAAGCTCTTGCAACAGCAACTGTAGAGGAATCAGGTGCTTCTACCATTGTAAGTCTGGTTCACTCTAACTCTGAGTTGCTCTCGAAGATTGGTCTGATATCAGTAACGGGTGGATATGTTGGTTGTTGGTGCCATACTGGATATCAATTTTATTCTAGGTTTGCGAATTGAGTGGATTGTTGGAGGTCAGTGGCGTGAAAGGTATAGTAGTAAGAGTTTGTAGGCCTTGATTTTTAATAATTTATTAATAATTAAAATAAAATAAAAACTGTATTTCCAGGTTTTGCTCCAAGCTCGGAGGACTTGAAACTGTCTTCAATAATATTGAATGTACGTGACTTTATTAATTTCAAGCAAACAAGATTTGATCAACTCCAAGGAAATATAAACGACCAACGGACCAAGCCTTGTCGGAGAAGTGCCAACGTTTGACTGACACGTAAGTGGGTCACTTGGTGAGCGATAGGCAATGCCTCGTCACGATTATTTTGTGTTAATAATAAAACTAAGTTAATGTTATTCATGAATATAGTGATCGATTTATAATATATGTATGTATAGCAATCCATTATTGTATTATAAAAACTTGATATTCATAAAATTATCTTTTATCAAATTTCATAACTAATCCAACCCACATCTAAATGGAGAGGGGTTTTGGATTTATATAATTTATTATTGTGATAAAAAAAAAAAATCATAATTATAATTATAATTACCAATATATATATATTTATATATATAAATATATAATACAAAGACAAATCAAGCACATGCCTTGCATGTATCACCAAACCTTGTCATCTAAAAAGGTGAAAATGTCTTTTTGTTTCTTGAATCAGAGGGCTTTCTGAAATTGAACATCTATGATGTATCTCTGCAAAATCATACACAAATTAGAAAAGGGAGATTGATGTCTGTGATTGAAGAGAGAGAGATATAGCAAGGAAGAAAGGTATGGATTTCTTGCAAAGAGAGAGACTGAAATCTGAAAATATTTTGTCACCGTTGATGACTTGCCTGAAAATGATGAGATGCCGGTTTCTTTTATCTCCAGAAATGATTGTAAGTTCTTTTCACACGAAGTCTTTTAAATTGTTTGCGATTTTGATTATACTAGAGAATCGTAATGGTGATCATTCTGCTTCTTTTCAATTTTTATTTTTATTTTTACCTTTAAAGTGTTGCTTTTTGGAGCTAATAATGATGATTATTGATTGGAATACAAGTGGGGTATTAATTTAATGCTCAAATTTGGTTGCAAGAACATTTCAGAGATATGATTTCTGTTTCAAGGAATCAAACTGCACTGTTTCCACGCGCATCGTCTTCTTGATCAAATTCAGAATTCTCCCCCCCAAAAAAAAACCCTTTTTAAAATTTTGATCTGGGAAGTGAATGGAAGCTCATTCGGGTTAGCAAATTAATATCCGGAAAAAGATGACGAAGCAGTTAACGGGCGAAACGGGACTACTTGCTGTCTTTGGTGAGGACTGGGAATTTAGATTTGGTCATGGAAATGATTTCTAAAAGTGGGGATTTTGAATTGAAAGAGTTGTTGTCTAAGCATAACAAATCTGGCGATACGGCACTGTATGTTGCTGCTGAGTATGGCTATGTATGCAGATTTGGTCAAGGAGATGATCAAGTTTCATGATATTGCTATGGCTGGTACAAAATCTAGAAACGGCTACGATGCATTTCACATTGCTGCGAAGCAAGGAAATTTGGGTAAAATTTAATTTTCTCTGTAATTTCAGGTTTTTTATTGGAACGATTTACTTGAAGTTCTTAGTTTGTTGTTAATTGTTATCGATCAGTTGTTGATTTTAGTTGTGAATTCTGTTAGAAACATAAGATAACATGTTGAGATTTATTTTCTAGCATTTCACATTGATGCAAAAGCAAGGAAATTTGGGTAAATTTTTCTGTGCAATTTCAGATTTTTTTAGACAAACACAATATGCAGTTTTTGTAGATGATTTATTTGAAATTCTCATGTATAATTAGTTTGCTGTTATCGATTAGTTGTCGATTTTGTTAGAAACTTAACATATACCATGTTGAGGTTTGTTGAAATTGTAGAACAAACATTGTTGCTAAATTTGGCTTTGAATGTCATGACTTTTCAAGTTTTTCGTCTTCTTTTCGACAAATATTTAAAAGACGAAATAGACAAATCTAACATATTTTTGAAATCAAAATTCACTTTTAACCTTATTTTCAAAATAAAACCGTATTCAACCAAAACTTCCAAAAACTAACCTTAAAGTGATGAAAATGGCCCTAGAGTTTTTTTTTTTTTTTTCTTCCCTTTCTTTTTTCTCTCTTGGTTCTTCACTCTCTCCAAAATCCCTTTTTTCTTCCTTCTGGTCACCATACAGTGATTTTTTTAATGTTTTAAATAGCTAACAATTGTTTGTGTTGATGTATATTTCATGCGTTTTGATACTATTTTAGATTATGTCATGATTTTCGAAATCAATTTTGAAGTTTTCCAAAATTTTGAGTTTTTGATGAACGTTGCATGACAGTTCAGCCATATAATATTTCATAGTTCAGCATGTAACATATTTATTCAATTTCTGGATTTATGATGAACACTATATGATAACTTGCCATATAATATATTTTCAGTAACATGTATGACATGTAATTCATTAAGAGCAACAATCTTTTTATTAGAAAGGTTGGTTAAAAACGAAATTTTACTACAGTCCGGTGAGAATTAAATTTGACGAATTTCATTTGGTTAAAAAAAAAACTCTATTTAAAATGTTTGTTTCTATATGCAGAGGTATTGAAGGTTCTGATGGATGCTATTCCTGAACTTCCAAGGGCGTGTGATTCCTTGAACAACATGGCGTTGCACACTGCTGCCTTGCAGGGGCATATAGAAGTGGTGAATTTTTTTTTGGAGAAAGGTAGCAGCGACAGCATAGTCGCCATAGCTAAGAGCAATGCGAAAAACTGCCCCTGTATTCTGCAGCAAGGAATGGGCACGTGGAGATTGTGAAGTCTCTTTTTGAGTACAGAGCCTGGAATCACGACGAGGAATTGCCATCCTACTTTTTCCCTATTTTGTAAATTTTATATATTTTCTATTACCTACCTTTACCCTTAACAAATTCCCAAATTACATATAACAAACGCAAAATATACTGATTGAGGGGTTAAAACGTCATTTTGATTTTTAAGGAAAAAAAAAAAGAAAAGGAGAAAATGGAAACAAAACTAAGAAAAGAAGAGAGGTTTCAGAGCAGGCAGTTGACAAACGTACGTCGAGTATGGTCCCCGACAAAACTATGATCATATGTATCAAGTATCAACGATTTAGGAACCAGAAGTGTTCTAGCTGCGTGCTACTATTATCGGATGGCTTTAAGGTATGGCAATTTGGATAAAAGAAATCGATTTTCTTTTTCATGGACGATAACTGTGTTTGTATTATTTTTTTCCTGCTTCAGTTATCAGAACTTTTGGGGTGCTTGATCAACTAAAGGTAAATTCTGGTTCTTTACACCTCCTTATTTGATTGCTCTGATATCTGCATACTTTGACTGTCTTTTAGTTTGAATCTGGGTTTTTTTTTTAATTTTTTTTTTTATGAAAACTTATATTACATTACTTATAGGAGTGAAATAGAGTTTTAATTGTTTTTTGTTCAAGTTTTGAGTCCAAATTTGGAGAATGTTAACAAAAATACGTGCACATACTTTAAATAATTGTTATTTGATTGGTTTTCTTAAGCTGTAGTTTAATCAAGTCTTTCTAGAACTGAAATTTTAGTGCAATTTACTATCATTACCAATATATATGAGCAGGTTCGTGATGTTATTATTATATATTATATGTTATTCTTTATATGTTTCTAAATAATATATATTATAAATAACATTTAAAGAATCATCAACCTGTTCGATTGAGTATTTGTTATTAAATATGAAAATTTGGTTTCATAGATACTCACATAAGAAGATTGATGATTGATTCGAATCTATCTAAACAAACCAAGCGCACTGTTTATGATATCAACAAAATGTATCAACATATAAAGAATCATTTGTTTCAAAATAATATAAAGAATATATATATATATATATGAGCAAGTTGGTGATTTTTTATATTATTTTGAAACAAGTGATTCTTTATATGTTGATACATTTTGTTTGTATCTTAAACAATGTGTTTGGTTTGTTTAGACATTTCCGAATTAATCTTCTTATGTGAGTAGCTATGTCAATCAATTAGAAACCAAATTTTCATATTTAATAACTTCCATAAAAGATCAAAGAGTTCGATTGAGTATTTGTTATTAAATATGAAATTTTGGTTTCTATGATTGATGTAGTTACTCACCTAAGAAGATTGATTATATCTAAACAAACCAAAAAAAAAGTGTCAATATATAAAGAATCACTTGCTTCAAAATAATATATAATAATAACATATAAAGAATCAACAAGATGTTTATATATATAAATGGGATGGTGATTTTTTATATGTTATTTTTATATATTATTTTGAAACAAGTGATTCTTTATATGTTAATACATTTTGTTTGTATCTTAAACAATGTACTTGGTTTGTTTAGACATTTTCAAATATAATTAATTTAAAAAATATGTTGTTTTATCCTATAAAAATTACATTTTTATACAAAAAGTTTTTAATTGGCACTCCTCACCCAGACATGAGACAACCGCCTCTCTTCTTACTGAACAATTTTTAAAATTTTTTTTTTTATGTGTTCATTTAAAATTAATTTTATACATATAAAAAAGTTAAAGAGAAATGGATATACAGTATAGGGATTAATTTCTATACAAGACTTGCATAATATCCTACAATAATAGAAGTTGATGATTTGAAAGCATCCTCTAACCATACTAAGTTTTCTACTTAAGTCACTTTAAGTAATATAAAAACTGATATAAAAGAAAAGGGACGACTTTGATTTTTTTTTTTTTTTTTTTTTTTTTGTATTTTTATTTTACAGGTATTTAAAAAGATATTTTTTTTTTTATAAGATCTAACCACTATTTTTATACAAAAATTGCACCAGATACATTTTTGGATATATTCACTATGACTATAGTTTAAAGTTTGGTCGTATTGTTAGTTTTTAATCATTATTGTTTTTGTGAAAACTTGTTATACATGAAATTATCTTTTATCATGTTAATTATTATTATTATTATTATTATTATTATTATTATTATTATAAAGTTTTTGGAATATTACATAAATTTAAGGATTTTTTTTAAACCTACAACCTCATAGCATAGATGCGAGGGATTTACCACTGAACCAATTTCATCTTATCTCTTTCATCATGTTTCATTAGTAATCCTATTCACATCTTATTGCGGGGGTTTTGGGATTTATTTATTATTGTTCATAATTAGAAAAAAATATATTATATCTTTTTTTTTTGAAATATTACTTTTTTACATAGATCGGGGTTTTTTGGGAAAGGAAGAGGACTCGAATCCGCAACCTCATGATATATATGTGATGAGTTTTATCACCGAACTAACATCATCTCGTCAAATCAAGCGTATGCCACCAAACCTAGTTTGTTACAAAATTATGATGTAACAATTTAGTGAAGAAGAAGGGCTGGACTCTCTATATGAGATTTTTCTAATGATATGCTCATGTTCTTACATTTACATCGAAATTGTGAATTCGATTCTCATTTTCTTAATTTCACAGCAAAAAGATTACTAAAAAGTCAAAACAACTAAAATTTATTAATAATTCAACTCAAAAAAATAAAATAAAAAATCCAATATAATGCAAGTGGGATTTTCCTGACAATGATGCTAGTCATTCCACCTATAATCCCACAATTTCCATCCCAACACACGTGGCAGTTGATGTGTCACTTGGTGAGTGGACACACATTAATTGATACATATATGTCTTACTCATGTATTCACTCACCAATTAATGTTTGTTCACTTACCAAGTGACACCTCAACTGCCACGTGTGTTGGGATGAAAATGGTGGGATTATAGATAGGATTTGTAGCATTGGGATGAGATTTATAATCCCTATACCGCTCCACCCCACTTAAAACATTATCTTTATTTTTTTTATGGTTAGTTTTTTTTTTTTTCCTTTTAATGTTATGATTAAAAATTATTAAATTTATTTGTTTAATAGTGAGATTTATGTTTATTTTTTATGTTTATGAGATGATTTTTAATAATATTTTGGAATTACTTTATATATTATATTACATTCATTGGATTATATATTTATTATTTTAATAAATAATTTTGATAAAATGGGGTAAATGGGTGGGGATGGAGAAAGCATACCCACCCCTCCCCAACCTGCTCCATATATTGTGGGGTTTTATGTGGGGATGGGGTTTCAAAAAATAAATGGGGCAGGGCGGGGTGCCCGAATCCGCTCCATAATTGTTATCCCTAGTTACCTCATGTATAGGCCTATAGGGGCATGCGTATCTAGAATATTTTGCTATGGTGTGCTAAAATAAAACTACATATATAGGACTATATTAACTCAAATTGTTGACTTAATTTTTTAACTTCAACATCTCAATCACCCATTTGTTCATGTGCTCTTTAATCCAATTGTTGAGAGGGTGAAGTCAAAAAATTGAGTTGATATAACCTGACACATATCATGTCATATATATATACAGTCTTTCTATTGTCAGTTCGTCATAACAATAAATATATTAGGGTGAAGAATGTGGACCACAAATTATGAAGAAGTTTTGACAAGTTCATACACTTTGAGTCAAAGTACGTAAATCTAGTGGTCCACATTCTTCGTCCAGATATATTTATTGTCATGACGAACTGATAATAGAAAATCTGTATATATATATATATATATAAAAACTTTCAATAAGACAACATTGATTTTATTTCATTGAGATGAAAAAGGCAAACTTGAACTCCATCTCCAACATTACATGGAAAACTTGATCTACTCTCACTCAATAATTGATTATCTTTTTTTTTTTTTTTTTTTTTTTTTTTTTTTTTTTGGTAAAGAGGAGGGTAAATGCCTAGAAACTAACAGAAAGACAGAGTAGAAAAGGTCCTTAAACAGGCAAGGCCTCTTAAATCTTTATCAAAGAAACTACTGATAGCAGGAGGTGGCTTTTTAAAGAAACAGATACCATTCTCCAAACTTCACCCATACAAGCAAGACCATCAACCAATTTGTTGACCTCCCTAAAGACATGATTCACACAGCAGTTCCATTCTACATTTATAAGCCTTTTACAGCTCTGGATGAGACTAAAAAGAGAATGGTTTGGGTTGGTCTCTTTGGCAATAATCTGCATAGTGGACATGGAGTATGTTTCAACAAAAATATCATGGTAGCCAGCATTCCAAGCCATGGAAAGACATTCAAACAAACCACAAAATTCCGCCTCAAGAACACTACCAACACCCTTGTTCAAGGCAAATCCTCTAACCCAATTCCGTAAATGATCCCGGATAACACCCCCAGCATATATGGTACCAGAATCAACATTACACCAACCATCAACATTATGCTTAACACTTCCTATACAAAGAGGCTTCCAAGCAACCATGATAAGCCTTGAGACCATAGCCGAGTCAACAAGATTAGCTTTCAACCACTCTTTACTAAATCTGTTGATAATCAAATTGGGGGCCTGTGGCATAGAGGAGGTCGCATCGAAGGCCTTATTGCACCTCCATTTCTATAAAAACCAAAGAGCAAGAGCAAATTGCCAGTAAATAGGAACACCGTTAACAACCATACCATTACGGAGGTTGCTAGCAAGCCAACTATCTAAATCATTTCCAAAATCAGTAGAAAGAGTGACACCTTCCAATATATTCTCCCAAACATCAATAGAAATTCTACAACTACGTAGCAAGTGATTAACATCCTCAATGCCACTCCCACATCTCGGACAAAAGGTGTCATTAGTCAAGCCATGAACAACCCTCTAGTAGTTGGTGAGAATTTTACCATAGAGGAGAAGCCAAAGAAAGTGTTGCACTTAAAGAGGTAACTTGAGGTTCCAAATGAACTTCCAAGTCCACGGGGAGAGACAATCAGCCTTTAGCTTCCCTTCATAAGCAGACTTGACAGTAAAATCCCCTCATTGAGTCTATTTCCAAATGGTTCTATCCAACCCATTACAACTTCTGCCTGCATGAATATTGAAGATCTTATGAACAATATGCCTAGGGAGAACAGAGGATAGCTGATGAACATTCCACTATACATTTGTCATATAGTGATCAATAGTTAGAAGCATACATTCATTAGATAAAACACCAGTAGCATATTCCTTGAGAACACCAATACCTGGCACCCAGTCATCAGTCCAGAATCGAATCTGACACCCATTGCCTACCTTCCATTTTAGGCCTTTAGCAACAAGCTTGGCTCCAAAGGCAATGCTTCTCCAGGTGCTAGAACAAAAGATACCTTTGTTGAGATCAGGATTAGTGAGGGGCTTAGTATTGAGGTATTTATGCATAAAGAGATGACACCAGATGCCATTATCATTACGGAGAAGTCTCCAACCAGCTTTGGCAAGGAGGGCTTGGTTCATACACTTCATTTTCTTAATATCCAGCCCTCCATTCTTTTTAGGCAAGCACACAGTGTCCTAATTGAGGAGTTGGATAGTTTTCTTGTTGTTAGTATGACCCCAAAGAAAATTCCGGTTAAGCTTGTCCAACATGAGACATAACTTACTAGGGAGCTTGACCGACTGCATAACATATACCGGTAAAGCAGAGGTAACGGCCTTTATTAGGGTGGCTCTCCCTGCCAAGGAGAGGGTATCACTGTTCCAGGTTGCTAATCTTTTATGGGTTTTTTCCACCAAATCATTATATGTTTGATTAGTGACTCTCCTATAAATGAGAGGAACTCCCAAATAACTGCCTAGGTTTTTAGTGAAGGGGGAACCACAAACATTAGCAATACTCCTAGCTACTCCCTCAGAGATATTAGTAAAGCAAAATATTCTAGATTTAGATAAGCTAACTTGTTGGCCCGATAGATTACAAAAATCATCCAGACACTCCCTCATTTTCTCAACCTGGGGAATAGTAGCTTTCCCAAACAATATAAGATCATCTGCAAAGAAAATGTGGGAGATCATAGGTCCCCCCCAGAAGTCTTAACACACTTCCACATACCTAAGTGAACGTTTTGGGTGACTAAATGAGAGAGCTTCTCCATACACTACACAAAAAGGTAGGGAAAGAGAGGGACCTCTTGCCTAATACCACATCCAGGGGTGAACTACTCAAACACTTCCCCATTCAAGATAACTTTATAGTGAACACTAGTAACACACCACATTATTAACTCCATCAGGTTGCCACTAATACCTACTTCCATGATCACATTCTTAATAAAACTCTATTAGAGCTTATCATAAGCTTTAGCGAGATCAATCTACTAGGCAAAGGTATCTTTTCTTCCTTGCATAATCTTGAACTTATGTAGCACCTCTTGAGCTACCACAATATTGTCCTGAATTTGTCTACTAGGGACAAATGCTACTTGGTTAGGACTAATGAGAGTAGGCATGAGGTCTCTGAGTCTTTGGACAACAACTTTACTAATAATCTTAGGGAAATTATTATTCTCCCCCCTGTAGTTTGCCATATTCTCCATTTTCCCCCCTCCTATGCAAAAATACAACCAATTTCATCTTATAAAAATAGGCATGGGAGGGGGGAAATTAGAGAATTTTAAAACTAGAGGGGGGAAAATGGAGAATACGACAAACTATAGGGGGGAGAATGATAATTACCCATAATATTATAAACAGTGTTACAAAGACTAATAGGATGGAGTTGGGTCATTTCAAGAGGGCTAGGAACTTTAGGTACAAGGACAATAAAAGTCTGGTTTAGATTAACAGGGAAAGTGCAAGATTTGAAACTATCCATAACTAACCTAACCAAATCCTGTTTACAAACAACCCATTGATTTTGGAAAAAGGTAGTAGGGAAGCCGTCTAGGCCACGCATCTTGAGCCCACCAATCCCAAAAAGACTCGCTCTAACTTCCTCCTCACTGACTTCCCTATTCATCTCAGCAACCACACTCTCCTCCAACACAGGAAATAAACGAGGCAGGCTAGCATAGTTGCTAGAAGTTGGCTGGGTGGGGAAAAAGTTTTTTATATAGGAAATAACAATACCTTTCATACTAGTTTTGTCATTATTCCATATACCATCCTCTCCTTTGAGACCCTCAAGCTTGTTATATCTTCTCCTAACCATAGTGGCAAGGTGGAAGAATTGGGTATTTCTATCTCCCTCCTTAAGCCAAATATTCCTTGATTTCTAGAGCCAGAAGATCTTTTCTTGCTCGATAATATGGTTGTATTCCCCTCTAAGCTCGATCTCAAGATTAGCCAAGTAAGGTTTAAACCTTTCACCTATACTTTTTTGAATACCTTGTAGTCTAGCAAGGATTCTCCTTTTTTTTTTTTATGAAAAATGCAGCCAAAGACATCCATGTTCCAAATGCTCAGTTTATTGGCCAACTTACGGACCTTATCAGATAAGGCCTCCCCATGAAGTCGCCATGTTTGATGCACCAAGCTACCAAAATCCTTATACTTCATCCACATGGCTTCAAACCGAAAAGGTTTTAAAGATTTATGGGGAATGTGTATACTGTAAAGGCATAGCATGATAGGGCAGTGAGCAAAAACAGTTCTGGGGAGGTGTCTAACATAACCTTCAATAAACAATACCCTCCACTCCATAAAGCAAAGAGTTCTATCCAACCGTTCCCAAATATCCTCACCAATAACCTTCCTAGTCATCCAAGTGAATTTTTGCCCAATGAAACCCAAATCCACTAGTTTGTTCTCACTAATCCAATCCACAAAGCCAGTTTTAGAGAAACAACCCCTACCACCCATCTTTTCCATATTGCAAGTAATCTTATTGAAATCCCCCATCACCACCCAGGGGCCTTTGAAGCAATCTCTAATGGTACTAAGATACTTCCATAGATGTCTCATAATGCCAACACTTGGATTAGCATACACAATCGTAAGAACCCAATAGGCACCCCCCTCAGCCACTACTATAGTAATAGTATGCCTAGAGCTAACCACCACTTGAAGTTTCACTTTGCTACCATTCCATAAAAGCCAAATGCTCTTAGAAAACCCAGAGGCTTTCATGATAGATCTATTAGAAAAACTCAATTTATCAACAACTCTAAGAGCCTTAAGGCCACTAATCCTAGGCTTTAACACAGCAAGAACCTCAAAATTGTAGAGGTTTTTATGATCATTAACAGCTTTCACAAACCATATCTTCTCAGCTCCCCTCACATTTCAAGAGAAAAACATTAAAAGGAAAGGTCAAAGGCAAGGGATAAAACCAACTATTATATGGCAACCTCCATTGCTTCTTTGAGTTTAGAGGCAACCATATCAAAAGTGTCAACATTAGAGATATCTACCTGCTGCAAGCTACTAACAAGGCTAGAATCAACATTTTTCTCAGCAATAATATTATCAGTGGTTTCTGTAGGGAAAAATACCATTAAAGTACATGCAGCGGAAGCGAGACTAAAAAAATAGAGATTTAGTAGCTGTTAAAATTTTTTCCATTTATGAACCTTAACCCTTTTAATCAATTAAAGATATATATTATCTAACAAAAGAAGAATACCTTTTGTCGCGTGATCCGATTGACTTACGTCGATGGTAATCCGCAAGATCTTCAATCCTAGCACGAACGTGGATTACCTAGGAGCGTGGTCTCCCTTTTCTTTGAATTGCAAGCCTGTGATTGGATAAAACAAACTTTTCTCTTCTTTGTTAGTCACACAAAAACAATCAAAAGAACACTAAGATTATTCCGGTCACTTTTGAGTTCTCAATCTTATGATCGAAACTCGCGTGAACCTCGATCGATGTTGTATACACAAGCTTATTGATGAATAAGCAAATAGTATACCATCAAAGAATAATCTATGTCTCTTTTTGTTTCAGTAGAACAAAAGTTATCTTTCTATGAATTGAGAAGAAGAAGAAAATAGAATTAAGCACCACAAAACCGTATGTGGCCGAAAATTATAAGTCCACTTATATATGTGGCAAAATTTTCTTTCTTCCTTTTTACTAGGGTGGCCGAATTCTCTAACCTAAAAGGGACTAGGGTTGTCGCAATACTCAAGCCAAAAGGAGTTTGTATTGCACCCTAATTCCTATTTAGTTTAAGACTTCCAAACCCTAATCCAACTCATAAATCTTTTATTCCTTTTTTTTATTTGACTAAATAAAAAGACTTCTTATTTGATTAAATAAATAAAATTAATTATTTATTTCCTTGTCAAACAAGTCTTTTAATTTAAGTATACTACTACCAATAGTATACCTTTAGGAATCAGATTTTCTAATCAGAAAAAATTTGTTTCTTAATTAAACAATTAATTAATAAATTAATTAATTCTTATTTAATTAAACAATGAAACAAAATAATATATAAGGTTAATTAATTCACCTTGCCGCCCCATATAGACATATTGGGCCATATATTATTTTCTTATTTCATTTAATCCATAGGACTTTAAATAAAAAGCCTACATGTGAACTAGACCCAGTCTTACTAAAAGAAACAAGCTCACATGTCATTCATTAATATATAAATATAATTGAGCAGCCCATTACATAAATAATGTGCAAATTATATTTTTAATATATTAAATGCAATTCTAGATGGACCCTTAAATTGGTCCGGTAGAATATATCAAGTGATCCATGCAAGTCCGTGTGGATTGGGGATCTTGGCGAGCTATCTAAATTTAAGCTTCAATAGACATAACCTAATCACAATCAACAAATGATTCACTTAGGTCCGATCCATTAATTTTAACTCATTCCACTAAAGAGCTAAAATTGAACTCTTAAATAAAGACAGAAAATGAAGATGTTTCCTCATTCATACCTTAGACAATCATGTTGTAGATAGTGTATCCTCGTGATTAATATCAGTAATCGCCAAGAGTTCATAGACCGCCTATAACTCTCCAAGTTACCATATTTACTCATATGACCACGTTTTGAACTTGGATATTTTGACTTGTCCAGAAGCCATGTTTTAGACACTATCGAAAACTCAACGTTGAGATTTAATATTCAATTATCTCAAAACATCCATATGATGATATTATACTCTCATTTGATAAATGGAGCCACGATGTCCATATCTATAAATGAAGTCCTCTATCGATTAACAAATGAATATCACCAAACTATCGAGGATAGACTATGCGATATAATCGTACTCATTGATAACTCAAATGATATCACTTGCAACCATAAGTCCATCATTTATCTCAGGATTAAGATAGACTCTCCGATTGTCCTGATAATGAAATGACTTTTATCTACTGATGGTTATAGATAAAGTATTTCATTGTGATCCAGTTCAATGCACCCAGTGCACTAGATTCTTTTGCTCGAAGGCACTCTGATGATTTTAGACTCATCATATCTCATTTGATCTCACTCAAATGATAGCAAAAGAATTCTACAACTTTAACAAGATAAAGGTGCCCAACCTTTAACTTAAGTTGTGAACAATATTCAAGACTAACTAAAGAATTGTGTCTACCACATACATATCCAGATGTACGAACAATTCTTCTTTTCTCATAGTCTTTAGACCTTATGATTATTTACTTTGACAATTATAATATTAAACTATAAATGCTATAAGATTTGTTTAAACCAGAAATCACTTTATTAATATGAAAAAGATTGTTAATTACAATATTACACTCTTGCTATTGAGCATAATCCTAACAGTTTCACCAAGGAAAAGGGATTGGAAATCAAGGACTATAACTTGACTCACCTCCTTGTGGAAAATCTTCAATACTTCAGAGTCCTGAAGATCTTCATCCATGTCCTTGGTTTCAGTACTAGTCTGTGTGTGAGTCACCTATTGCTTTCCCTTCTTACTCATCTTCACATTACCCTTCCTCACATTATCTTTGAGAGACTTATTAAAACTACTTTTGTCCTTAAGCTTGTTTTCCAAGTATTTACTAGCAGGAGAATTCAATTTTTTCCTATTAAAGTTCTCAATGTTGGAAATCTCCACTAATCCCTCATTGGCATTTGGCTTGCCCTGGTCACGAGACTGATTCTAAGTTAACTCCCCATCAAACTCCATATCCAACCCTTCATTAAGGATTTCAAACCTAGAGCCTCCCACTTTCTTAACCCCAACCATTACACCTTTAGTAGAAGAAAGACCATTTTTAGAGCTTCTGTCACTAATATTCTTACCAGCCTCTTTTCTAGTTTCAGTATCTTGCCTGGAGGTCTCACCTCTATGAGAAATAGGACCACTCTCAGCCCTATTACCACTATCCATTTGTCCAAAATTACTCCCATTTCCACCCCTCTTACCACCAAATTTCGGACCATTATTGCTCCACATATTCCTTCCATAGGACACTTGCAACCATGGTCCATTAGGTTCCTCCTTAGCACTAACCTCTGCCATCTTGACAACCTTCTCATTCTTGTTGCCAACACCCTCCCCACAAACCTCTTTACTATTTCCCACCCTTCCACATTTGAAGCAAATAAGTCCCAAATTCTCATATTCAACTTTGATCACTTTCTCCTCTATATTCAGCGTACCTTTTAAAGGTTCGGTGATGTCAATTTCAATACAAGTCCTAGCAAACCTCCCTCTAGCTTAAGTTTTAGTAATGGGATCAACCTTGTAGGTAGAACCTAACGTTTCCCCTACCTTCCATAAGAGCTCAGCATTTATCCATTCTATAGGGAGTTTGGAGAGTCTAACCCAAACCGGTATCCTATGAATCTCATCTTACCCTGACACAAAATTGGGTCTCCATTTTTGAACAATAAGGTATTAGTTAGCAATAACCCAGGGACCTCCAGTCAAGACATGCTTCAGGTTATCTCTCATCTGGAATCTTACCACGAAATATCCATTGTCGAGATCCGTGAGCTGCCACTATCCGATAAGTGACCATTTTTGGCTTAACTTTGAGAGCATGAAGTTGAGGCTATGGGATCTCCCCATAATCTTCAAAATTAAAGCATTAGACCAAGGCTCACATAGTTGCTGCTTTAGAATGAGAGAGAGCTTTATAGCATGACCGGTAGGACTCTCAACGATGGTGATGTCTCCTTCTTCAATCTTAAGTTTCTCCTTACCAGTTCCAAATCCAGACCAATTCCCAAGCGTAGACATGCTTAACAATCTTGACTTAAAGCTATCATTCATTGGCTTCCTCAAATTTCCATCCTCCTCTAAAATTCGAGGTCGTTTAATACTGAAATTGGGATCGGGTGGCTTTTCTTTCAGAGCTTCACTCTTACCTTGCTCAAATTGAGCAGAAAACATGAACACATCTGACATCACAAGTTGAAAAGGATCGGAATCGGTGGCGCGTGGGTCAAAGATTTAACCTCGCGATCTCAGGCGCAAGGCTCGTACAAATTCAAAAAATTTGGACCATTTCTCGATTTGTGCATGTCATCCTTGCACAAGGGCCATGCTAATCTTCTCTGTATTGTTCCAATTTTATCGGATGTTTCCTAAGAGACATTATCTCTTTTTTAACCAATGTATGAAAGCATATATTTTCTTGGTTTTGATGTATTGTTGTTTGACATTGTAACCTAAAATTATCAAACAATTTGGTTAAAGTGATACTTTATAAATTATAATATATATATATATAACACTAGAAATAATAAATTAGAGTTGGAAAAATAATAAAACACTAACTTAAAATTATGACTAACAAACCCAAGACTTTCACTTGGTAATTAGAAAAAATAAATTTTAACTAAAAAAAAATACCTGAATTAAAGAACCAGATATAACTAATAGATTAGAGTAATACTATTCGACCCAAAAAATTAACCTAAAATTCAACCCAAATGATGTGTTAAATGAGTTGTTTTCACCATATAAAATATGAAATGATGTGGTGAGAACAAATCACTTGCCACATTATTTGGGTCGGTTTTTGAACAAATTTTTAGGTTGTCTAGTATTAGTGAATAGATTAAGAGTAATACTATTCGACCCAAATAATTAACCCAAAATTCAACATAAATGATGTGACAATATAGTTGTTATTACCACATAAGCACTTGTCACATCATTTTGTTTGGTTTTTGATCTAATTTTTTTGGATTGTCTGGAATTAGTGTTTTTTATATTCAATTTTGTAATTGAAATTTTGGAGGGATGGAAATAATTATTAATTCAGGAGATCAAAGCGAATTGATTTGGGACATGTGAGGAAGAGAAAGAAAGAATTTGGATTTGGGACTTCAGAGAAAGTGTGTGTTAGGACTTGAGAGAGAGAGAGAGAGAGAGAGAGAGAATTGAGAGTAATTGGAAAGTGAGAGATAGAGAAAGAATAGATGTTGGGATTTGAGGTGAAAGGTGAGAGGTGAGAGGTGAGAGGTTAGAGGTGAGAGGTGACTACAATTTTATTTTTTTTTAAAGCAAAAAAAAATATTTTTTCTTAAAAATATATATATATTTTTTTCTAAAAAGTTAACCCGCCTATAGCTTAGGTTAGCCCCCATTACGGTCCACAACTCCACCCATACTTATGTACGAACACTGATTAAAACTAATCCCTCTCCAACATTAGGGTAATTAGTCTCTAAACCTATTGTTCAAATTATTAATCATCTTCTATCGAAGTATTTGAAAGTACTTTCAATAGAAATATATATGCGATAATATTTTAAGTATTAATTATTAGTGCCTTTTGTTTGTAGAAAGTATTTTCATCTACTTAAACCAAATATTATAGAATTAGAATAGATATAAAATGGTTACCGTAAACACCCTCTATCACATTTTTTATCTATAACTTTATTAATATAAATTAACTCTCCTATCTCAAAATCCTCAAATAAATTGGAATTTTTGTCTATTTTACTTTATTTATTGACAATACTTCAAAATTGATTTATTGGTTGACATTCTTTCCTAAAAACTAACACTATGTTTGGTTTAAAGGAATTAGAGAGAAAGGAAAGGAAAGGATTTGGGGGAATTTCTAATTTCTTGTTTGGATGGTTAAATGAGAGAGAAAGGAAAGGAAATGAAGGGAAATGGAAGGAAATGAGTAGAATAATTTCTTTCTATTTTAAACACTTTTGTTTCTATCCAAATTTTGGAGGAAAGAGATGGAAAGGAAAGGAAAGGAATCCACCATTAATAATTTTTTCAAAATCCCAAAATTAATCCTATATATTGTTTGTGTTCATATTGTTAAAAGAAAAGTATTTTTGTAACTAAAATAAAACCACTATCCTTTCATTTTCTTTCCACCCATAACCATCTAAACAACAATTATTAAAACCACTATCCTCTCATTTCTTTTCCTTTCCTTTCCTTTCCTTTCCTCACTATCCTTTCCTTTCCTTTCTTTTCCTTTCTTTTCCTTTCCATCAAAACATAGTGTAAGTGAGAAATTTTATACATGCATGGGTTTTAACAAATTAAAAAAATAAATAAATAAATTCTTACAAATTAAAGAAATTGAAAAGAAAATATTATCGACAATTTTGACTTGTCTTTAATTTATGGGTTCAAAATTTTTTTGTCACTATTTGGACCGGGTTTTGTAAGAAAGTCACTAATTTAATAACTTAAGTTTAAAAGGCACTTATTATGGTGAATGGACAAAAATGCCCCCTCACAGTAACCTTCTTCACCATTTTGGTTTTTTTTTTTCTTTCAAAATCATCCATCAATGGACGACGGTGGACCATGAACACGCATACGTCGCCGTTAATGACCACGACCAAACACAATAACGACTTTTTTTATGTCCGAGCCTTTGTTAGTTGCATCTCAGATACAAACCCTCTTGTTAGTTGCTTTTTTTTTTTTTTTTTTCAATTTAAAACCCTCTTTTGTAAACCTTAAACTGATTGTGTGAAGAAAAAAAATTGATTGTTGAAAAGGCTCGGAGAACAAATGAAAAAGGCTCGAAAAACACATGAAAAGTCTCAGAAAACACATGAAAAGGCTTGGAGGTTCAAAATTAACAAAAAAAATATTGATTGTTGAAAAGGTTCGGAGAACAAATGAAAAGGCTCGGAGACTAAATGAAAAGGCTCGAGCCTTTTCAATTGTTCTTCGAGACTTTTCAAAAGGCTCGGATAGTGTTTCAATAGGCTCGGAAAAAGTGTTAAAAGACTTGGAAACCCAAATCTTCATCGTCTTCTACACAAATTTTCATAAATTAAAACCATAACCATACCCACAACCATACTCAAATCAACAAATCAAACTAAATTGAAAAAAAAGCTCTAGGGGCGCTGCCCCCTACCCCTCGAGCTCAGCAGGGAGCTCAACCCCCGAATGCGTCTGTGTGGCGCCACTAAACTAATTATTCAATGAAGATGTATTTGATGTTCAACCTCCATTGGAGGTCTGTTAAACAGACCTCTATGAAGAAGATGAAAGAATTAAAAAAAAAAAAAAATCAAAGTAAGAGAATGTGTGCAAAGTAAGGGCATTTTTGGAAATCACTTACTTTAATGCCTTTTAAACTTAAGTTATTAAAGCACTCACTTTTCCACCAAATCAGCTGAAAAAGGTGACATTTCCCACCAATTCCACTTAATTTATTTATGCCTAATGTATAATCAAGGAGTTGGAAGTTCCTTTCTATATATATATATATATTTTAACGAACTTCGACGAAACAAGAAAATTTAAAATAGAACACTCAAAACTAATTTCTATGGGGGTAATGACATTTTCAAGCATTCTCTTTGTAATTACAATTCACAATAACATTATCCTTTGAAATATTTTATAGTATATATATATGGTGCATGGTCTTTTTCTAAAATGTCTGTAATTGTCTCCCTACTTAATCCAAAGACTTAATAATTTTCTCCAAATTTACATTTTTGGACTGAAAAGTGTAAATACATCTTCTTTACCATCACATTGACCACAATAAGTTGTTTTCCACTTACAAAATGTGATAATTTCATAAAGTTGGCCCAAGTCATTGTTTACCGAAAGCTTAAAGGTTCTGAAAATGAAATGTGTCACTGTATTTGCCAAGTTTTCTAGCAATCTGATCATGATGATCAATTATAGCTAGTTCGCTGCTGATTCAAGATATTTTGGATACAAATTAACGCAGAAGCTTAATTCAAAATTGCCTGGTTGAAGAAGATGAAGGAAAAAAAAATTGAAAAATTTCTTATTTGCTCAATAAGTCTCAGAAATATAAAATAAGTCTTGGAAACAAAAAGTACAAGACTTATTTTTGAGATTGTGTTTAAAGTGTATTTTAATCAGAAACAAATTTTTGGTACTATTAAAACTTAAATTATTAAGTTAGTGCTAATCCTAAAAGTAGGAGAGTAAAAGTGCTATAAAATTTTTGAACTCTAAAACAAATCAAAACCCTTTTGAAGAATGACGTATAGAGAGTAGTATAAAGTTGATCAAGTATTTCAAAAAGACTATAATGAAAAGAAAGAAAGAAAACACTTTTGATGTTTCTTGGTATAACAGCAACAAAACATATATATGGATTACTAATTAATTAATTAGAGATATTATTATGTGATGGCAATATTTGCCTACCAAGCTTAGACCCTTTAAACTTATTAGGGCTGATTGATTGATCAATATCTACACACTCGTGCGCCCAAAAAAGTTTATTTTGCTTACAATAAAGGCGTAGAATTAGGGTCAAAGTGATGGGAGAAAAAGTGTTTTTTAATTTCAACTACGGCACTCGAATTGAATCTGTGGTATGTGAAAGATTAGGATAGAGAAGAACAAATTTTTGATTAGTTTATGATCTTGTTTTATTAGGAGGTTTAATTATTGTAGTAGTTTTAAAATTTTAAATAGCGAAGCTTGTCAAAGCAAATGGAGACAGTAGATGTGGATTAGTTGGTAGTGCAAAACAACGCATGCAAATCAAAAGAGATTAGAGAGATGATCAGAATGAAAGACTTGCTACAACTTTTAGTTAATGCTTCTGTTCTCATCTAAAAGCGTCTATTGTTGTTGATGATAAGGTGAGAAAAAAAAAATGAAAACATGATTCATGTTTTTGGGAAAATATTTGTCTGAATCGCGTTAGTAATTATCAATAGACCCAGAAGTTTACCTATTACACTGGTACCCCTCACGTGCCTATTGGGAAAAGGTGACACGGAAGCGCATGTCTAATAATCAACACTTAACAAATAGCGTCTACTAGCAGAAAATAAGATGACAAAATCCAATCATACAACATAAGATTTACATGAAAAACCCAAAACAGGGAAAAACTACAACCGTCATGACGACAAGAGAAAAATATCACTACATAGAAAATTGTTACAACTATACAATATATTCCAATATCCTTTATATAACCTCAAACCCCAATTAAAACCAAACCTTACCGAGCTCCAAGCTTACATCCTAGCCCTCAGCTCACAGCTCTCTCCAGGCCCCTTATGTTTGCACCCATATATATTCCTTTGATCTCCTCCCGGGTCTCACCCCCGGACATCCCTTGGGGTCCCCCCGGATCTCCCCGGGGTCTCACTCCACGAATTCACCCACTCTCTGATGCTCCCATGTGTCTTTCTGGTTTCTCCAAGTGTTATCAACTAAAGAATAAGCCTCACGGGTCACTATTTTTGGTCTTTTAAGGAATTAAACTATCATAAGCAGTTGGAAACCACCTAACAAGTCTTTCCTAAAAAAAGTAATCCCGAAACAAAACCTTCCCCAACAAGAAAACCAACTCCCCACATGTTTTCTCATGTCTTCCAGGAGTTCCACTCACCTTCACGAGCCCCAACAAATACCCCACGGGCTCAAATACTTCCAGAATGACGGGCCTAACGCTAACAATAGTATTTAAATACTCTGCCAGACCGATGTAATTTGCATGTGGACCAAAGCCAAATAAAGATGCAAATTGCAGAATAAATACACAAATAAATACATGTAATGGTACTCGAACCTATGACTCCTAGATCAAACCTGACTCTAATACCATGCTAATTAGTAACCATCAGAGACAAAAACTTAAGTTGAAAGTAAAATGTCCAATAATATTATTCAAACATCCTAATAAATTGGATGTATACACATTCATGATATAATAGAACCATTCATATATATATATATATGTGAGACATGATTCTATTGGATGAATATAAATTATCGTATGATATCGGATATATCAAATTATACATACTATCTTCTTGTTTGAATTGGTTGCAACAAATTGAAGTACTTGTAAGCAAAATAGAAATTAAAGAGTGCATGAGTAAAGGTCAAAGTCCTTCCTATGAAAAGCAAAAATATCAGAATTTATTCAGTCTTAAACATGGTTTAGCCGTTAATGCATGTGATCGAGAAAATTAACTCTTTTATAAGTGGATATAACTGGCTCATGAGTCATAGAGATTTGTTTTTAATTAGGTAAATAGTGTTAGCTAGGATCGAATCATACTCATCCTAGCTAGGGTTTACACTTCAACTATGAGTGGTGTAAAAAACGAAAGTGTTTGATGAAATGCCTAAGTCAGAAAATGAAGAACAGAGTAACTAGAAGAAGAGAAAAAGGAAGAAGCCATTTCAGCTTCAGAGAAGACTAAGAGAGCTCAATTTGATATTCTGATTAATTGATTCAGACTGAGCATTTGCTCGTATTTATACAGACATGCTCATAGCGTGAGCTCACACAATTCTGTTAGCTCACACAATTCTGTTACACAAATTGCCACATCAGCATTCTGTTACAAATCAGTTATAAACCAAAGATTCCTTTTTCACTAAAACAAACTAACAGGCTGATGAATTAATTGATCATGATGATCACGCCAGATCATCATGAAGAAGCTGCCTCTGATGAATTGTTGTTAGAGCTGTTAACTCTAACATCCCCCCTCAAGCTGAACATGGGAGAGATGACAAGGTTCAGCTTGGACCTAAGAAACTCAAAGCGGGAGGAAGAGAGTGATTTAGTAAAGATGTCTGCACACTGATGTTCAGTAGGCACATACTGAACTTTTAGTGCACCAGAAGCTATTTTTTCACGAATGAAATGCACATCAATCTCGATGTGCTTGGTACGAGCGTGAAAGACCGGATTCTGAGCAAGAGAACCAGCTCCCTGATTATCACACCAAAGGACAGGACAATGCATCAGAGGAAAACCAAGCTCAGAGAACAAGGATGTGAGCCATAACGCCTCTGTTGCAGATTGAGAGAGTGCCCTGTATTCGGCTTCACAACTAGAACGAGCAACCACGTTTTGCTTTTTGGAGCTCCAAGCAATGAGATTACCACCAAGGTAAACACAACAGCCACTTGTCGATCTTCGATCATCAACGCAAGATGCCCAGTCAGCATCACTGAAGACATCAATGGATAATGAAGCAGCAGGCTTAAAATGGAGTCCCAAACCTGCAGTACCTTTCAGATAACGTAAGAGGCGCTTGCAGGCCTGCCAATGGTCATCAGTAGGAGATGATAGAAATTGGCTAAGCTTATTGACACTATATGAAATGTCAGGCCTTGTGTATGTTAAATATTGGAGTGCACCGACTGTGCTTCTGTAGACAGAAGGATCCGAAAAGGGCTGACCAAGTTTGGTGAGTTTCATTCCAGCTGAAAGTGGAGTTGAACAAGAATTACAATTCATCATGTTTGTTTTTGCCAAAAGATCGAGTATATATTTGGATTGGGTCAAGAATAAACCAGCTGAAGTTCGATGAGCTTCGAAGCCCAAGAAATAACTGACAGACCCCAAAGACTTCAATGCAAAGGCCTCATTAAGAGTGGAAATGGTCTGTCGAATGAGAGTATTATCACTACCAGTGATGAGTATATCATCCACATAGACCAACAGAAAAATCACCTTTCCATTGATCCTTTTGATGAACAAAGAGACATCAGCTATGGAGGCTGTAAAACCCCAACTCAGCAGAGCAGTACGCAGCTTTGAAAACCAAGCACGTGGTGCTTGTTTCAGGCCATAGAGAGCCTTGTTGAGCTTGCATACAAAGGATGGCCGTTGAGTGTCAATGAAACCCGAGGGCTGCTCCATATAGACACACTCCTTAAGGTCTCCGTTAAGAAACGCGTTGTTGATATCAACCTGTTGTATGTCCCAGCTGAAAGTAACAGCCAAGGAAAAAATTATACGAATTGTTGCAGCCTTTATAACAGGACTAAAGGTATCCTGAAAATCAATTCCAGGGGTTTGGTGGAAGCCCTTGGCAACCAACCTAGCCTTGTGCTTAAGGATAGAGCCATCAGGCCTGTATTTTGTCCGAAAGACCCACTTGCAGCCTACCAAGTTACCAGAATCAGCAGAGGGTACAAGAGTCCATGTGTTATTCTTCATTAAGGCTGAGTACTCATCCAACATAGCCTTATACCACTGAGGCTTAGTAAGTGCTTCAGCTGCATTACGAGGCTCAACCTCAAGACCTGGTTCAGACTTGCAAACAGAAGAGTAGGCTCTGTGCTGGATTGCTCCTGATCTCAGCCTAGTAGTCATAGGATGTAAAGATGTTGACTGCCGAGAATTTTGAGAGAGATCTATGTAAAAAGGAATAGCTGCAGCAGTTGTGTCCAGCAAATGTCGTGAAGTAGGCTCAGAAGACACATTTTCAGTCTCAGAAGATACATTTGCAGGAACCTGTGATGAAGATACTGGAGAAGTGTTCACCAGAATTGATGTTGGTAAACTCATAGACTGAGCTGCAGTTCGATCCTTAGGAGGAAAAAGAAGTTTGTAAGGAAATTCAAACTCATTAAACACAACATTTCGGGACACATAAATTCGTCCTGAAGGATCCAAGCACTTATACCCTTTTTGAGTCAAGCTGTAACCAATAAACACACATTTGGATGTGTGAAAGTTGAATTTCTGGTGTGAGTATGGCCTTAGGTAAGGAAATGCTGTACATCCGAAAACTTTAAAGTAATTATAGTTTGGTAATCTCTGAAATAATACCTCATAGGGAGATTTCATCTGAAGAACTGGAGTGGGCAGATTATTGACCAATAGAACAGCAGTCTGAAAAGCCTCTGCCCAAAACGAAAGTGGCATGTTGGCTTGAGCTAGAAGTGTGAGACCTGACTCCACAACATGTCTATGCTTCCGTTCTGGAACTCCGTTTTGCTGATGCGTATATGCACAAGAGGTTCGAAAATGTACACCAAGCTTGGTGAGAAGAGGAATTAAGGGCCTGTACTCAGCACCCATATCAGCTTGTAGACACTTCAGTTTACTATTGAATTGAAGCTCAGCATGCTTCTGAAACCGAAGAAAAACATCTGTGACTTCTGATTTAAGTTTCAGTGGATACAGCCAACTGTATCTCGAAAAAGAGTCCACAAATAGGACATAATAACGATGTCCTTCCATAGAAGGAACCGGTGAAGGTCCCCAAACATCTGTATAAACAAGCTCTAAAGGGCTGTTAGCTTTGTAATTTGAGGTTTGAAACGGTAACTGATGCAATTTCCCCATCTTGCATGCATCACAGAATTGCAAATGTGTATTATTGAACTTCAAATGCAAGCTAGTTAAAACTTTTCTTAAGATCAAAGGAGCAGGGTGGCCTAACTTCAAATGCCACACGTTTTCATTCAAATGAACATGATTACAAGAAATGTTAGCTTTCAGCTGATATTTACAAGAGTTGCTAACTTTATTGTTTTTCGAAATTGAGAAGGCAGTAAAAGATTTGTTCCTCAAGAGTTTGTCATCTGTTCTCTGCAGAGAGTCTCCCAAATTTAGCTTGTACAATCCATTTTCAAGCTTGCCTTGAAGCAATGTTTCCTTGGTATCCTTGTCCTTGAGAATACAATAATCACAATAGAACTCAGCATAGCAGTTGTTATCTTGTGTAAATTTGGATATGCAACAATTCATCAGAGGCAGCTTCTTCGATGTTTGATTATGTGATTGAAGAAGAGTCTTACCAATGTGTGAAATCTGCAGCTGTTGGCCATTTCCAACGGCAAGTCTGTCACTTCCTTGATATTCAGAATGTAGAGATAGGTTGGACAAATCAGAGGTGACATGGTTTGTGGCACCACTATCGGCGTACCAGGCTGGGTCACAAACTGTTTCAGGTGTGGCATAGTAGGCAGTTGACTGATGGAAATTGGCTTGATGTGGAATATTTGTCAAGGCTCCTGAGTTGTTACCATTGAGCTGTGTATGATGGCCATTAAACTGAGAATTGTACTGAGATTGAGCACTTTGATTCTGGTTGTTGCTCTGAAAATTTCTATCAAACCGATGATAGCAATTCATAGCAACATGACCAGTTTTGCCACACACTTGACAAATTGGCCTGTTGTTATTGTTCCATCTACCACCTCTTCCTCGATTTCTACCTCTATAGCCACCTGATCTTCCTCCATTGCTGTAATTATTGATAAAGCCTCGTTGACCTCTGTTATCATTATGACTTCCAGAAGCAAAGTTTGCACTTACAGTTGAAGTATCAAGAATTGCATCAGTATTGAACTCAGCAATTCTTTGCTCATGATTTAGCAGCAAATATTGCACTTCTTGTGAGGTTATATTATTCCTCTGAGATGTGACAACAGAGACAACCGAATCATAGTCTCTTCCTACTCCATGTAACATACTCAAAATGAGATCATTGTCACTAACAACTTGACCTGCAGCTTTCAAACTATCACCAATGTTTTTAACTTTTAACACAAAGTCTGCTATTGAGCTATTGTTTTTCTTTATATTCTGCATTTGATGTTTCAACTGAAGGACTTTTGCTAGTGATTGCTGTGAAAATAATTGTTCAAGTGTACTCCACACTTCTCTAGCACTAACACAATCTGTGACCTGACCTATGACACTTTGACCAATTGTTGAGAACAGCCAACTCAACAACAGCTGATCAGATCTGATCCAAGTAACATATTCTTTATTCAATACTAGCTCACGATCACTTCCACTTGTTGAACTAGTCTCTACGTGTTTAGGTGGTATAGGCTTATCATTCAGAACATAATCTTCTAATTGAAAAGCCTTGATAACTGGAAATACCTGTGCTTTCCACTGTGTGTAGTTGTTGTTGTCTAGCTTTACTTGTATGTTGAAATGCATCGATTTTGCCAAGGAAGTGAAGTCACCAGCCTTGGAGATTGACCGAGTATCATCATCACGTTCTGCAGAAACACTGGAAAGAGGAGCCATGGACGATTAGTCCTAGAAGGCTCTGATACCATGTAAAAAACGAAAGTGTTTGATGAAATGCCTAAGTCAGAAAATGAAGAACAGAGTAACTAGAAGAAGAGAAAAAGGAAGAAGCCATTTCAGCTTCAGAGAAGACTAAGAGAGCTCAATTTGATATTCTGATTAATTGATTCAGACTGAGCATTTGCTCGTATTTATACAGACATGCTCATAGCGTGAGCTCACACAATTCTGTTAGCTCACACAATTCTGTTACACAAATTGCCACATCAGCATTCTGTTACAAATCAGTTATAAACCAAAGATTCCTTTTTCACTAAAACAAACTAACAGGCTGATGAATTAATTGATCATGATGATCACGCCAGATCATCATGAAGAAGCTGCCTCTGATGAATTGTTGTTAGAGCTGTTAACTCTAACAAGTGGAATATCGATCGAAAGATATTTTTCCAACCAAAGTGGTAAAAAAGTAACAATAATAATTGAACTTCATATATGCTTCCGTATAGCTGGAAAGCTTAAATAATTAAACCTAGCTAGTAAATAGGTCGGCTAGAGATAAGGTTTAATATTTATACATACATGCACAGTGTTAGATCTTTTTAATTTCGGAAAAAAGTCGATATTTGAGTAAGAAAATAAATACAGTAGAACCCCTCTAAATTAATATTCTTGAGACCTACCCTTGAGTATTAATTTAGAGGGGTTATTAATTTGAAGGATTTTACGTCGTTAAGTGTTATTTTGTCTTAGAAAATGTGTGAAAGTCGTTTTTTTGTTTAGGGAAGGTTCTTTTTCGGGATCTCTAGCTTGTTTAGTCAATTTTCTTCTTTAGAAAAATTTCCTTTTTTTTTTTCTTCAGGATTCCTTGTTTAGGAAAGATTTATTAAGAAAATTTTCAATTCCTTTTGAGAATGTGATTACGTAGAGACTAAGCATACTCATCCTATAAATAGTGAGACTTATTGTTTGATTGTATATCACAAGAGAGATATCAAGATATACCTAAAAAATTTATTCCTAACAGCTCCTAAAAATTCTCTATTTTCTATCTTCTTTGCTATAACAAGAGGACAATTCAAAAGATGAAGGATGAAGTCAAAAATATCAAATATGGTAGCCTTGTACAAACTAGCATCTTGACGTACTTTTCTAGTTTTTGATTATTATGTAATATATTTTTATACTCTTATGGAATTATTAATTTATGCGACAGTCGGGACCGAAATTTTACACTGGGTTTCAAAAATAAATTATTAATTATTACGATAGAGGGGTTTATTAATTTTTTACACTGACCCGAGTCGGGACCGGGATTTTTTATTAATTTAGAGAGGATATTAATTTATAGAAGATTAATTTACAGGGGTTCTACTGTACAAAGTTAGTGTTAATGATGAAAAAAAAATTAGGTCTCTAAAACGTTATCATTACACTCTCATTTTGACATTTGCAATTTCTTTGGCTTTGAAACTTAATTAGGATTTAGGAAATAAATGACAGGTTAAAACCATGATCACAAGTTAGAAAATATTCCAATTAAGTTATGAAAATGAAATGCAGAAACATGTAACAAATATATATATATATATATGTATATATATTAGGTCTCCAATAATAGTTTTGTCACGAGCACCGTTGGCCGTGTAAGTTGTTTTGTGAGCATAAATGGCAGGTACAGTCAAATTCAAAGTCAAAGTCAAAGGTCTTTGGTCATTTTTGTGTGAGTGAGTGAGCGAGCGAGCGTGTGTGTGTTTGAGTTCTTTAATCACATTTAACAAATAACAATGATCTTCTTTTAATTAAAGATCCAATTAATCTAATAAGTTTGTTTGTTTGAATTTATTTATAATTATAATCATGCTTTTTACCGGTCTTGATGGGTACAGTCAACGCTATAGAGAGTCTCAACTCTCAAGTCAAACATTTTGTTCAAATTGTTGTTGTGGTGCACTACACGCCCATTGCATCTCACCGATTCATGTCTCTAGCTTTACCTAATTAATTATTTAATTAATTACTTGATTCTGTTCTCTACTCCACTCTTTGCTGTAAACCAATTCTCACATCATTACATCACGCCAATGTTCTGTGTATATTATTTAATCAACATATTAATTTAATTTTTGTTAAATAAGATACAATTAAGGGAGATAATAGGATTTGAGTCTCACATCGGGATTGTGCTTGTGGTGATTAATCTCGTTAGGTCCAAAAGACCATGACCCTGTTACATTTAAAATATATATATATATAACAACAATAATGTTACTAGACTATCGAGTTACAACATCCATCAATATATAAATGGTCTCGTTCACATCTGTACGCATTGATATAACTACATCATTATCAATGCATGTTGACCACTGATTATGGAGAAGCTTTGACAAGTGCATACACTTTGAGTCAAAGTATGTAAATCTAATGGTTCACATCCAACGCACCGATTAAGTTATATCAGTGCTCACTGACTTGAACATTTATATATATACAGTCTTGCTACTATCAGTTTGTCCTGATACAAAATATATCATGACGAAGAATGTTGACCATAGATTATTGAGAAGTTTTGACAAGTGCATACACTTTGAGTCAAAGTATGTAAATCTAATGATCTATATTTTTCATCCTGATATATCAGGACGAACTGATAATAGAAAAAAAAAATATATATATAACATGTTTAGCATCTACATGCCATATGAACTATGTTGTTTTTTTAAGTGTTTGGCATGCCAATCTTACCCCTAAATGTTTTCATTAATGACATTTCACTCTAAATATTTTAATAAGCATAAAGCTTTCTTATTTGTTTGAACAACTACCTATATATGTACAATACACCGACCTAAACAAAAATAATATTCAAAATATTTCCCGTCCAAGTACTTCTCATGTACAGCTAGGGACTTCTCCACCCAATCTATAGACAAAATAATCATGGTAAGATGCATGATATACCATTATGCCTACAACAAAATCAACTAGGCACAAAATCGACTGAATTGCATGCGTTCATACTTCCCCAATCAAGAATAAATGTGACTATGTGAGGTATTTGTTTTCTATTAATGTAAAATTGTAACGAAAATATTGTATGTGAGTTGTATCTTGTAATTAACACATCATCAATGAGATAATCTTAAGATTTACGTGATAGTTACAACTTACCAGTCACATAATTTAGATATATAATTTGACAATTTAAAGTTATTTTTTATTTTTGTTAATTAGTTTATGGATTTTTAACATGGTAAGAGAAACCCTTTTGTGATCTTTAAAAAGATAGTTTAATATAGTATAATTGGTTAGAATTTAGAAGTGCTCTTGCAGTGGAAGAAAGAAGAAAGAAGTTTAGAGATCGATCATCTTGAAATGGTAGGATCAACAACCATTTTATATACAAATTAATTTAAACAACCATGTTAAATACAAATTATACTTCAAATTTTAACGGTAGGATCATTGCATAACTAGGGGCATTTTTGAACTTTCATACCCAAACTCCCATTTGTTGTCACTACTAACGGATAGTCCAATTGACTCTTGCAGTGAAAGAAAGAGATTTAGAGATCGATCATCTTGAAATGATAGGATTAAGAACCATGTTATATACAAATCATACCTAAAATTTGAGACTATAAACAAAAACAGTTTTAATGATTTAAGATTATATTTATGGGTGCGGATATTGTCACTCATAAAACTAATTAGTATATCCATTTTTATAAGTGTATATATATATATCTAAAATTTAAAAAATAAATATTACTATAAGCACTCATCCTAATGCCAATAATACCCTTATTGAAATGAATATATTCATTTTAATACATTTTATTTATAAACCCTTTTAAAATATTAACACACCCAATTTATATATATATATATATAATCATATCATTTTTGGAATCAAATCATCTTTTAATGATGGTCCAATTTATTTTTGCAAATGTATTGAATGTTGGAGCCTTATAAAACAGAAGATATATATAGAACTAAATTGTATATAGGATCAAGATATTTTCAATATAGAATTAGGATGGGTATTTATTCCCAGATGCCCAAATCCCCATTTCCCCATCCCTATTTGGAGGGAAATTTTTGGAAAAAAAATGGAGAAATTGGTGAGGATGGGGATGGGGGGAGGTCCCACACCCCCATTTCCCCACTTTCCCCAAACCCTATATATATATATATATATATATTTCTTAATATTTTGTATTCTTCCTATTTTTTAACCCTAACTTACTAAGTGTATATATATATAGTGGTATATATATGAGTAATGCTATACAACCCAAATAATTAACCTAAATTTTAACTCAAATGATGTGGCAATTGAGTTGTCATCACCACACACAATATGAGATGATGTGGTTAATGATATATATATTTCGTAATATTTTTGTATTTGTATTTGAATTTGTAATGGATTTTATTTTCTTTAGTATGTAAGTTTTAGTAAAACAGGGGAAACAGGGTAATGGAGTAACGGGGAAAACAGGGAAATGGGTATGGGGAAGGGGAAGGAGATACCTACCCCCAAAACTCGCCCCTCCCCATTTTCCCCAATTGGAGAAATGGGGGGATGGGGAAGGGTTTTGAAAATGGGGATGGGGATAGGGGGACCTATATCCATCCCCATTTCCCCAATACCCATCCCTATATGGAATTCTCTTATATATCTTAAATAAAAAAACATCATTGATATGCTTTGCCCCTACGCACATGTTTGTAAAATTTGCATTATGAGACTTGTACATCCATCCCCATTTCCCTAATGCCCATCCCTATATGGAATTCTCTTATATATCTTAAATTAAAAAAAAATTTAAAAAAAATCTCATTGATATCTACAGCTATCTTTACAAAAAAAAAAAAAATTACTTTGTTTATTATATAGTTTGTAAGTAGAAATAAAAGAAAGATTGATTTTTTTTTTTTTTTTTTTTTTTTTATCAAAGTCCTCTGATAATTAAGCGGCTGCTGTGAAGATTACGGCAACTTTATCGGTTGTGGTGGCAGAGGCCCTTGCTATTAAGTGTGGCATTGTGAGAGTTGTAGAGTTGGGTCTGGTCCTGTTCCATCTGGAATCTGATTCCCTTCAGGTGGTCCAATTGATTCACAGTGGTGTGTCCTCCTCTGGTGATGCAGGCCTTGTTATCAATGACATTTTGGTTCTTCTTCATCAGTTGCCTAGCTGGTCGATTAGCTTTGTTCCTCGTGGTGGTAATTTGGCTGCTCATTCTTTCGCGAAAAAGGCTATTTTTATTGAGTTTGATTGTAGGTGGTTGGATTGCTGCCCTCCCTACGTGGTGAGGCATGTCCAGACCGTTGGTCCTTAGTTGGTGTTTTGTTTCTTTTGTTTCCCTTTTCAGAAAAAAAAAAAATAAAAAAATAAAAAAAAATCAGAGTCCTCTAAAAATTCAAAATTTGATAAAACTGGCTTCGCCCCTACACACATGTTTGTAAAATTTGCATTATGAGACTTGTACATCCAACCTCATTTCCCCAATGCCCATCCCCATATGGAATTCTCTTATATATCTTAAATTTAAAAATTTAAAATTTTTTAAAAAAAACATCATTGATATCTACAACTATCTTTAAAAAAAAAAAAATTACTTACTTTGTTTATTATATAGTTTATAATTAGTAGACATAAAAGAAAGAAAAAAATAATTATCAGAGTCCTCTGAAAATTCAAAATTTGATAAAGCTGGCTTCGCCCCTGATATAAATAATTAATACGTATTAAAAACAATATTTGTTTTTTGAAGTATTACAATATTATACAAATTCAAGGAGGGAGAGAACTCAAACCTGCAACCCCGTGATGCATGTGTGATGGGTTTACCACTGGACCAACATCATCTCGTCCGTATTAAAAACAATATAAAAACTATAAAATAACAACTGGTATGGCTAAAAAAAATTTAATGCATGTCAATTCAACAATTGTCTTAATCATTTGATTAAGAGTGTGTTTGGTATGACTTTTCAAGTAAAGCTTATAGAGTGGATCTTTTTGTAGTAGAGCTTCTAACAAAAAAGACTTTTGGTTGTGTAAATTACAAAAAAGGTGTTGACAATATATTTTTAGAAATAGCTTTTGGTTGAGTGAATTACAAAAAAATGTGTTGATAATGTATTTATAATGAAAGAGTAATGGTAGAATATCTAAATTTTATAAAGGGTGGTTGAGACAATTCATATGTTTTAAAAAAAAAAAAAATTTGGAAAAGCCTAAAATTTGGACTTCTCCAAGTAGATATAAAATGACTTTTTTAAAGAGCAATTGAGACAACTTATATATTAAAAAAAACTGTTTTGAGTTATACCAAACAACTAAAAAAACTTCAAAATAGTTTCTAGCGTTTTTTGACCATTTCAAAAGCCATACCAAATATACACTAAATGTAAATGGACAAAGGAATGTTGAAGTCTCAACTTCAAGTTGATTTAGCCTAACTCATAACAAAATAAGCTTTTAAATTTCTTGTGTATGCAGTATGCACTGCCTACCGAAAATATTCCTGAAAATTTGCTTAACAGCATAAAAGAGTTTTTATTTTTTATTTATTTATTATAATTTTTTTTTTTAAAAGCAACATAAAAGAGTTCTTCTAGTAACAAATGTAAAAGAGATAAAAATATATGACTTATACTCTGGATTCCATCATGATCCACCAACTACCAAAGTAACATGCTTGCTTTAAAGATGAAATCTGGAGCCAATAGAGTGAGTTAATGTAATTTTATAATTAGTATTTAAGATCTTGTAATCATACAAATTCCAATATAATTTCTATTTTAAAATCCAAATAAACCACTAAATATTATCTTATCAAAAGACACCTTCACCGTTTTTGGAGTTAAAACAAATAATATTATGTATCTAAGATATAATCATACTAATTCCAGTATTTCCTTTCGGTTCCTTACAATAAACAAATAAATATCATCTTATCAAAAACTATATTAATACATTAATTATTGGTTCCACTTCCGGTGAAATCTGACTAGAAAGGCCAAGTGATCTGCCTTTATTCAATTGAAACTGTATAAACAATTTTTTAATGGGAAATATCTTTAGGATATCTAATAATATTAATTAAATAAATTTGTTCAGCATAATTTTTCAAAACATGACACCGAACATGTCAAGGGTTTGTTGGTAGATCAATCACTACTTACGCAGTCCAGTCCGTTATGTATATTTACTCCCACAATAAGGGAAAAAAACTCCCCTACACATTTCGGTAATCTAGCATGGTGGGACTCGATCAACATAATATACAAATTTGTAAATATTATTTTGTACAAGTATGAAATTTTTAAAAAGAGATTTTTGAGTTATGACAAATATACTAGAAAAATATTTCCTCATGAATTTCAAAATATTATTTAAGTCCATATGTATTTAACCCTACTTTAAGTAAATAAGAGACATTTAATTTAGTTTCTTTATTTAATTGTTAGTAAGGGACAAGCAGGGAGTAAAAAGAAGGTAAAAAAAAAAGTAAGATAAACTATTGCTATATTATTTTAATTAAGAGTTAATATCTAATATATTTCATTTCATACGAGTGAAATGAAACCATAACAATAGATTTTGTAACTCATTTTAAATTTAAAGTATAACTTATTAAAGCTCTATTGATGTTACTTAAAAGTGTAACACCGGTAAACACTCGTATCATAATAATTGATCTTTGCTATATATTAAATCATTCACTCAAATAGGTAATCAATTAAAGCACATCCCATCTTAGCAATGATGTAGTGCACAACTATTTCACAGTGATGGTGAGGGATACGTATTTTATAAATATGTGCGAAGAGTTTTCTCTCAGTTTGTGGGAGTAGTTATCCGGACAACACATGTATTGTCCAACGGTTCTATTGTAATAATTTGTAACTTGTAATCCTTAAAAAAAAAAAAAAAAATGTTCTAGGATATTATATTAATGATCTTTTTTTTAAAAAAAAAAAAGGAAAATTACAATAACGCTAATTACTAATTAGCGTTGTGATATTCAATACTATGAGTAAAGTTTTGTATAATGCTAATATTACGGTCTTGAGTTTCTTAATGATGTTTTTTTGTGACGAAAATACCCTGTAATGGATATTTCGTACTATGTTTTTAGTAATTCCCTAATATCAGCATGTACCCTAAAAAATTAAAAGATGAATATATTTTTCTTACAAAAATGCACATGTAAAATAATCTATTTTTAAAAAAATATTACATAAATTCAAGGATTTTTTTTGGGAGTATAATAAAAAGATAAATATAAAGTTTAGTTAATTTTTTAAATCATCAAACGGCATGTGAACAAAACCATTGTTACAGTTCTTTAAAAATAAAAATAAACAATAAACTATAAAAACCATTGTTACGGTGGTCATAGGCACAGCGTGACAGTAACCACAAGACTCATTGTTCCGTAAATCTACTTAATGGGTCAACAAGCTAATATATATAGATTCAGTATGGTAACATAATCGATTATTGGATTTCAATTCAAAAATAAAACTTTTGAAAATGAAGAAAAATTTAAAAAATAAATAACTCACTCTCATAACTACCACGGTAACTATACAAATCATGTATAGTAGCTAGTGGCAGACTTAAACCCGCAATCTCATGGTGTAGATGTGGGATTTGAATCCTCTACTGATCTGATCTTTTTCCTAATCTTTTTAACTCATATGATTGGTTATTAATAAAGTAGTTGTTGAAACTAATCACATATTAACCATACATTCATTGTAATGCTTATGTGTTATGAGATTAAGTGAGGTCAGAAAAAAAAAATCAGATCAGTAGAAGATCCAAATTCGTAGATGTGAGGGGTGTCAAACAACTGGACCAACATCATATTGTCTAGTTAAATACTTAAATACCATATTAATTAGCTGGTTTCAAAATTAATTAGCTGGTTTCAAAATTGAAAAGGCTAGAGCCTAGAGGCTTCTAGAAACTCATAGCATAGCATGCCACACATTACCTTGTAATTAAGAAATTAAAATTAATTAATTTAAGTAAAAACAATAATATTGGTTGTAATGTTGTAACCCCACAGCATCCCAAAACCTCCATCCTAATCTACTTTGAAAAGGCACCCAAAAACAAAAAAACAAAACAAAAGGTGTACAACAAGCAACCCAAATGAGATCTTCCAACCCTTTTCACTACTTTAATCAAAGCTCATTAATTAATTTAATCTAATTAATCAATTAATTTAATCTAATTAATCACTAAAGTCTAAAGACACACACACACATATACATGCTTAGCTGTTAATTAAACCAAGTTTATTGATATATAAGCATCTATTTCAAGATTCACTTTTTTCTTTAGTAGAAAAAAAATCCGTACAATGCACGGATTATTAGTGTCTAATTTGAATTAATTAATTTAGAATGGATGGTCTGACATTAGAGTGTATTCATATTTCATGCTACTAATTAGTAATTAGTGATCATGTTATTGTCTTATTGACACATTTACAAGAAGATAAGAGCAAATGCTCAATAGTGGTCTCCTAATTTGCTGAAATTGTCTTTGTTTTTTTTAGTTCTATACATTCTCTATGATTTCTATTTAAGTTGATGAAGATCATGTCGTGATCACTTCATCCACTAAAACCAAATAACTAGATTAATATTATAGACATCTTCAATATTTTTCGAGTATAATTACGATTATTTATAGATTACATATTTAAGAATCATACGAAGAGATCTGTATTGATTTCTATAGAGTATTAACTAGTTAAAATGTAAAGTCTTTTATGATTCCGTTAGTAATTTTTAAATTAAATCTTATTTTCGTGCATCAATATTTAAATATCAGATTAGTAGATTCAGTTTATATATATATATATATAACAAGTTTATTGACACTCAAATATAGTAATAACACCGAACCCTTTTTCCATTAATTATCTCTTTGTACAATAGTATAATTAATGAACAATCATTAATTTATATATGGATCTCACTATGAACAAATATGTGTCATCGTTTGTCCATGAGAAGACACGAATCCTAGGTATGTTCACAAACCTAATCAAATCAGCCAAGATCTTACAAACCCTAAAAAAAATGCAATAATAATTGTTAGGCAGCAAAGTACGGAAAAATCATGCATTCACAAGTTCACTAATCACATCTCTTCAAAAGTATTTGTAAGCAAACATACCACCTGTCCTCTAAATGACGTAACCAAAAACACCTATCAAAAGCCTGATTAATATTTTAATGAACCCAATACCCAAAATAGCATACAACAAAATTATATTTAATTAAGATTTAATGGAGAATTGGAGATTACATGTACCAATATCCATAAGAAGAAAACAAGGGCAACAGCTGTTGAAATCCCATTTGTTGTAGGGTAATTTTCAAGTTAAAAAAAATTCCACCACCCACTTAATTATATATTATATTGTGTTAATTATGCTTTAATTAGAGCTATTACTTATTGTTTTCTCTAGATGCATAAGCCCTAGTTTTATACGTGGCATCAGGACATGACTCATGAGATTCGTGTCTCTCTTTGTCTCACTTTAGCATCAAAACAAATATATTCTAATTGGATTTTATCCTTTGTAGAACATGTCACCCAATGCCTTAACATTCTTTTCAATTTCCCATATGTGCCCTTTATCAACATCACAGATTCAATTCACCGCCACTTGATGATCATATCAATCTGAGATTATGAGATTTGATCAAGACCAAAGAAGAATTATTAAATTTGGAGTATGACAGAAAATTTATAAGAAAAGAAAAAAGGGGTTTATCATGACCCTAAATGATGCAAAAAGATTTAAAAGGGTATTATAGAGATCAACCGAGCTAATTGTCGATAAACTATGATCCCGTATGAAAGATAAAACATGAATAAAAGATCCTGCACTTGATAATTTTTAATCAACCATATACGGAATGGAGGGAGAGAGAGAAAGAAAGAGATATGCGGATGATTTTGAAAAGGACAGATAAAATTGACTGATGGGATTTATGAAGTAGCATAGACAAGTAGCTGGAGGGTTCAGTTCGGATATAAATATGCGACACACACTCGCACCAAAGTACCATAGAATTTGGAAGACACAAATTACTTTACTAGCCAAAAGCATATTATACATCAAAAGCCAAAGCAGAGGCACTTTGCTTTTAAAAATTTGATACATGTCTTGGGGAGGAGTGATGGCAGGACAGTTGGGTTGGGGCATAATTGAAGAGGGTTGGAGGAAAGGGCCTTGGACTTCTGAAGAGGATAGGCTGCTTATTGAGTATGTCAGGCTGCATGGAGAAGGAAGATGGAACTCTGTCGCTAGGCTTGCAGGTATGCATATAGTTTAAACGCATTTTACGCGTTGCAAAAGACCAAATTTCTTACTGTAGTTAAGTAATGGATACAGGGTACATCCAGTAACCTGAAAAGGTCAAATTTCTTGTATAGTTACTGGATGTACATAGGCTATAGTTTACTTATAAGCTTTTTAATGAGAATTTTTGGTTTTTTGGGTGTGTACGTACATACAGGTTTGAGAAGGAATGGAAAAAGCTGTAGATTGAGGTGGGTGAATTATTTGAGGCCAGACCTCAAGAGAGGGCAGATAACTGAACATGAAGAGAGCATAATTCTGGACTTACATGCTAGATGGGGAAACAGGTGATTGTCTTATAATTTGTGTGTATATATAAAAATCAAATTTGTTCACTGAATTGAAGAAGCTAAGAATATAATTTTTATCAAACACTTATATATATATATATTATATATAGGTGGTCAACAATTGCAAGGAGCTTGCCAGGAAGGACTGATAATGAGATAAAGAATTACTGGAGGACCCATTTCAAGAAGAAGGCCAAAATCTCTAGTAGTGCTGCTGATAATTCTGATAAAGCCAAAAACAATCGGCTCTTGAAAAGGCAACAATTTCATCAGCAACAACAGCAACAGCAACAGCAACATGAGCAGCAGCAAGTACTACAACAACAAGAGCAACAGCAACAACAACAAATGATGCAGCTGAATCAGTTGGACATGAAGAAAATCTTGTTCTTACTTGATGAAAACTATGAGCAGAAAAGTACTACTAGTCCAATATATCTTCCTCAACCGAGGCAAGAAATGGTGGAGACTAGTTTGTATCTTGACCATGAACAAGTACAACAAGCTGCTGCAGGCAGCTTCTTCAATTATAATTCTATGCCCAATAATAATGGCAGTGCTGCGTCTGTGAGTACTGCAGAGACTGCTACTTCAAATGAGGACATTTTGTGGGATGGTCTGTGGAACTTGGATGATTTCCATGTCAATTTTGGTGGGGCATGTGCGACAAGCAAAGCTAGTTTGCACAATCTGGTTGCTCCGTTTTGTTAAATTCTTGCTGCTTTGTCTTGTTTTTCCATGTACTTGATTAGTTTTATTATTATCAAATTAATTATGAGAGGCCTCCTCCTAAAGCATGAGGAGCTTTATATTAGATTGATGCAGATGGATGTGAATTTTGGGTTGTAACAAAATTCAAGCTTTTAATTATATGTAAGCTTAATTTTAATAATAAAGTAGTCCAATTTTGCATGATTAGAGCAACTCTAGCATGTTCGAAAGTGTTATATATATATATATACACATCATTAAAAGTGCTTTCAAAAAATATTCAAGAGTTTTCGTGTCTACTATATTATGTTTGCCTGAAATTCAAATAGAAAGTACTCAAATAAAATATATATATATATATATAAAGGGTCATTGGCACTAGGTCCCCCTGAATTTTATACGAGTTTGTATTTTACCCCATGATTTTTTTCCCCCCCGAACTTTTATTTATTGACAAAACCTTACTGTAAATATCCCTCAAATAGGCGTTTAAGGGGCAATAAACCAAACTATTTGCTAATAAATGAGAGTTCATATGGTTTAATGCCTATAAAAAAGTTCAAGGGGTAAAATGTAAACTTACATAAAGTTCATGAGGGATTAGTGCTAATAACCCTTAAAAGAAAAATACAAAATAAGTCTTAACAAAGTGATCGATCATTTCCCCTTCACGTTTATAATAAGAGTTCCAAGCCCATACCTACATATTAAATTGTAGAGTGTGTAGCGATGGATATCCTAAATTCTTATTGAAAATTGATTAAGTTAATAGATGCTTTTGTACACTGAGTTTCTACATAACCAAACACTTGACACGTTTAACAGAGAAGCACTAACATAAATAATGTTTGCTTAATGCTTACTGAGAGAAAAGAATGATTTGATGGGATATATTCAATTAAATTACAAATAAGTAATAAATAAAGGAAAATGTTTGGATACCGACCTTAGGAATTGACTGGTTTTGTTATGTGGCCCACTTATGAAAAATGTAAGAAGGTAAATATAAAAAGTTAAAAGAAAAAAGCCACGTGGTAACACCTTATTAGTAGAGTCAGTACGTTGGGTACTGAAAGTATTGACCGGTCAGTACCCAAGCAATTTTCATAAATAAAAACATCTTTAATTACCAATGGCCCCTTGCCTTGGTGGTTGGAGTCTCCTAAGGGATGCTCCACCACCAAGGTTCAAGCCTTGCTTGGTATGTATATAATTTGTCCTACTTTGGCTATTAAATCCCAAGTGTGGGTGCCCTCTCCCGATTCTATTGGGAGCAACCCTCTTTCCCTTGTGAAAGTTGTAATCTATTTGTACTCTCTCCTTAATAGTGAGAGTAGTATTCTGAAATGTGCTTTTAGAGTCTAATCTCGCCATGTCACGGCAGTTGTTTTAATTAAAAAAAAAAAAAAAAATCTTTAATTAGAATAACTAAGAAATAAAGTTGGGCTTTTTAATCAAGTACCAAAAAGTATCAAAAGTATGTGTTTACAGTCTGATCAGTACTTTCAAATTTAGTACAATTTTAATTTTAATTTTTTTTTTTTTTTTTTTTGCCTTTTAAGATATCTTCATCGTCATATTCTTTATGAAACTTTAATTAACAAAAAACAAATGATAATCTTATTTTAAAATTCTAAATCAATCTATCTATGATCCCATTTTAAGATTGGAATTGGATTCTCTTAACTGCACTCTAATCTTTTCTTGATTTCCTCGATCACCCTTTTTGGAATTGTGACGTGGATATATATAACTTGCCATGCCAACATAAACAAATGCAACAACATAATCTTATTTAGTACTAATTAAACAAACTATATTTTATATGATCCTCAGTTTATTTTATTTGTTAGACTAATAACAATTAATTATACTATAGTGCCATGTACCGAGAAACAATCGGAGTGAAGGCCAGAGCCGGCTCCACTAAAGAGTAAACTCAGCAAAATGATGGTTCTCAACACGGTGGGGCCCTCAAATTCTTTAAAAAAAAAAAATTATTTTGATTTGATATATACCATTTTTCTATTGTCATTTCGAACTAATATAAAATATATCGATTTCTTATATGTGAGCCATTGGATTTAAAAGTTGTTTTGACAAGTTCATACAGGATTAACTTTCAAGACTTGTGAGACCGATAGTTCGAGTTTGAGGGTAGGGTCGGGTCGGGTCGGGTTTATATATAAATCAATAATATTACATGAGTAGCGATGTTTGTATCTTTCAAAAATTATATATACACCCCTTTTGTAAGTATATTTTATTAAAAAAAAAAATCTTTAATTTATAATTAAACCCTAATTAATGTTTTTTTTTTTTTGATGGAACCCTAATTAATGTTAAAAATACCCTTTAAAATTAATGAATCAGATGTCATTGAAAAATAATTTAGACAATTAAAATTAATTAATCATGACAATTTGTTTTTTTTTTTATAAAGGTAGGTGACTTGTTCTGGAATTTAGATCGAGGAATTCTATACATGCGTTGATTCTTTAGTTCAGAAGGATATTAATAGTTTGATTCAATTGTATTTTGATTTTGGAATGATAATTTTACGTTAAAAGGAAGCTAATTAATAATTTATGAATGTACTTACCAAATTTTTAGGGGTAATACTGGATTTAAAAAAAGAAGAAGATGCTAATGAAGGTGTAGATACAGTTTTTTAGGAGTGCAAATAGAGTAGCGATAATGGCACATCTTAAAAACTATATGTACACCTCTTTCGTAATTACAACTATCAATTCTTTTAAAAAAATTTATAATTTGTAAATAAATCCCACTTAATACCAAAAATATCCTTATAAAAATTATATTGTATTATATTTTTGTAAGTATATGCCACTTACACCTATTATTATATATTTAATCAATTTAATTATTATCTTTAATTCTATCACAGTTACTTCTCTTCCTTCATTTTTTCTATTCTATGTTTTCATTCCACAAAATCATACCTTTTTTTTTTTGTCATGACAAACAACTCTTTCCATTTCTTATTGATTGTATTAAAAGAGAATCCATGGTTTAAGAAAATAGAAAGAGTTTTTAATGATATATGTTTAATATCTAATCATTAATAGAAAACATTTTTTTACAAAAGATTAAAATAGAAAACTAATTAATAATTATTAGTGTGACTCATTTTTTTTTTATGAGACTTGGTTTTGCCCACGAGCCCCCTGTTTAGAGTGGGCTTGCTCGCACGGGTTTGAGCGGGCTTTAGCTTGTTTTGTATGTGATATGAGTGACGATATTTGCACGAGTGGCGATATTTGTACCCCTCAAAAACTATATATTTATCCCAAATTAATATGTTTTTTGAAAATCCAATAATACCCTTGAGTGAAAATATCAAGAAGACTAAATAGTTTCTAACCCCCACTAATAATTATTAATTAGTTTCCTATTTTAATCCTTTGTAAAAAAAAAAAAAAATGTTTTCTATTAATGATTAGATATTAACATATACCATTAAAAACTCTTTCCATTTTCTTAAACCCTTGATTATCTTTTAAATACTAATTTCAAATTTATTTTCAATTTCTTTTAAGGAAATACAAATTGATTGTTAAGTATAGAGAATGAATCAAAATCGTCCAAAATTGGTTGTGAAAGTTTTAAATTAATTATTATTAGTTTCAAAATCAAAATCTCTTAGACATTTTTTTTTTTTTTTTTTTTGTTATCAATATAATTTGTTCTTAAATTTCATTAAAAACTTTTCTATTTCCAAATTTATTTTGGGACATAACACAAACCTTGCATTTCTACCACTTTCAGAGAAAATGGATCTCCAACCGGAAAACTCCAAAGCGTAGTGATTTTATGGACAAAAAACAATCAATAAGAAATGGTGAGTTGCTTGACATGATGAGAGAAAAAAATTAAGTCTGATTTGGTGGAATGAAAACATAGAAGAGAAAAAAAAAGTGAAGGAAGAGAAAGAACAATGATATAATTAAAGATAATAATAAAATTGATTAAATAACATAATAATAGGTGTAAGTGGTGTGTACTTACAAAAATATAATATAGTATAATTTTAAAAACGATACTTTTAGTATTAAGCAAGGTTTATTTACGAATTATATTTTTCTTTAAAAAATTTGATGGATGTAATTATGAAAGGGTTTACGTACATTTTTTAAAGAGTGCCACGCCACTCAAAATCTAAAGCTTAGTCATTACCCAAATTTCAAATCAGGTTGGGCCTTCAAATTACGGCCCATTTGATACCTCTTAATAAAATCACAATTTCTTCGACATAACAGAGAACAATCTGTCGATAAAAACCCTCTTGAACCTAAAAACAGAACCCAAAACCCTTCTCTCTCTCTCTCTCTCTCCCTCTATCTCTCTCTCTCTCTCTCTCTCGATCGTCTCTGCTCGTCTCCGCCAACAACAACCACCACCAGCAGGTAACCTCTCTCTCATCTATATTTCATTTTTTTTTCTCCTTGTAATTTCCCGCTTCAAAGATTCTATTGTTGCTGTTGCCAAATTTAAAACCTTTTAAAATTTCCATTCACATATACAATACTGCTAATTAAATTAATTTTATTTGTTACTCTTGAAGTTTACGGGAATGGAATTTATATGGTTACTGCTTCTAAAGATTAGATTATAAACATGATTTTTTTATTATGATTATTGTTATTCTCATGTCTGCTCATTTACATTGCTAGATTGAAACCTAGATTGAAACCATGAGCAGATAATTAATCAATGGCTTTTTTGCTATTATTGATCTCTACATGGATGTGTTTTTATGTAGGGACTTGTGGGTATATGGGATTTTAGTATGTAGTTTAGTTTCTATGATCCTAGCATGTGAATTTTACGGCTTGTCTGATACGGATATTTTGATGAATTTGTTTCATTGGGTTGATTTTATTTACTTTCACGCTTCAGTGAGTTGTTGTAAAGTTAGGATCTTAGTATAGCAGAGATTCAAGACTGGAGCCGTAGTTTGGTATTCAGAATATCTTTTTTTTTTTTTTTGGTTTCTTAAGTACTTGAATGGTCTGAGGTACAAGTCTGGTAATTAGCTTGTTAGAAAATTTTATACAGACCAAGAAGCTTTGTAATTAGCTTGTTAGAAAATTTTATACAAACCAAGAAGCTTTGAAGTCACATTATGAAAATAGAAGGGAACATGATACCGGTTTCTTTGTTTAGGATGGCCTTGAGGACCTAATTTGGGGTATCGAAAGTATACGAATTTTTTTCATTTAGATGTCTTTTTCGTCTGCTATTATTTTGTTTTTTAATTCTTAGTACCCCAGCAATTGGATGTTTTTTTCATCTTTACTGATGTAATATACTTGTTGTATTTGCCTCAATTCGATTCTCTTTGCAGTTTGCAGATGGGGAGGGAAAAGAGAAATACTGTTAATGAGGCTAGTCCCACTGTTGATCTGAAGTCTGTCATTCATCAACATTCATTGTTTTTCGATACGTTGGTTGAGCTCATCCCTGCAAAGTTCTATCTACCTGTTGATGATGACTAGAAGCCATGGTTTCAGGGCCTTAGCAAAGATGAAAGGAATCAAGAGAAAACATCTAGAAAGCTCGAACAGATCGGTTAGATCCTGAGAAGTCTAACAAAACAACACTTGATTTGCTAAAGCAAAACTTAGAGAAGGAAAAATCAAATAAGGAGAGTGATGATGATGAAGAAGAAATAGAGATTAAACCTATGATGATGTTTGATCTCGAAGGTGATAATCGATCTGTGACATATGAAGAACTTAGGCAACGACTTCATCGCAAGATTGAAGAGCTTCGGGGAGGTTGAAATTCTGGAAGTTCAGATAAAGCGAAGAAGATTGAACTGAAGCGCGAAAAGAGGGAAATTCATCAATAGAAACGCAAGAGAGAATTTGGATCAGGAGAAAAGAAATCAACAACTAGTAATCCATCAGATAAAGTGGAACAGAGGCTTCAAAAGAACTTGCATTTAGTCATGTCAAAATCGGAAATGAAGATAAACATGGGAAAAACAAGAAAAGGAAACTTTCAAAAACGAAGGAGCTCAAAATGGCACGAAAATTGGAAGAAGCAAAGAAGGATCCTGAGAAAGGGGAGATGTTTGCAAAGAAGCATTCATGGAAAGCTGCAACCAGTAGAGCTACTGGAATTAAGGTTCATGATGATCCGAAACTGTTAAAACAAAGCCTTCACAAGTAGAAGAAGAGGCATCAAAAGAATGTTGAGAAGTGGAATGAGAGGATTGGAACTACCCAGAAGCTGAAAGCGGATAAACAGCAGAAGAGATCAGAAAACATTGGTGAAAGGATTCACCAAAAGAAGATGCGCAAGATCAAAAAACGAGTGAAGAAGCTCATGCGACCAGGGTTTGAAGGTCGCAAGGAAGGGTTTGTCAATCAAAATGCAGCTTAAAAGGTGCCTTTACTAGAGCTAGGCAGAAAACTATGTCAAAAGCCTTTAGTTGGGTCATTTCCTCTTATCATGACAGATGAATATGCAGCAAATATTTGTTGTTTGATATTGAATTCCCATCTCTGTGCCCTCGGAGAAGTAATTTTGTATCAGCCATATATATGTATGATGCTGTTGAATTATTGTAAGTTGATGCTTTTTTAGATTTTCTATAATTTTTGAACATTCTTAAAGAGGCCTGTGGCCAAAATTTGATGTTGAAGTCGCATGGCATCGGAAGTAGACTGCTATTATCATATTGCTGTATTGACTACAATTTCTTATAGCATAAAATGTGATGTCTCATTACATTCTTTATGGGGGATATAAATTTCTAGAGTAACTCGGTCCTTATAGAGATTCTGAAAAACCTGTTTGCAAAGAGTAACTTTTTCTGTAAAAGTACTTAGTAGAGATCCTGTTTTTATGAAAACAAAATTTTAATATTTTCTGGAAAAACTCCTTGGTGGTCTGTGTGAGTAAGTCATGTTTGAAAGGCAATAACAGATTTTAGGAGCATTTTGAAAATTCGTTTTGTTTAAATTTAAACAATGGGATCTTGAAAGGCCTGTTTAAGTTTATCAATAGAAATTGCATCCCGTTTTTCAAGTTTGGTATCAGAGCCTAGTTACCTTTAAATTTATTATTTAGCTTATGTGAGTAGTTACAGAAAGGCAGACTTCTAATTACATCATCTGATTTCAAGTTTTAAAATAATAGTATTTAATTATGATAGCAGATATGTTATTGTTATGTTATTGTTATCTTTGTATAATTTCAGTAATCTTGTTATTTCGATGTGTTTCGTTTTTGTATAAGTTTATATGAGTGTAGTTAATCTCATTAATAGTATAGATCAATCCCTTTTAGAACTATCTATAATAGTCAAGAAAGTCTAAATTTGTTAAAGAAAAGACAGTTAGAAATTATTGAAAAGATAGATCAGAAGTTTAAAGTCCAGTATACTAATTTTGACCAACTTTACCTTAAAACTAGAGAAATTTATCCGTATTTTGAAAAAGACCTTTTAGATTTAGAAACTATAAAATTAAATAGTGAAAGAATAATAAAAGAAATAGAAAAAGTGTTAGGTGAAAATAGTCAAGCATCTACATCAACCAGTCAAATCAACCAGTCAACTTTAAATCAACCAGATTAGATGAACAAAGACCTTTCAGTAGATCAACAAATAGAATATATAACTGAACGACTAGATTCCTGTAGATTTAATATAAGAAAGTTAGAAAATAATCTTAAAAAAGCCGAAACAGAACAAGAAAATTTTAAATTAAGAGGTAGAATAGCAGGAACAAAGGCAGGAGAAAATCGTTGGAGAGAAATACTAGGAACCATAAGTGAAGAAAAAGAAAGCTTCAGTAATCCAAAAAGAAGAAAAATTCAATAGAACTTTTTAAATGCAATATTTGAATAACTGTTTCCTTAATATTTACTTTTTTGGAACATTAGAACAGTTTAGTGAGAATTTAAGAAGATTAAATTTTAGTGAAGCAGAGTTAATTTTAAATTACTTATTAATAAGAAATAGACAACCACTTAGAGAAACACTTATCTTTAAAAAATTAGTATTAGCAAGAAGAAATCTCATAAGATTAATAGATATAAATATTAAAAAGTTTAAAGCAGACACTAGAAAATTTTTACCTTACATATGAACTTTAAGAGACTCGAATACCTAGATCTAGAAATAGCAGGATCGAAAAAGATAAAGTTAAGTTTACAAAACAATATAAAAATTAGTTGTAACATCGAACATTTATAAAATCAATATAAACACATACCCTACACTAGTAATAGTCAACAAAACTTTATTGTAGATTTATTAATTAATTTAGGACAAAACTTAGAAGAAAATATAGATAAGACTAATAAAAATATTACTGATCTAGCTAGTTTCTTTGAAAATAGTAAAATAAATACGTTAAGAAAAAATCTAGACTATATAAAAGAACTATTAGGAGAATTTAATAATACTATAAAAAGATTCCCCAATAAAAAGGAAATATTAGAACTAACCAATTTAATAGAACAAAAAACTCCTAAACAAGTAGAATTAGAAATAAGAAGTTTAGTTAAAAGCCTCAGTTTAGAAATAGAAAATATAAAAACAGACCCAGCAAGAGTTAAGATCACAGATAAAAAAACTCACTGAATGAACAATTTAGAAAAAGTACTTAAAGAATTAACAGCAGAAGCCCCTAATAATTTACCAGTAGGTATAAGTGATAAAGGATTTAACTTAGAAAATAACACAGTTACTCAAGGACAGTGTAATACTATAATAAAGTTACTAGTCAAAGCTTTAGAAAGAATTGAAGAATTAGAAAACAAAATTGTGCAAAAAGATTTTGATCAAGAATATATAGCTCGGTTAAATAAAATAATAGATATAATAGAGAAAAATCAAGAAACACAGTCTCCTCATAATCAGCCAAAAGTAGAAATTAAAGATATTCTAGGACCAAAAGTAAATCTCTTTAACAAAAATGGAACTAGTAAGAACCTCTAGTACAAAAATACCAGTAGCCAGTAGAGTTAGAAACATTCTAAATTATAGTAATAAAGGAAAAGAAATAATAGAAAAAACAGAAGATTTAATCCAAGAAGAAGATGATAATAAAATGCTTGAAGTAGGTTTCAAACAAGTTAAGAAAAAGAATCTATAAGAATCTATATAGAGAAGGAATATTAGATAGCTTCAAAAGCAGCTTGTACGTATATAAAGATGAATTTACAATAGGAGTAGTAAACAATAGAGAAAAAATTACATTAATAAGCCCTCAAAGTGCCAAAGAAATAATGAAAAATGGCTATTCAGCTATACATTTAGGAGTAGTAATCATTGGAGTACTAAGCCAAACTAGAGCCGAATTAGATACTAAAGCCCATCTGTATCTTTATGAAGAAAGATTCAATGATCATGAACAAGCTCAACTAGCAACTGCTGAAGTAGATTTTAGGAATAAAGTAGCAGTAGTAGGATGCCTCCCTGACATAGACATAGATATAAAAGAATTTTGTAGTAAGATAAAATTAAGCATACAAACAAAAGGTTTTAATATGGATGCAGAATACAAAAATTTAAGATTAAAGATATTTGTTTTAGGAAGATGTTACAATAAATATCACAAAAAGTTTAAATCTATTAATAAAAGCATAGTTGAACATTTTCATAGTAAATATGTACAAATGCAAGTTCCCAAAAGATTAAGTATAAGCGAATTACAAGGATTAGAATAGAAATTACCAGAATTAGAAACTCAATTATTAGAAAGACTTGAAAATAGCAAAATCTATACTTATAACAAAGATGAAACTTTTCAAAAATTTAGTAATTATAAAAAGCATGGTAACGTAGTAATAACAGAAGATGAATCTGAAGATGAAATTAATATGTTAAGATTAGAGCAGAACATAGACAAAGTCAAAACCTTAAGTAAAAATAGAGATCAAATAATAAATTTAGTTTTTAGTAACCCTCATAATTATCTAAAAGAAGAAATATTCGAAGAACTTTGTAATAACTTAGAGTTAGAAGACCAAGATGTAGATAAAATATTAATAGAAGAATTAAATTTTGAAAATCTAAAAATTGAATTACTAAATATAGATTATATAGAAGAAGAAATATTTGTAGGAGAGGAAGATAAACCTAAAACTTTAGAAATAAGTAGTGGAAGTGGAACAAAAATTCCTGATATAGAAGGTTTTCCTGAACCTAGAATAGATGAATATTTAGAAAATAGAGGAATAAAAGATACTAAGGAACAATATAGAGATATTTTTTTTGGTTTACACCATCCGGTTTCCGGGTGGGGCGGATCCACCATACGGTGCAATCAGCCCAGACCACACCCCGACTAATCCGGACTCGCACCGGGTCGGCCCACTAAGGGGTAAAGTGCTCCCAATATGTGTAGCTCCGTTCACAAGGGGAGTTGAACCCACGACCTTGCTTAAGGGATGAGAGCGCCGAACCACTCACACCAACACATGATTGGTCAATATAGAGATATTAAAGACACAGAAAGAATATATAGAGCTAAAACTAAATTAGAAAGCTGGAGGAAAGAACCAGAAGCAAATGATATATTAATTTTAAGATTACAAGGACATAGATCAAGTGAATGGAAACGTATATTTAGTAAATGGGAAGGAAATTTAATTAGACATGCTATGGAAGCATTAAATAATATAGTAGATTATAAATATAAGATAGTTTATCTACAAAGTACATTAGGATATAATGAAAAACAAATTTATTTAGGATGGAGAGAATATATGAAAAAAGACGAAACAAAGCAAAAAGAATTAGATGAATTTGAAATAAATATAACATTCTTAAGTTTTATAGATGCAATTAGAAAATGCATTCTAGGATCCTCAATGGAAGAAGTAGATGATGTTCAAAAGCAGATTAGAGCCATAAGAAGCTTAGAACAATTAAAAATATGTGATTTACATTACTTTGATAATTATGTAGATCTTTTTTATAAATATTGGAGTCAAATAGGACGACCTTATGATGAAAAATTACTAATAAAGTTTGTAACAAAGTTACCTGGAAAGATAGGAGAAAAACTTTATAAAGATTTAATTGAATAGTTTAAAAGTAGGAAAGAAGAAGGGTTATTTTGGTAAATTTCTTTATTACATGCAGTAGAATTTATTAGACAAAGAATTAGAGATTTATGTGATGAAGAAAAGCTTAGGAGACAAGCACAAACACAGTTCAGTAGAATGTGTGTAGATTTGCATGAAGTACCTACATTAGGTTGTGAAAAAACTAGGAAATATAAAACTAAATACAATAGGTTTAATAAAGAGAAAATAAAGAAATATAAAAAGTACAATAATAACAAGTATAAAAAACCTTACAAGAGAAAATTTTACAATTATGCAAATAATAAACAAAAAGCCCAAAAGGCTTTTAAAAAAGGAAAAAGAATTTTTAGAAAGAAAAATCATAAAGACTGTAAATGTTATTTATGTGGAAAGATAGGTCATATCAAGCCTAATTGCCCTGAAGCTAAGAATAATAAAGTAAATATTATAGAAATAGAAATGGAAGATTATTTAGAGGATTTAGAAGAAGTCTTTAATATGGAAGAATTATTAGATGAAGACACTATATTCATATTAGATGAAGATATATTATTATTAATTAGATGAAGAAAATGATTCTAGTTCAGAATCAGGATCAGAAGAGAATTTTGACGATAACTCATGAGTTGAGGAAGATAGTATTAATATGTTAGAAGAAGTAAATTCGTTTTTAGGAAAGAATTGCAAATGATGTAGTAAAGAATTTTATAAAGGTTATAAAAAAGAAGTAAATCGTGCAGGAAGTGAACTCATACTAATAGATGTAGAAATTCTTTATAAATCCAACAGAATCTGTACTAAAGCTATGATAGATACTGGTGCTAATAAATGTATTATACATGAAAGCTTAGCCACAGAAGAATTTAGAACTATATTAGGAACAGATGTAGGATTAAGACAATTTAATGGATCATTATTACAAATAAATGAATGTATAATTAATGTACCAATTAGAATTAATGGAGAAGTACATAACCTACCTCAGACTTTAATAACAAAACAAATGAGTAGTTATAAGTTTATTTTAGGATTAAATTTTATTTTAGGAAATAATGGAAGCATGTTAATAACACCAAGCGAAGTAAATTTCTTTAAAAAATCCACCTTTATACAACCTAAAGCTAGAAACTAGTAATCTCCCTTATATAAAGAAAGTAAGTAACATAGAAAAACCAATAGATTTAGAATATTTTGATTATTTAATAGAAGACTCAATAGTGAACTTAGAATTAGAAACTGAACAAGTTTTAAGTTATGAAGAGATAGATGAATATCTAATGGAAAGTTACGCCAAAGATATTTGTGTAATTTCTAAAATAGAATCTAACCAAGAAAATATAGAAGAAAATGGTTGGCCCATAGATATAAAGAATAAAATAAAAACATTAGAAAAGATAAAAATTATTGGTGATAACCCAGTAAACAAAAACTCTACAGAAGTATACAAGTTATAAATAATAAATCCTGACATCACTATAATAACCCAAGATTTAGCCTATAGTTTGGAAGATAGAAAAGAATGTAAAATGCATATTGAAGAACTTTTAGAATTAAGAGTAATAAGAGAAAACACTAGTAGACATAGGAGCCCAGCTTTTATTGTTAGTAACCATAGTGAACAAAAAAGAGGAAAAAGTAGAATGCTTATAAATTACAAAAGATTAAACGACAATACTTTAAGAAATAGTTATAAACTCCCCAACAAAGATGAATTAGTAAATTGTATTCTGCAAGCAACATGATTTTCTAAATTTGATTGTAAAAACGGTTTTTGGCAGATAAGGCTAGACAAGGAATCTATTTTCTTGGACAACTTTTAGTTGTTCTAAAGGACATTTTGAATGGCTTGTAATGTCATTTGGATTAAAAAATGCACCCCAAGTATTTCAAGCTAGAATGGATAAGATATTTTAAAAAAAATTCAATTTTTGTATAGTATATATAGATGATATTCTTGTTTTTAGCAATAATAGATATGTCCATACAGCTCATGTTCATAAAATCCTTGATTTATATAAAGATAATAATATCATTCTTTCTAAAAAGAAAATTGAACTTTTTAAGAAAAAATAGATTTTTTAGGACTTAAAATAGATAAAGGAAAAATAGAGCTCCAACCTCATATAACTACAAAAATTTTAAGTTTTCCTAATAGACTAGAAGAAACTAAAGAATTACAAAAAATTTAAGGACTATTAAATTTTGGTAGAAAATTCATACCTAACCTAAGCACATTAGTTAGGCCGCTCTACAATAAGCTTAGTAAAAATGGTCAAAGGTATTTTAATAATGAAGATGTAAAATTAATACAAAGGATAAAAGAAATAGTAAAAAATCTAGGACCAATAGCTCTCCCGATTGATAGTTATTATAAAATAATCCAAACAGATGCCAGTAGCAAAGGGTGGGCTGGAATTCTTATACAAAAACCTAATAAAAGAAGTCCAAAAGATTTAGAAGAAATAGCAATGTATTCTAGTAGTAAGTTCTCAGAACCTGAAAGTAGAAAGTCAAGTACAGAATTAGAACTACTAGGAATAATAAACACTTTGAATAATTTTCACATATATATACAGAATGAATCCTTTACTATTAGAACAGACTGTAATAACATTGTAGAATTCTACAAAAAAAGTACAAAAGAAAAATTTTGAAAAGAAAAATTCTTTTATAAGTAAAAGATGGATAAGTTTTTTAGAAACATTAACTGGTAGAGGATACAAAGCAGAATTGGAACATATTAGTGGAAAAGATAATACTATATCAGATATATTATCCAGACTAATAAATATTTAATGTTCAAAGAATGTTCAGAAAAGCCTTAGGAGGGTGTATTCAATTAAGATTTTAAAAGACTTTTAATGACTTTTCTAAAATTAAAAAGTTTAGGTGTATTCAATGTGGACTTTTAACGACTCTATAAAAGTTATGAGATATTCAATACAGACTTTTATAGACTTTAAAAAAGTCTTTAAAAGTCATGTGGTATTCAATCAAGACTTTTTAACAGTCTATGAAAGTTAGGAGGTATTCAAAATCTCAATGACTTTTAATGACTTTAAAATATCAATGACTTTTAATGACTTTCAATGATTTTTTAGTTATAACAAATCTCACAATTTGTCTTCCATTCCTACCAAAGACTTTGAATGACTTTTTAAAAAAAATTTAAAAAGAATTTCACTTTAGAAGAAATACATAAAACTTTTTGAAAAACATCAACCACCGAACATATGTTTTATTTTCAAATAAAAGCACACTCATTCTTACTAAATTTCATAAATAAAATAAAACGAATAACTTTTAAAATGAATAAACATTATTAAAAAACAAAAAAAAACAAAAACATACAAACATTAACAATTTATAACAAAAAAAAAAAAAAAAAAAAAAAAAAAAAAAAAAAAAAAAAAAACTAAAACTAAAAAATAATATGAACAACTATCCATCAGCCAATTAAGGACGAGAGATTTTATTTTATATATATATATTTTCAAGTCTTTTAAGTGGTGGAATGGTCTTCTTCAATTTGCCTAACTACCATATTATAGTTGTCCAGAAAGAGAGATAGCTAGTTTCTTTTTCGACTCTACTTGTTGTGTTTGGAGTAAAATCAATGTGGTTTTTGAATTGTTATTTACAATGATTTTTTTTTTTTTTTTTTTTACTATTTTTCAAAGCAATGAATTACGTTTTTTTAATTGATAATTGATTGTATTTATTTATTAATAGAGTTTGGTGTTGTAACTACTATTTAATATGTTTAAAGTACATCAAATTTTATGAAGACAATCCAAATAGTAATGTGTCTTCAGAACTTTCTTTGTTTGCACTGCTTGACAAGGTATGATTTTTAAGAGATATATGCAACCAAACTTGAAGGCTTTTTTTTTTTTTTTTTTTTTTTTTTTTTTTGAACTGCACCAAAATTACTATTTTGAATCATACCAAAATTCAGTATGAATTTGTTGCCTTAAAAAGCTGTCAACAGTTTGGTATCTTAGGAACATATACTCCTTAGTACAACAAAGTAAATATTATTTTTAGATGTCAAAAAGTCAATGAAAGTCTATCGATTGTCTTTGAAAGTCCATCAATGTCTTTGAAAGTCTTTAAAATGAATGTATATAAAAGTCTATGAAAGTCTTTCATACTTTTATAAAGTCTATAAAAGTCATTAAAAATCTTTAAAGTCTACAAAAGTCATTCACTTAAAAAAGTCTTTAAAAGTCATTTAAAATCTTAATTGAATACACCCTCCTTAGTTTCTTAGCTCAAAGCAGTAGTATAAAAAAGCTTAGTATATGACCTTTTACTATTAATCATAGTCCAGGAGTCCCTTTTCAGCCATTAAATCAAGTAAAAGATAAGCTTACTGAACCTCAACAAGCTTTACTCAATAACATATGGTTTTTTAGAAATGATAATAAAGGTTTTCTAAACTCTTTAAATGTTTTGAGTCAGTATTTTGTAGAAAATAATAAGTTTTCATGTTATGTAGTTTATAGAGGAAGAAAAATTGGAATCTATTCAACATGACAAGAGACTGCTATGTATGTTGAAGATTTTCCAAATCCCTGTTTTAAAGGTTTTTATTCTTTAGAAGAAGCTAATAAATCATTAAATATGTTTTTACAAAATCAAGATGGCTTTGAGCCAATTTTAGAATTCAATGGTGTTATGTATGATAGAAATCAAGTTATTAGTTTCATGAACCATTTCAAAAAAGTAAATGAAGCCAATCATAGAATTTCTGAAGAACTAGAAAGTTGTAAAAAGCCAATGCATGATCTTTTAGAAAAACTCCAAGCTGAAAATACAGTACTAAAGCAAAAGCTAGACGAAGCTGAACAGTTAGCACAACAAATTTATCAGCTTAGCAAAGAAAGTCAAAAGAATAATAAAAAAGAAGATGAGGTGGCAAATTCAGTAGAAATGCCCCTTGATGTTATAAATATTACCCTAATGAGGGATCAAGCAAAAAATATATACAAAGCAGTAGAAAAACTTCCTATAGATATCAAGCAAACTATTTTTGGGATAGCTAAAAATATCCATTTAAATCGTTTTATCAAAATACAAAAGTTCCTTGCAGTAGGTGTAGGATTACCTGAAGGTATGACTACATGGCTACAAGAGAAAAAGATCAATAATAAAGTTATATTTAAGTTTGTTTCAGTACAAATAAATTTAAATGTTTTACCTTTAGATTTTGAAATCCCAGATTTTGCTGAAAGAGTAGGTATTGAAGAACTTTTTAGTTATGGCATTGTTGATGGCATTCATGCCACAAATATTTTAAAAATCTCCTTTCCTCCTGAAAAGCTTCAATAATCAATCAGGATGTTTGGAGGAAAGCACGAGTTTTGCCTTGACATTGATTCTGTCCCATGTGAATGGATTGTCAACCAACCTTACAGGATGACAAACTATTTACTAGCTTATCACTTTATTGTGATAGTACCATACAATTTTCCTTTTGAATTTATACGAGATGATTATCCTCATGACTATGATCAAGATGACATATGTCCTGAGTATCTTCAAAGATACAGAGCACAAAAATATTATACTTGTGTAAATTCATCCAGGCCAAAGCTAATTGGGCAGACTCCTCATATGTCCATCTTTGTAAGGAGCCACGATGTCATGATGAAATACCCAATTCTATGGATTTTTCTTAGCCCAGAAACAGACAATTATTTAACCGAAATCCAGGAAGCAGAACAAGATAGATTAAGAGAATTTCTCACTTAAGAGGAAATAGATGAACAATTTGATGACAAAGCCTACCACAATCTAGACACCTAAAGATTGTCGGTAGAAAATAACAAAAGCAGTAAAAAGATAAGATCGTCCGTGAAGAAGATAAGAAGATAAGATCGACAATGAAGACAGTGAAGATAGTATCAACAGAAAAAGTCAGAGATATGAAGATAAGATTGTCAGAAGAAAGACAGAAATATGATAATGAAGATAAGATTGTCAGAGAAAGTAATAAATTTATAGATAAAAAGTTAGTTTTACTATTAACTTTATCGGCCACTTGTTTTGGCCTTTTCTTTCACAATTTTTGTATAAAAAAGTTTGAGCTCTCATTTGCAAACACACGAGCAAATCCAGAGCACTCAAAATCTTTCACTTTCTCTCACTTGTAATATTTCCAACAACCCTCTTTGGCAATCAATAAAGCTGTGAATATTTTCAAGTAAGAGCTTTCATCTTGTTTTTACTTTCTATTTTCAAGTTTTTATTTGTTTGTTTTAGACATCAGGAAGTCTAGCCAGGTTAACGAAAGCATAAGATGAATAATAAATTTTTAGAGTAACTCGGTCCTTATAAAGATTCTGAAAAACCTGTTTGCAACCTTAGAGTAACTTTTTCTTTAAAAGTACTTAGTAGAGATCTTGTTTTTATGAAAACAAAATTTTAATATTTTCTGGAAAAACTCCTTGGTGGTCTGTGTGAGTAAGTCCTGTTTGAAAGACAATAACAGACTTTAGGAGCATTTTGAAAATTCGTTTTGTTTAAATTTAAACCATGAGATCTTGAAAGGCCTGTTTAAGTTTCTCAATAGTAATTGCACCCTGTTTTTAGGGAATGGTTATCCGGATAGTATTAGTTGTCAAGTTATCATTATCCAGGAGTTTAGATGTCTATATTGTCAAACTTTCGTAAGGTTAAGACTTGATTGAATAAAGAACATCGTAAAATTTTCCAAGCTCCTATTTCTCCTATTTTTTCCATTCTGGTTCTACTTCTACATCAATTCTCCCTCTCCAGTGGCAGATCAGTCGTCTGCTGCTGGTGAAATGGTAGATTTTTCAACCCATGAATGTATCAAATATTGTGAATCTGTAATTATTATTATTCTTAATTCTTATTCGGACAGATTAAGGTGGTGTTTGATGTTTCACAACTCCTCTTCTTCCTTTTATGAAGGTCCCTATTAATTAATATAAACTAGAGATTTCTAGGGTTCTAGTTGGGGCTTGATTCTGTCATCTGATGGACTGATGGATGGGTTGGTTTATGTTTCATGGGTGCAAGTATTTAGCTGCTGCTCTGCTGAGTTGGATTGCTCATAGTTTTCATCACTCAGATGATCTCTTTAGATTACCATTCACTCGGAAAACAAACCAAAGCCGAAGACATTAAACAAGCTTCGATTAGGGTTCTATTTTATATATATATATATTTTTGTAATTCCATTGGAGAATCGACGTAGTTGAGACGAGTATTTTTCAAAGCGGAGGAAGGAGCCATGTAAGGATCGAGAGGGTAAGTTGAATAATTTTGTTCTCAATCTTTTTGTTGTTTTGATTCGTTCTATTGGTGTAATTTGTTTTTTTTTTTCCTTTCTGAATTGAATCTTGTTTTCATTGTTGTCCTTTTCTGATTGTTTTCAGGTATTAATGTTTTTGAATTGTAATTAATTCAATTAGAAGAGATTTAGTGATGTGAAGTTGTGTCTTGTGTAAATTTTAGGCATGTAGATGTTATAGAAACCTGAATTGGTTTCTTTTATGTGAGATCTGAAAATAAATATTATGTGTCTAATACAAGCTAGAGAGGGTAAATAGGTTTTAATCCAATTAATTACCAAATTGTCGGATTAGTCAAAATTATAAAATTAACCCATCACAAAACAAAAAACAAACAGAGAAATTAAAGTGCAGAAATAATAAAAACACGTTGATTTGTTTTACGTGAGAAAACCCTAAAAGTGTAAAAACTTACGGGCTATCCACCTAGCCACACCGGTCATCAAATCCACTATGGTGGTGTTTGGTTGGTTGGAATGGAATTCATTTCATATGTTTGGTTGGCTAAAATTCAATGGAATGGGCATTCCATTGGAATGGTGATTCCACCATTTTGGTGGAATGGGCATTCCATCCAAAAACCAATGGAATGCCCATTCCATTCCCATGTAAAAAATTATTCCACAAAAGCCCTCATACACACAAACTACATTCCAAAAATACCCTCTTTTCCAAAAATAATATATTATCATTATATATTATATTAATGATATATTTATTATATTATTATATTATTATATATATTATATATACTATTATTATATATAATATTATTATAATATATATATAACGATATATGAATATATTTATATATTACATTATTATATATTATAAATACATATAATATAATATAATATAATATATTATATAATACATATAATACATATAATAATATATATATAATATAATATAATAAATATTATTATATATAATATATATATTATATATTATATAAATATATTATTATATATTATATATAATATATATACAAAATAGCCATGATTAATGTATCTATGAAGATCAGCATCTAGTTTGGAGATCTTGGACTGAAGATCAATGGCGAAGTCTCTGAAAACTGTATCCATTCTTTGGAGGCTTTGTTCATGTTGAGAAACATGATGGGAGACTCGGTCAATCTTCTGATCAATAGAGTTAAGGACCCTATTCTGTATCCTGGCTTTATGGATCACCATTTAGCGGGGGTGGCCGGTCCCTTGCACCGTCTAACATACAGTCTTAGAGTTTTCCCCACACAGCGGCACTCCCATGGCCTAAACAGGGTACTCACTGACTTGACTGTCCACAGACAATACAAGGACCATTAAGCCAAAAGGACCAATATCCATTTTCTGATGTGCAGGATCCTCAACCTAGAGGCAAGCACAGAGCATACTTAGATAATTACAGACTGATATTCATCACCTAGATTAATATTGAAGAAGAAGATGAGAGAGTTTAGAAAGCCATGTTTTAGATAACACACTTTTTTATATATTGAACTTGCTCTGAAAATTTTACAAGGGGAGCACTCCTCATATATAGGAGGAGGAAAGCAACATACAAAGCTTACAAACAAATCACGTGAGTGGGAACGTGATTGATTACATCAACACTAATAGTGGATAACTATCTGAAAAGCAAAAAGCAAACTAATTTCTCATCTCGAGAAACAAAACATAAAAAGACAAAGTTTTGTCTAATAAGACGAAAACATTAAAAGCTTTGACAATTATTTCATAACAAAACAAAACTAAATAGTAACCTAAATAGTAACTTGATAAGCCTTTTGGTTGATTGAGATTGTGTCAGTTTATCAGTTCACTGATTGAGTGTGATTGAGTGTGTCAGTTCATGAACTGAATTTGTTGACTTCACGAGCTTGATCAGGGGCTTGACAGGTTGCAAGCAGCATGATCTTCATCATCAAAGTCTGTAGCACCACAAATCCAACAGGGCCAAAAAGTAGCCTGAGAGTCTAGGGCCATAGGGTCTTGTGCGTCTTGATAAAAGTCTTCTGGTACCGGATCTGGATCTGGATTTGGTAAATCTTCTGGTGGTGGATTCCAGCTTGGAGGCCGGCTTTTGGAGGAGTCTCTGGGCACATCTGGAAGGATCAAACATTCATCTGTATAGACACCATTAATATCACAAAGAAAATTCAACAGAGGGGTTTGGAGCTTAGTAGGATACAACTGTGAATAGTCAAAAGTGGTGTGTCATTCATAATTGATGTTATGTGTCCAAAGAAGGTTTTTGTGAGGATTGTAACGATAGGGCCTGTGAAATATCCAAATGCAGGATACAGAAGAGGCTGAATCAGGGTCAAGTTTCCAAACATTGTATTGTCCCATGAGCTTTGTGAGTTGAGCTCTCCAATAGGACAGGGAATCAAACCATTGGAGGAAAGTCCATAGGAGGGAGTTTTGTTGAGCTGGATCAAAGAGATGACCATATAATTCCTGAAGAGGAAATACAATGGCATGATGGTGGAGAATAGATAAGCACCATAAAAACCATAAAACTCGAGGAGTGAAGTAATCAAAGGGAGGCATCAGGAAGGGATCAAGAAAGGGTTATGTTGGGTTGATGAGAGTGTGATGACATCCTTTCTGGAGTTCTGTCAGATAAACACTGAGATGGGACTTTGCAAAATGTTGGATCTGATTAAGGGTAGGTTTTCGATTTGGGGGAAGAGTCTGTAAAAGCTCTGGAGGATAGGTTAAGTTGTTGAGAGCTGGGAGACCTGGTGAGGGATCTGATGAAGAGGAGGCTGAAGCTGAAGTAGCCATGAGGACTAATGGGATTCTTCTGGTTGAAGTGATGAGATGGACTGGCTGAGGCCTGGAAAGCATATCTGCAATTATATTGTGTTGGCCTTTCACATGCTTAACAGTGAAATCATATCTGGAGAACCAGTCTTTGAGTCTCAACAGTTGAGGATTAGGAGGAATCTTATTGCGGAACTCGAGGATGTTGGGAAAAGATGAGTTGTCCATTTCCACAATAAAGTTTCTTGTCCTGAGGTGAAAGTCAAACTTTTGGATTCCATTTTTCACTGCGAGAATCTCTTTGTAGATAGTGTGATAATGCTGTTGGGCAGGTTTGAATTGTCCGCTAGCGTGACCACAATATCTTCTTTGTCCTTCTTTTTCTTCGGTGAGGATGGCACCCCAGTGGGTGTCACTGGCATCAGTCTGGAGGATGATTTGACCGGAGGATGGAATGGTGAGGGCCGGTGGAGACTGTGCAATTTTCTTCAGTTGGATTATTGCATCTGTGTGTTGAGCATTCCAGAGAGGAGGTTTCTTCTTTAAATGAGCAGAAAGAACTGAAGTGTAATGACTAACTCGAGGGATAAAATCTCTGATGTAATTAACAATTCCAAGGAACTGTTGAATCTGTTTGTGTGTGAGATTTGAATCTGGGAAATCCAGGAGTTGTGAGGCCAGATGAGGACCAGGACGGTATTGACCATTAGAAACGAACATACCAAGAAATTCTATTTCTTTGAGGCCAATCATACTTTTCTTTTCTGAAAGCATAATACCATACTGGTTGAGTAAGTCATGAAAATGATGAAGGAGTTGGGTATGTGAATTCTCATCTGCAGAAAACAGGAGAATATCATCAATGTATAGTAAGGCTGAATGGAGAATAGGATGAAAGATTCTGGTAATGGCCTTTTGGAACAAAGATGGGGCTGTTTTGAGGCCAAATGGGAGGACTGTCCATTGGTACTGGGCATTAGGAAGACAGAAAGCTGTCTTGTATCTATCACTAGGATGGATACCAATCTGCCAAAATGCACTTTTGAGATCGAATTTGGAGAAAATGTTGGCACCAGGGAGTTGTGAAAACAACATGTTGGTTCTGGGAACAGGGAACTTATCACTCTGAAGAAAGTGGTTGAGAGGCTTGTAGTCAATGACTAATCTTTTCTTGCCTCTGAGTTGTTCTGAACGTTTTTCAACATAAAATGCTTGACACGCCCAAGGTGAAGAGGTGTGTTCAAGAAGACCTTGTTGAAGCAAGATATCACATTCTTCATTTGCTAATCTGAGGTCTGATGGTGACATGCCAGAGTGAGTGGCTTTTGTAGGATTAACATCTTCATTGAGCTTAAAGGGAAGCTTGATGAAGAAGTCTGGATTTTTCCACAAAGGATTGGGGTGATGGAAATCAGCATGACTATTGGAGCAAAACTGGAGTAGTTTTCTTTGGATTGGTTCAAATGAAGGTTGGATTTCAGACAGAGGGAAGATTTTGGGAATATCTGAAAATGATTTGAACTTCTTTTTGTATCTGATTCCTTTGGGTAGAAGATGAAGGGATTTGCATTGACAATAGACATCCCATCCAATGAGGACATCTTTATCAGGCAAAGGAGTTCCAATAACATGGACCCAAATGGTGTAAGAAGGGAAAATCTCAATACCAATCTTGTGTCTGGTAACTAGATTAGTAGTGAAAACTTTTCCATCAGCGGCTTTGAAATAATGAGTGGAGTGTTTCCATGCATCAGGAGGGAGGATCTTTGGATTCATCATGGTATTGTGGGATCCTGTGTCGAAGTAGACAATGGCATCAATAGGCTTGGAGTATTTGTCAGGAAGGATTTGAATAGGAGCTTGGGGTCCTGACTGGGAAATGATCTGTGAAGCCTGGTAGGATTCATAGATTGAATCATCTTCTGAGGAGGCAGAGGATTCTGAATCTGTTGTTGTAACATCTGTGTCTTGAAGCACAAAACTTGTGTTCTGATCAACAACTTCTTGTTCAGAATAGATGGATTCCACATCAGCATCAGTTGGAATGTCATCTGCCAGTTGTTCAATCTGATGAACTAGCTTTGCTGACTTTGCCTTCTTGTTGGGACATTTCTTTGCATAATGACCCTTTTGTCCACAGATGAAACATTTCTGGGACTTGTTCCATGCACGTTTGGACTTCTTCTTGAAGTATTTGAACTTTTTGTTCTTGTTGTTCTTGTGCTTGGATTTGGATTGTTGAAAATGGTTTTTCTTCTTTGTCTTGCAGGTACAGGTGTCTTTGGATTTGCATTTGATCTGCAGAGAAGGTTGCTTGCAGCTGGTTTCATATCTTTTTCCTTCTCGTAACATCTTGGAGAAAACTTTCTGTGTAACGCAGAGTTTTTCTAATGCACTCAAAGAGTACATGTGGATTTCACCAAGTGTTGTATCATTGAGGGATCTGCCAGAAGCATCAATCTTTCTCTGTAACTCATCATGAAGTTCTTCTAGAAGAGAATTCATGTAGACCTGCTTAAGACTTTGGTCATTGATTCCACCAAGGATGTGGAACCTGCTGGACATCTTTTTGTAGTGAAACATGATGTCTTTCTTTCGGAGAGAGCAACAACGTCCTTCAAAGAATTCTTGTCTGGTTTGTTTGTAGAAGTGATCAGGATCACCGAGAAATTCTCTGAATATGTAACCCATAGCCTGAGAAGCTAAAGGTACACGGACAAACTGGAGTTGTCTGTATTCTCCGAGGGCTTGATACCAGTCTCTGAGAGAGCCTGTGAAGCGAGAAACAAATTCTCTGAGAATTGCTTCGAGGTTGTGTTCTGATTTTGCCATTTGTAAATCTAGCCATGCACTCATTTCAGAAATCTTTTTTCTCCAGGAGTCTGGAGAGGAGTCATCAAGATTAAACCAAGGACCATTGGTAGGCTTGGTATGATGATTATAAGGTTGACCAGGAGCATTTTCTTGTGGTTCTTCCACATATGGGCTAGTGGAGGCATCATCAGGAGTGTCATAAGTATGAACAGATGGCTGTGACGGCTGAGGATCTGTTCTAGAAGCCATGAAGACCTGGGTGAGATCTGTTTGATCACGATCTGGAGTGGAAATGTCTGGAATAGTGTTCCAAGAGGACTGGGATGAAGTAGAGTCTGATTCTGGATCAGAGGAAGTGGGAGAATGGTGAGATGTGTACAGGGCAGGCCTGTAATGGTCTGTGACTGGTTGTTTGTCTTTTCTGAGGTAGGATGACTTTTTTGTGGGTTTTTTCTTCTTAGGAGGAGAAAGAAGAGGATACTTTCGAAAAAGTTCTCCAGTGGATTTGAAGTAGCTTGTATCATCTGATGGTCTGGATGATGAAGGATATGGAGGTGATGAAGGGAACATCAAAGTCTGAGTGTATGGTTTTGGAACATAAGGAGGTGGAGCAGGATGGAAATGATCTCTGTTTAGCTGGTCCAGTTGTTCTCTGAGTCTTTTGATCTCTCTTTCTTTATCATTAAAATCAGGGCCAAAATAGCCATGATTAATGTATCTATGAAGATCAGCATCTAGTTTGGAGATCTTGGACTGAAGATCAATGGCGAAGTCTCTGAAAACTGTATCCATTCTTTGGAGGCTTTGTTCATGTTGAGAAACATGATGGGAGACTCGGTCAATCTTCTGATCAATAGAGTTAAGGACTCTATTCTGTATCCTGGCATTATGGGTCTGCCAGTTGAGAACTTGCTCAGCTTGTGAGGGATGTTTTAGAGATCCATCAGGCAAGACTTCAGTGGATTGGATGAAAGGTTTGGAAAATCTGTTCTTTTCAGGATTAGAGGAAGGTTCCAGAGAAGGGAAATCTTGTTCATAATTTGAGGCCATATAACAAGGAATGTGCTGTGATTGAGGTTTAAATTGAATCTGTGGTTCAGGTTCAGGTTCTGGAGGCAGTAGTCCTTCAGATCGTAAGATCTGTAGAGCTCTGTCATAGATGGGCAGAGGTTTGTTTTTGATAGGGTGAAGACCTATCCAAGGGCTGTCTGGGTCATTTGGTTTGTATGGTTTGCGAGAGGGTTTGCAAGGTGACAAGTAACCTTTGAAACAATCTCGGCATTCACAATCAGCATCGCACATGTTGGGATCAACGTCCCAAATGAAATGACCGTTGATTTTGTCAGTGAAGATTGGGGATCCATCAGCTTCAAAGCTGTGGATGGGAATATCATCTTCTGAAGTGACTGGTCTGATCATCAAGGCTTGGAAATTGGGAGGAGCACTGGAACTGTTGGAGGAGACTTCAGGATCTACAAGTGGTTGGTAGATCGTTTTGATAGAACCATCTGGTTCTCTAGTATACTCAGTATCTGTGGCAATTGCTGGAGTATTGTTCTGGAAAGCCTTCTCATAGTTTGTGATCCATTCAAGCGGCATGAACTCTGTGAGCTTGTCTTTTGGTAATTGTTTTGGAATTTGGATGATAGTAGGGACTTCATCTTCGCGTTCTGCTTTGATGAAGATGGTATCACCAGAATGACCTGGGATTGGAAGATCCAGGGCATGATCTTGGAGACGATAAGCTATCTGGTGGTGGAGAGTAGCCATGTATGAGTTGGGTTGCATGTCTGCGCCCAAAATCTGGAGCTGTACTTTGAGACAGTTGTGGAGATTGGCATCCCTAAGAGGGATATTGAAATTTGGGGTAGTACGTGAGTGAGATACTACCAGCATGAAGCGTTGTGAGACAGGTACCAATAACTGCTTGCTCATATTTTTTATAGACAGTGTTAAGCAAAGCAACTCTTGCAGTAACTGGTATTCCTTTCCTTCCATGCAAGGTAAGGATGATTCTGACTGCACCAAAGTGGAGGTGTGAGTAACCTTCTTTGATCCATTGGTCAATCAGAGGTTGGCCAATTTCTAGATCAACATACTGCTCAGCTGGGGAAGCCGGGATGAGGCAGTTGTCAAGGGCAGTTGACTGGATGTATTCTTTAACTGGAGGAGATCTGTGTCGGACAAGATGAGTGACTTGTCTGGCTAGAGACTTAGATCTTTTGAAGATGTTATAGGGATTTAACAGTAGAACAGAGGTTTCATTAATTTGAGCGGAGTCTGGGATGTGTGTATATTCTACAAGGTTTTGTATCTTAGAAGACTGGGTTCTTCTGATAGTAGGTGGGTGAGAAATAGAGGAGGAGAGACGAACAGGAGCTAAAGGAGTAGTGTTTTCCATATGACTTAAAACTCTTCTCTTCAATATGTTCTCTATTAGATGAAATAACAGTCTAACTCTTTCCTGGACACCAGGGGAGAGGCTCTGATACCATTTAGCAGGGGTGGCCGGTCCCTTGCACCGTCTATCATACAGTCTTAGAGTTTTCCCCACACAGCGGCACTCCCATGGCCTAAACAGGGTACTCACTGACTTGACTGTCCACAGACAATACAAGGACCATTAAGCCAAAAGGACCAATATCCATTTTCTGATGTGCAGGATCCTCAACCTAGAGGCAAGCACAGAGCATACTTAGATAATTACAGACTGATATTCATCACCTAGATTAATATTGAAGAAGAAGATGAGACTAGTTCGTTTCTAATGGTCAATACCGTCCTGGTCCTCATCTGGCCTCACAACTCCTGGATTTCCCAGATTCAAATCTCACACACAAACAGATTCAACAGTTCCTTGGAATTGTTAATTACATCAGAGATTTTATCCCTCGAGTTAGTCATTACACTTCAGTTCTTTCTGCTCATTTAAAGAAGAAA